>JACXIV010000002.1:7391180-7795039 GCA_014737475.1 Bombus confusus | reverse complement strand
GAGAATTGACTTCGATGACCTATTCTCCTTTCGAAGGAAAACTACACTTCGCGCCACTTCTCACATTCGCTTTCTACGCATTAATACACACCAACACACGAACCCCAACTAATAAAATAGTTCTACGCTACAATTCTGTAAAAAATTACACGCTTCTTCTCTGTCTATGTTCTATCGTACGAAGAACGAAGATAACGTTGGCAAAAGTAGAAACAAGTATCCCTGTTTGTAAGAATTTTCTTACGTAATCGAGCATTACTATTAAAAGCAGACAGCGTGCGATCAACTAGCCGATACCAGACGCACCGCATTATTTATTTATCAAACAGCCGCGTCTATATCGTTGGAAACGTGCAGCTCTAACCGGAGGCCGTTTAACCGCAGATTGAACGGGGTTATAAGCGTATAGGCTAGTCGGTAAGAGGGTGAAAATCGATATTGATTCCATGCAAAGACGTAGAGCCAGCGGTACTGGAAGAGAGAAGGGGGGTGTTGTGTGGCGAGCATTGTTAAGACACGACTCGAGGCGCGCGAAACTTATAGCCTGCGATCAAATTTAACACGTGTAATAACATTGTACCGTTAATGCCGGCGGATTATATTACACACTTAAGCGTAACTTGCGCCGCTACGCGTAATTATGTCCAGGCCCCTGGCATCGCGGGGAAACGCGCATCGCGTGTACTAAGATTCACTGTTATTGACCGTTCGTGCGTTATAATCATGACCCTTGTTGCAAAACCTTCGTAACGTAGCTCGATCGAGGTATTATACAGCTGCGTGGAAAAACTGTACGAAAGACGCGCGCGATAGATGGAAAGCGATAAAATGTTAGCAAGCCTCTCATGTCGATCGAATTTTAATATCTTATCGATACACGAAACGACAACATTAAAACAGCCATTTAATGAGAAATATGATTGGAAGTATTTTGTTTGTTGTGGATCTAGCGAAAGAGGATTTTCTTCTATCCGTGAATCTCGATGATGTCTTGTAAAAGTGGAAATTTCGCTGGTGAGGTGATGCACGAAATCAAATGACTCGTAAACGTCCACGAGCATCGTAGCACTCTCGAGTTTTTGCGAAACGTAATGGTCAGCTCAAAGAGAAAATCGTATCGCGACAAATGGACGACGAATCGCAGGATCTCAGATTTGATAGTGACAGCGAAATAAAATATAGAGGGTGGTGGAGAATTGATAGGGGATGGACGAAGCTGCATTAGGGCGTAGACTAGGCGGAGAGCTGTCTTGGAGGGATAATAATGGCCGATTCGTTCAAGTATGCTGCCTCGAAATACACGCAATCTTCTATGGAGATTTCGAGTCTCGAATAAGATTTATACTCGACAAAATACAACTGGGCGACAGGAAGTAGTTTTGGTATTTGATGCGTGAAAAATTGCGTTCCTCTGTATTTAATTCGCGTGCGCTTGAAAGCGACAGCGAGGAGCTTTTTAATCGGCACAGTCGGTTGTCCACTTAATAAACTCTTCGTTTTCATCGCCGACGCATAATTTAGTCGGCGCGAATCTGCGTTGATGACACATTAATATCGAAAATTACGCGTCGACGCAACAGGCGCGCGAGCGAGGGGTGAATTCCAACCGAGAGCGGGATGAAAAGATTCATTTACGCAGCTTATTACACTGGTTGCACCTGGTGTTGTTTGTCCATGGCATTTTTTCCTCATTCAGCCGGCGAACGCGCGACTGTTTAATGAACTTAAGTTGGATTATCCACGTGCGAACGGTAAACTCGTGACGCGACGAACGAACGACCCCCGCGTTTTTCGCGTTTGCGGTTTTCCTCGGCGTTTTAACTTTTCGTCGAGAGCACTTTTTGTTCTGTTCGTTTTCGTTCCCGACCATTTGCACAAAACTCGATTCTTCCAAAAGATTCTACTTCGTTTAATCTCGCGTTTCGCGGCTTCTCTTCTTCTTCCTTCCTTTCTTTTTTTCTTTCATTTTTTTTTTTTTTCTCTCGTCGATACGGTAAATAACAGCGTTAAGACCGGCCATTTAGCGGGATCCCGATGATGTAGAGGTCGCCGGGAGACGTACGAATTTGTCGCTGTGGAAAATGGACGACGCGATGGAAACAATTTATTATAGAGAACCGATAGATCCCGGTCCGATAGCGAAGTTTGCTTCTATAAAGTTGGCCGTGCCACGAGTATCGATGGTAAGTTGAGAGAAAGCTATTGCACGGACCGAACTCTCGATCATCTTCCTGTTAAAATACTGAAACAGATCCGAACTTGGAGCGGTGCTACCGCCACGTTCTCGATAAACTACCCTCTCCAATGCACGTCGCCGCTTTGACTCTTTCTCTCAATCTACCTGCTCGATCGCTGCATGCGTTTATTCGCAACGCATTGCTGCGAGCATTACACGAACCGTAATCGCATTACGTCGCGCGATTTAGAATTTCTGCAGCTGATACAAATTTTCCAACAATACGACGTTACTGAACGATGAAAAGCGAAAACCTATAGCGAGATATAGAAAATGAAACTCGCGAAAAGATGCATTGCTGAAACAGCCGCAGAAAGCGGAATGGAATTAGATCTGAATCCAGCGAACGTTTCGTTGGATCGTTTCATTGCATTCGTTCGTCCAAATTATACCTCTTTCGAAGTTACAAATCAGATATTTATCGAAGATAGAAATTATATATACGGAGAATAAATCTCAGCTCGACGTCGTTCAAAAATATACGTATGATCTTCTAATTCGAACATTGAATACAGATGCAGAATCGAAATCTCACGATCGAAAATTAACGATCCCGGAGCTCTAATTCCGGCAAGCGTTTCCATCGTATCGTTGGAAATAATCTCGGAGCCTGGAACGATCGGTCTCGAGCCCTTTATTGGAGTCAATAGTGACCGACCGTACCATATATCAGGCAACGTCAGTAATAGGTTGGCTATTGGTATCGGCACCCGGCTACGAATATGTACCTTAAATCGCATCTCCCCGTACGACAGTTTATTATCGGTAAATCCGTCCGAATCTAATGCTCTTCTGACACGGTTACACGCGCGGCACGAGCAAATATCGTTTCCACATATACGAACACCGAATACAAGGATACACACGAGGATGACCAATCTCCGCAGTTCGTTGTCAGATCGCGCGCGATACCGCGGAGCTCGACTATATGCAACACGCTTGGACACTCGCCGTATGAACGAGAAGTTGCATATAGAAAGACGAGGCCACGCGTCGCGTGGATATTCAGTCGGTTTTACGACCGCGCTCCTAGATCCAAGCGGAACCCGTGTCGTGGATTTACACGATGTTTACATGATTTAGCAGTCTCGCCAGCGTGCGCTGGGTTACCGTCTCCGGGCACTTGGTCGAAGGTTTGGCTCGCGCGCATGCTGAGACCAGTGGTTCACTCGCACCGTCCTCGTCGACAGGAAACGTCGTGTCTACAAAGTTTCCCTGCCTCCGTGTTAGCCTTCTCTGTCTTCTCCCTGTTCTTCGTCTGCGTCGTCGTCGACGTCAACGACATCGGTGTCCCTCGTGCAGCGTCTCCTTTCGAGGCTGCCTAACCCTTACTCCTCATCGGCTGTTTCTTCTTCTCTGTTCTTCGCGTACTTACGCCGTATGTTGGGTTGCGTCTCGATCGGTTCGCCGGTGTAGCTCTCCGGGACGGAGCTTTTGGTCCTCGTTTCCATGGAGACGCCGTGACGAGCGAGCAAGACGGACAGAGGAAGAAAAGGTGGCTAGCAGAGAAGAGGAAGGGCGGTGCGGAAGATGGCGTGAAAGAGAAAAAGACAGGAACAACGGTTACACCGGCGTGTTCCAAGTTCGTCCTTACCGGGAGAGAAAGGAGAGCTTCTCTGGCTCGAATTCTATTGCGCGAACAATACGCTCACGGTAACGCTCGTTCGGCTTTGATTCATTGCGCCCTGCGAGAACGGGGATGAGCACGAAGCTCCGGGTAGAACGGTGGTGCGATCCGTAGACCGGGCAAGTTTGCCAGGATTCTATGAATGACCGTACGTCTCGCGTCTTCGAACGTCGTTTTTCTCCTTCTCTTTTTTATTTCACCTACCGGAAATGAAAGCTTCCTGAAAACCTGCTCTTTGATTGACCTGGCAGCTTCTGTTCTTGTTTTTCCCTGGTTGGTTCCGGCAAGATAGATGGCAGAAAAATTTCGTTGCTCCAGGATTTCCAACTCACCTTTAATCTTCTTTTATCAGCTATGTTCGGCTGAATTTGTAAATCACATCGTTCATGAGATCTTGGGATGTTTTGAGTTATCTCTTTTACAAATATCAATTAAACGTTCTGCAAGTAGTTGCTGGATATTTTCCATCGTAAATAAATTGTTGTTGTAACTTGTTATAGAATTCCTTCGTCGAATGCAGCCGAGATAAGTTTCTCTATATATATATCAAAGGTCGGAGGTTACAAATCCGAAAGGTCAACGCTGTGCAGTGCTCAATATAATTTCTTAGAATGTTATTTCATTGCATTTACAGACTATTTACCGATCTAAATGGAATTTCACAAGTCGTATTTTTATTGCAATATGTTTCCGCTGACATAAAAGAAGACATCTGCGCGACATTAAAATTTCTAATCAACTAATTCACGCTACGCATCTGGAATTTTGGTCTACTTCTGACTCGTGGCCTAAAATTTCCCAAAATTTCTATATTTTCGTTCAACTAGACTCGCCATGCTTCTTTTATGCGCTAGAAACGTTTCCCCGGAGTTGGTTGCGTCTTACGTTCCCTCCCGCGTCCCTTCTTCCGCGGATTACGCTTGCCAAAGTGGAATGGCATTAAAGCCGCGACGCGGCGGGTTCCCGCGGGAATTTGAAAGTATGGATTACGCTTGCACGCGTGCGCGCGCATATTTTAGCGGATCGCGCGCGCACCGGGATGAACGAGCGACGAAAGAACTAGCGATGAGCCGAAGGTCGAAATAACCGAGGTCGAGACAATTGACAAAATTCATGGTTGGATCGCAGCTGTTGAGTTTCATAGAGCTTAATTCAAAGGGGGTGCTTTCCGTTGCGCGATCATATTCGTAGGAATCGAAGAAAGCCACCCTTCGCTTCGTGCTTCGATCGATTCTTCGAATGTTGGTTTAATTGTTAAAATTGGTGCTTTTACAAAGGGAATAACCACTTAGACAAACGAAACGTACTCTGTCAGAGAAACGTCTTTGTAATACGTATTCGAATATGAGTGGCAGATTCCGACTTATTAGATATACCGTTATGTCCATGGCACAATTCGTATCGCTCGGTCCGCGTATCTTTTCATCTGAGAACGCGGATCTCGACAAGAACCTTGATTGCGAAGGTCTATTCCTAAGCATGACGGTATCACCGGTCCTCGTAAAGCGTGTAACTACGATTTTCATCTTTACCTCGCTTCCCTACAATTTCCATCCATAATCGGATGAATACCTAACGAGTCTATTACCGACATGTGGCTCCGTAACCGTGCACGAGCTTGGGAAATCTCACTGATGCAAGGCGTCTTACGAATTTTTCCTGCTCGAGGTAACCCATCAACCAAACGCGAAGCTTAATCCAAGATAACTCACGCTCTGCACGTTCGAAGCTCTGAAAACTCTGGAACGACTAACGCCACTCCAGGACTGATAAATCTTCCGCTAGATACCCATTCTCGACGGGAACAAAAGGATTCTCCAGGACTCGCGACCAAATCGTTTCCTTTCCACGACGATTGCTCTATCAACCGACCTACTTAGAGGCATCGACGGATTCCGATTGCCCGTTCGTAATATTCAAAGAACGCCACCCTTCTCCGCCTCTAATCCGAAGATTCCGAAACGATCGAGCGCGCAGAATGTTCGATCGGAGCGTTCGGAGAAACTGCTATTCGTCGAAGATTTCTGCGCGGCGGTCGGCACGCGAACAAGGTCGAAAAGAGGCCAGGCTGGTGAATGGATGGACTATGGAAGTATTTCCTAATGACTGGCCGGGGGTTGGTGCGGCGGTTGGTCTCTCTCGACTGATGGTAGAAGGGGCCGTCAGAAACGCCGGTCGATATGCCGACGTACTAATGACCCGTACGGAGTCGGGCCAACAGACTGCTGGCTAGACGCGATGGCACCACTACCGGCGGTTTTCGCTCAATTATAAATTGAATTACTTGCCGGCTCTGTGAAAATAGCCACGGTTATGTGCCATAAAAGGGGAAACCGACTGGGCGAACTGGATGATGGCACGGGAGAAACAGGGCTTACTCGGAACCAAAAGCATTCTCTCTCTCTCTCGCGCACACACACTTACATTCTTTATCTCGGTCCCTGTCCCCTTCTCCGTATCATCTTTCCTTCTTTTCTTTCTGTATTATTCGACTAACGACCGTGAAAATGTATCTGATCGCTTGACCGCGTCGGCTTCCGGAATTTTCCAAGGATCACGTTGACGTTGAAACGAGAAGACGGAAAGAGGGCGACGAATGGAACGTCGGGCTTGAAGGAACTCTGATTGGCCGGCAATGATTAAGGGCCGTTGTCTGACCGCGCTGTCATTAAGGTAATTGGAGGCTAATCGTCGCAGGAATTAACGGCGACAGCAGTGCGTGTCGTGCGATGTTGCATTTTCGCTGGAACTTTGTGGTGAACGTGTATCGCAGGTTTCGCAGTGTATGTCGCGTTCTTTCACGGAGGATCACGTCGGAGACACGTCAACGTTCGTTTAACCGCGTTTCACGCAAGCCTCCGGAGACACGAACTTTTCCACCGACAATCGTTATTTTTATCACCGAAACTGTACCGCGAACCGACGACACGCGACGTTAAATAATAGCAGTTAGCCGACTAACGCGGCCACAGCGAACAAAGTTGTCACTGGAAACAGTATCCCGCATCGGCAAGCGACTATGCTTGCTTTATTAACTTAGCAGACCTCGTTACGTGGCGACGCTATTAGCCAGGCTAATCCGCAGGGTGTGATTTATTTGCCGGAAGTCTAACCTCTTGCTCTCTATTGCTTCCTTTGCCTTTATCTACCTCGTGCACTGTCATAGCGCGTGCATATAACGAACGATGAATCGACGTTCGTTCGTAGACGATCTTCGTTAGCTACTTTAACGACTGGCAGTTATCGAGTCACGTCGAACACTCGGTCGATATTTCTCTTGGCTATTTACCAACCACTACAGACCATTCCAACGATTAGCTCGAGGCAAATTCCATTCGGATACACGACTGACAAAGAAAGTATACAACGCAGAGACTTGACAGAGACTCGATCGTCGTAGTCGATGCTTACGCAGGTCTACGTAACGCGATTGAAAATTCGGTTCCTCGTCGAGCGTGTCGATTTACATTCGACCAATCAATCTCTGTAAAGAAAAACACTGCAGGACAAACGCGCTAACACGGGGTGTATTTACCAGTTCGTTGGACTGGCGTGGAAAGCACGCGCCGCACGGAAAGTTCGACGATCGGGGATATCAAAAAGCAACGCCGGCGCCGATACAAACAACCAGGTTGCAGGATCGTTCGTTGCGCGACCATGCAAACAGCCCGGAATTCCGTGACGAGTTTCCGCGCTCACGAGAGTTCTCTACGCTCCTCCTTCGACTAACTTTTCTTAATTTGTATCGTCAAATATTTTCACGAGAAATGCCGGGCTGCATCTGTTGGAGGAGCGTAGCGAAAGACGCGAGAACTTGGGAACGCTCGCGGCGTTTCCGGCACCGTTCGAACGAAATAAAGTGTTTTGAGTATGCACCAGGACGCGGAGAGCAATTTCCCCGAGTTGTCTTCCTCTTTTCCCCCGTAGCCGTTCCAGCGCGAATCTCGAGGCAGTAATTCCTGCGCGAATCGTACTCTGATCGCCGCTTTAATCCCAGCAGCGTGAGCTTCGATCCGTTCCAACGACGTATGAAGTGGTATTTGGCTCGGCCGTACCCAGAGAGAGCGTCATCATCCCCCTTTTCTCGATCCGGCAGCCCCTCCGTCGATACCGTACGTACGGCCCCTCGTCTCCACGTAATCCACGGAAATGGGCACGGTGTCGATGGGATTCGTATTTGCGTTACGCCGACGGAAACGCGGAAAGTAACGCCATTTCGTAATTTCCGGTAAGCGAGAAAAGCCAGCCGTCTGCGAGTCGGTGGTGCGCTGCTACCGATCGGATACGACCACGCTCGATGCCCGCGTTCGGGTGTACGGGGTGTCAAAATTCTCTACACCTTGGAACCTCTGACATCTCGATACCAGTTTCTCGTAAAATGTCGCCAATTCAATTTGTGATTTTCGGTGGAACTTTTCGTGACAGGTAGCACTCGAATTTTCATCAAATTTGTAACTTCTGACTGCGACGTGTTCGCGTCTCTTTCAGAGAACAAATTACTCGGGGTTCTTGAATATTAGAGTTAGTGCGTTTTTACTATCAATGCCTGTGTTTGTAGAAGTTCATCGAGAAGGTATTATATATATATATATATATATATATATATATATATATATATATATATATATATATGTTTGATTTTTATTTCCAACGTCTTATCCGTACATTTGTCAGCGATTGAAATCTCGAAGACAGGCGATCGCTCGAAAACTCCCACAGCCCAGACCTTTCCTAACGCCTGCAGTCGACAAATCCTTTCTCAACATCTTCGTATCTACGCGCTCCCCATCTTCTTCGCGCAAGCAGCAGATACAGGACCGATAAGATTCACGCAAAATTCGCCGAGCACTCGGTATATACGCGAGCACGCAGGCTAATCCATGTGCTTGATCCATCTGGCTACCTACCAACCTACCGACCTAGCTTCCTCCTCACAGTCGGTGCTGGATATTCCGGAAATGACGTCACGCTCATTGTAACATCCCGTACAACGTGAGCACAGCCGTAGCGAGACGCTCTCTTTCGTGTCCCACGGATCGAGACCGCGTTTGCAATCGCGTCGAGTGAAAGAGAGAGAGAGAGAGACAGACAGACAGACAGACAGACAGAGAGAAAGAGAAAGAGAGAGAGGAGGAGAGGCGAGCTGTTGCGTGCTTCGTGCGTGGGTGTGCGAACGCGTCAAGTCGGTACGCGGCGTACCGTGTAAATACCTAGCTGGCAGCGGCCGAGTCTGAGTCTGAGTCTGTCTGCGTGCATGGATGCACAGAGAAAAGTGGTTGCAACGGCGTATATACATGTATATGATCAAGACGATTTCCATCGCGCCGTTTTAACGATCCGCCTGCGCTTCCCGGCGGACGCCAACGCGAAGCTACGTAATCTAATCGTAACGGTGGAGTGTCTTTAATTTCGACCTCGTGCGGTGCATCCTGTGTCCCCTTTCACGCGGAATCGATATATTTGTTCTTTCAACGAGAAGCTTCGATACGATAGAAGCGAATAAAGTTGTCAGTTGACGCTTTCTACGTCGATATTGGTACGACGTGTGCAATGTTCGTTTCAAGGTACCTACCTACGTAACAGCGATAGACCTGAGTACCGTAATCTTGACGCTAGAGAGGAATTTCAAAGATACCTTGCGTTCGATCACCAGAAAAATACACATTTCCGATTAAGGAGTAGGAAGACAAGCACTGAAACACGCTTGTGTGTACGCTTTCAAAGCGGTTCAGTAGGATTATTTGCGCCCATCTGCTGCGCAGACCGTTTCAAGCATCTCTTCGACAAAGCGATGGCTTTTCATTAAGCCCGGCCGTATTTTCGACGATTCGCGGACTCGTTGAGAAATCCGCGCGACACCGAACGCTCGTAGATTTTACCATCGATTCGTAAAAGCAGCATGTAAAGCGCCTTGCGTCGTTTATGACAGTGACGAGAAAGAGTGCGGCGAAACGTCGAACAGGGTGTCGTTATCGATTTGAACGGGCCGAGTGAATTTAGCGAGCGAAAGTCGAGTCGCAACGCGGCCTCGACTGTTCGCATCCCGCAATTAGTGACACGTGGGCGTGAGGGCGCATCACGTTCACGCATCGCGCGGCTTGCACGCTTAAGCTGTATCGAGGTTGCACGCACGTTTCACGGGGGTTACGTAAACGATCGTAAAGGCGGTCGACGATGATCGCTTTCAACGTTCGCCACGTTTGCAAACCTGACGTCGAACAGATGTTCTCGATTCGTGAACGCTGTGTGTCGTGATCGAGCTAAGGAGATACGGGGGAGGGAAGTTTGCACGCTTGTCGGAGGCGACGTAACACGTATCCTCGCTGGGTACGCTAATTATAATTAACAAAGGAATAGCCGCGAATAGTCGTGAGTAATCGTGACCCCGTGACTAAGTCAGAATCTTCCGTTAATTCAACTCTTTGCGCCGTATTTTTCTCTCCGACTTCGGTCTATGATTGTTAGTAAGCGTTTATTAATAAGCGTTTCGATAACCAGGTTCGTTGTTGTTCTTAGATAATTTCGTCTATCATACGAACGATTGAATTGTACCATCTGTGTTTGTGCTGAGACCCGCATACACGTTATACGTATTTAGATCAACAAGAAATGTACTTTAACGAAGTTTCACATTGGCGACCCATTTTTCTTTCTGTCATTCTTTCCTTATCATTCTCCTTACATCAACAAATTACAGCCGAAGAACATTCTTCGTCGATGTAAATATTCCAAAGCTTCAATGTCACGGCTGTAACCTTGTAAGCAAGAACAACAACGAGATGTCGTTGCTGCGAAGTACGTCATGTCACGTCGCGAAGTCGCGCAGAAGTTAGTGAAATATACGTGAGATTTTGTTGGCGGAGCGCGTGATTCATCGCGCAAGCACGCGTCGGCATTAGCATTCATCATAGTCGGAAACAAAAATATAGATTATTGGCTATCGGTGGCTCGCGAGGACTTTGTAACCACGGTCATAAATATTTCCCGGTTGCCACGCCATTGATTGGCCGTGCTCGCGCCGCGCATCCGTTGACCGATAACTCACATTATGTCACGTCGTAGCCAGTAATCGACGAACAAACAGCGATCGTTACCTTTCGACAGCGTCGCGGCTGTTATGAATGGTGCGTTCTCGTCGAAAGGAGCCGCCATCATTCGCGATCACGATCTCGAGAAAATTCCTGCGTGGATGAGGAGCGTGAAGGCACGATGGCCGTCGTTTCTTTTACAGAGCGATTCCAAAGCAAGAAACCACTGTGAAATATCTGGACATAGGTTAAGATCGCAACTAAGGATCGGAGAAAGACGCAAGAAATTCATTTTTGTTGGTTTCCCAATTTTCGTTCCGTTATTTCATAGTTAAAAGAAAGTATTTTGATATAAAATGATCGAAGAAGAAAATAGCCTGGTAGATTCGAAGATACACGCCTGCAAACGTGCATTGAAATTTTCAATAAGAATTGAAGAATACGACGTTGGTTTTTATATGTTGGTATTATATGTAATAACGCAATAACTAATGACGGAAAGAAAACACATAAGGAAGTTTGAAAACTTGTTACCCGACTTTAGGAACGACCAGTATACGCTGTGCGATCTAGTCGCAGCAGCTCCCGGTGGCCGTGCTGAGATATTCCGTCGACGTACGGGTGATTGATTAATAAATATTAAACGGTGGTATTGAGGTAGCTCATATTCTGGCTCGTCCATCAGCCGGTTTATGGCTCAGAAGCCGTTAGAGCGACGATCAAGTTTCGAGTCGTAAAAGTCGCTGACGTGATGTCTAAAGCTTTCCTAATCGGAGGACGGATTCTCACGTGACTCTCCTATAGTCGATTGAGTCTCTCAGACTATCGATCCATTTTACTTCCTAATAAATCTCATAAAAGGGGCTGTATACATTGGACGTGAAACCATAAAACGCATATATACCATAAAGCAAAGAAATAGTAAAATTTCCAAGGCTGAAACGCTCCAATTCAGGTCTATGATATGCCGAATAATAAATATACGTCCTTCTTCCCCTAATTGGAACCCAAACTATCAGATCCATACTTATTCTATAGGAAAATGTTTACCTTTTCTTCTCCACAAAATTAGCAGAAGTCGATTCGAAGAACGTAGAGCATAATTACAATCCATTCTTAATCGCACTCTGATTACTCACGCTAAGACAGACCGTAGATTTATATATCCGTCCTAATGTTCATCTGCAAAATTATGAACGATTCCATCGACTATCCTGACATTCCCTTACGAAGCCTAAATACTCCATTCCATTCTTTTCTCGTGTATATATCCTGCTTCGTATTTGCATTTCACTACAGCAAAGAGCGTGGCTCCTATAATAAATGTTATTATCACTATTAGAATTTCTTGAACGATGCGCATTAAGCGAGAACACACGAGTTAGCCATTTACAAGCATCTCGAACTGCAATCTCCGGCATATTCAGCCTGCTCGAATCGGCAGTAGATAGATTTCGAAGCGAATGCCGCGAGTACTCGACGCTTTCCTCCTTCGCCAGACCACGTAGTGGAGACACTCGAGAAAAAGTCGAAAGAACGCGTATCGATTTCGCTGCGGTAAGGAACTGCGTGCACGACGACGACGACGACGACGACGACGACGACGGCGGCGGCGGCGGCGGCGGCAACGTACACCGCGTACACGTCTGCATGCGACCTGATCGGGCACTCGCGCGTAAGTACGCGAAGCGTGCATATGGAAAAGCGCCGGGAGGTCGGCACAGCTACTTAGGTGCACGCGAGAGCCGGCTTCGCCCGGATTAAGATCGTCAAGTGCCGGAAAGAAAACGGGCTGAGAAACCGCGTCACGGAACTGGGTTACGGAATACGCGGCGCCGGTGATCGCGAGCAAAAAACCGCGCGACGCGTTGCGGAACCATCCGATTCTGCCGGTAATTGGACCCCTTTTTTGCTCCCTTTCTTCTTTCTTCGTTCAATCCTAAAGAAATGCTTCGCGCGTCGCTGGAATTAAATCGACGCTCGCGAGACTGTTGAGGGTGAAATATTTTTTAGCGGTCGAATTGCGACGTTGGTAGATTGATTGGGATTACGTTTTACTCGATTCTTGGCTCTTTTAAGTTTGGAGAGTGTCGATTGCTGTTCGAATATTTAGCGGAAAGTTGAAAATCGTAGAAAAATTGAGATTCTATCCTGTAACGTAAATCTAACTTTATGTAGTAAACTCGTCGCTGGTAGCACGTTTACGTAGTTGACATAACGTCGCGATTATTAAAATTAAACGATTAATATTCAATGGAATAATTAAATAACATTGAAAAGAAAGTTAGAAGTTAAGATAAGAACAATCGCTAGAATTCGAAGAACGACTTGAAACGTTGCGACATCAGTTCCGACGCGACGAGATCGCGTGGTTGATCGAAAGAGGCGAAAATATAGACCGTCAGGTTGCACGAGGCCTCCGGTGTTCTTGTCTTCTTTCTTTGCAATTTCCTCGGGTCATTGGTATTCTTGGACAAGCCCTGACGGTCGAACGGCGCAAACGATCGACGTTCTTTCCTTGTTCCAGGATCGAGACAAGGGTACAGAACGACGGGTCTGCCGAAAAAATTCACTGTAACCGTCGAGTAGGTTTCGAATTCTCTTTCCTCTCTTCGACCCTTCTCATTCGTCCCTTCCTTAAGGGCGGGATTAAATCGAGTTTCTGAACGAGTTCAGATAGCGGCCGGATGAAATATGTAGAACGTAAAGGGCACTTCCTGTATAAGGAGGCAAGAAACCGCGAAAGCCAGACAGCTAAATGGCGCTCGGAACTTGTGGAAAATTTCAGAATCGAAGAACGATATTTCAGCAACCACTCTCGAACTACGTCGATAGAACTCCAACCACTATCGCGTCGAGGAAATCCTTTTTTCTCTCGTTTCGCCCAAACAAACGATTTGCTTACGACTATTTCGTCGTCGCAAAGGTACGACAGAGACGATCTGTGAGAGCGTGTTCATCCGCTTGTAAGAATCGATTGCGATTTCACGTTGGCAGTATACATAATGAATCTGGTGTTTTCATCGGCGCGCATAAACTACGCGAACAGATTCCGTTAGCAAGCGCGCGCTGCATGCGACGATATAAATAACGACGGCGTGCTTTTACGAGACGAGTAAATCACTTTGTAGGCCAATTATAGGATTAATATTTATAGCGTCGACGCAACCAGCCCGTCATTGGCCGGAGGTACGCGTAACCGATGAAAAAACATCATGCATCGTGCCTTGCGTACGTTCTTCGGATTCGCGCGATACTCCGTAACAAGGTGTTCTTTCATCAGAATTTGCTAATTAAATTCAGTATTGATGATCAACATTAAGTTGAATAATTTGTTCGTGCGTTCATGCGAATATGCATCTACAAGAGCGAGAAAGATCGGAAAGGTACGAATGATTTTTACGGAGTACGATAGAAGACGTAAATTGAGATCGAAATATCTAGGTCGCGTTAAATTCAAAGAAATTCTTTTTCCGTTTTAAACTTAAACCCTTTAAACGTCTGCTTGCCCGATGCCCGGCAAAATAGAGGGTTTCGCTGTACGGGGGAATCGCGTTTCAGCCGAATTACCATCGTAATCAAAGCGAACGATAAAAGCTGAGTATCATCAACGAGGTTTTCGCTCCTTCATTTGGGATCAAACGCGATCCTTCGTCTCTCGCGACGTCTCGCAATATGAAAGACGGCAAAAATATATACACGTCGCTCACACGTATTCGGCTGAGTGTGTTACATCTGGTCTCTAAATAAATTCCAACCCTGAAAGCGTTTAATGAAGCCCCGAGTCGGTAATAAAACGGAGACGCGAGTCGCGAGGCGAACGAAAGACGAAACGACAGAAGAAAAAGGGCTTTGTGCAGTCGCGAATCCTATTATTCCGCGGGGCTTTCCCCAGAAATTACGGCGTTCTCTCCTCTTCCTTTTTCCCGTGGCGATGGAACGCCAGGCAGCGCGTCGATTCACTCGAAGAGCCGTGTGCCTTTCACTGACCTACGCGAGCCTTTACGGCCGACGCGTTCCCAAGAAACGACGTCTACGTCCATTGCGTAACGGCTTAAATCGTTAGGACGCCGACTAATTGGAGCGTTGGAATTGGAATTGGACTTGAGTACGGCATGCCTGCTTTTTGTATCCGAGTATCGAGGAATTTGACACGTTCTTGTATTCCTTCTAGGAATTCCTCAACCATGGAATTGCTCGATAATTGATTTATTCGTCGATCGCCAGGAATACCGGGTTCTTCTTTTCTTTCTGTATCTTACCATATTGGTATTTCATATAACGAGTTTCTGTAATATCGTATTGACTAAAGATATCGAGAAATTTGTTGGAATTTTTTATTAAAAGGTACTGCGTTATTATTTTTTGTCGATCGATGGCAAAGAACTAATGGTTCAGGTTACTTAATGAAGCCATCGAGAAAATATTACACAATCAGCTGATATTGCGAATCCATCGTTTTACTCTTTCTTATTTTTCAATGTTTTTAACGCAATTTCGATAATAAACGAACAACGTATCTCGAAGCTAATCGAGAAATGTCAAAGTGTTTCCGTTAAAAGGCACGCGATTATTACTTCCTTGGTCGTCGTTACCGTTTACCATTTTCCTTGTTCCCTTTAACACGATTAATCGCGTTTGTTTCAATGCGATCCGAATAATAAGTCTTTATAAAGCAGACTGGGAGTTAATTAAATCACGTATGCATCGATATCCAGTTTGCTGCAGGGCTGTTCGTTCTATATATAGCAAAAACGATTGGTTTTTACTCTCTGTCGAGTATCAACGTACGGTATTATTCGTTACGACGGAAGAATCGTCGAACGCTCAAGGAGTTTACGCGTGCGCGTTACACGAAACATTACTTTGCATAATTAACGAATCGCCTAGTGGAATTCGTGGAAGTGATTTTGTAACTTGCAACGCAATGACATAACAATGTCGATATTTTCCGCGTGATGTTTCCACCGCTCGTAAATTAAAGAGGTAGAAAAGACAGTAAAGCGTCCTGTCAAATTGCAAATCATGTTTTCAGGTTGCGCCGTGACTCATTGCACGGCTTCACGCGCAAGAAAACCTCAATAACAGGTTTGAAATTTACAAAAGAAGCAAATTTACGTTTTCTGGAACAGCGTTGTCAGAACTGTCATAACTTCCTTCGGTTTATCGTTGTGTTTTCCACGCGCTGGAAACAGCATAACAGTATTTATTGTCGTAATTTTCCAACTGCCTAATTTATTTCTTTCCTTTCATCGGACACCGTCATCTATCTGACGCTAATCATTAGATCGCGAATTTTTACTACATTTGACTAACCTTGTTCTTTTTCTGATTTCAGGTAAAAACGCGCCTCTGCATGCAATCGAGATTTCTTTGCACGCATCGTGGAACCAACAGAAGTCACCTTAGGAAGCCTTTTTTTTCCACAAAAAAGACGAACACTAAAGAGGTGGAAGGTGAACAAGCCGAGGGAAAATTTCCTCGGTGCAATTTTGCATCCGCACAGCTGCAAGTGAAGTCTTAAATCAATTGCTAGCCGGGCTCGCAGGATGAGACGGGGGCGGGATGGGCCTGCAACGGGCGGGAAATGGGCAGGGGTGGGTGTAAGGTTGTAGCAGCGAACTCCATAATTAGTTGGGAACCCGAAGCCGGCGAAGCTCTCGGATTTAATATCTTAACACCCTCCTTAACGCAGCCCGAAATTTCGTGCCGCGTCGCTATTGGCAAGGCATGCCAACTAGGCTCGAGTTCTTCGTGGAAACTTCGTCCACCCTCGGCGCACTCTGTCCTCCTCACCGCGTCGCGTCTGTCTGTCTGTCTGTCTGTCTGTCTGTCTGTTTTCAGTCCGTGTCTCCGTCTTATCCGCGTTCGTTTCGCGTTGCGGCAGGCGGTTTTCGATTTCGTCGCGGATACCGATGACGGATGAAGAGGGTGAGAGGTCGCCTCGACGAAGTTGCTTGCTTTTCGCGCGAGGTGTTTTCATCGTGACTGTACGCGGGTTGCGCGCTAGCGGTGAATTGCTTTTCGGCGAAGCGTCGACCGGTGAAAATGATTAGTCGTGTGAGAGTGGAATTGCAAATGGAGACATGGATTATTGTTGGTTCGGAGAAGAGGAACTTGAAGAAAGTTTGCGTTGGCACGTCGCGATACGGATTGGATATCAGCCAGTGAAATGCAAACGAGTGAATTGGTTCGTTTCGAATAACGTTGAGAAACGAAAGGGAAAAGCGCGAATCGGTAAACTTTGATCTGCTAGGTAAAGGCTTGAGCTTTGCAACGCTTGCTTCCCGTTTCTCTAATAAATATAAAAGGGTGTTAATGAGTATTTTTAATCGTAGTTAAAATAATATTTTCGCGTTGCACGAGTTCCGTTATATTTCTGTACGTCCTTCCTTTACTTTAACAGTTTTTTTTTTTGTCTCGGGTCTGTTGAGTAGCTTGTTAATTTTGAAGTTTTTTTCCTTCCCTCGTAATTGGAATAATTCCGCTGTTATCAGGTTTTTGTTCGATTCACTTTTTAGCTTAATTACGGAGAGATTTATTGCTTCAGTGATAATTAGTGGTATGTGTACCTATTCCATCGAATGGAGTTTTGTTCCTATTTGAGTAATTAACGAGTAGAAGCAAGTTTCGAACTGTCGTCTCTCGTTGCGAATTTAAAATAGCAGCAGCCAAGCTACCAAGCCACGAATATCACGGAACAACTAGAAATATGACCAATCGCCTTAGTTGTAGAAACAATAATCAAAACAAGGTAACACGTGCGCGTGGTAGATTCCGCCTCTGAAATTGCAATTATAAACGCGAAGTATTGTTTAACGGGTGCAATTGTTACGGTGGCTGAAACACCAGACTACGTTCTGATAAAACGTTTACCGGTTCACCGGCGCAAGTGATATTTCTTTCTGGCAAAGTATGTGATCCTGCCTGAGTTTTATACTTAATCGCGGTGATATTGCTGCAACTAATTGAATATTATAATGCCATCGAATCGCTTCTGCTTCTGTGATAAGATCTTCAGCGTTTTCGTTTCAATAAGATAAAAGCATTATGGATCGTATTGTTGACGCTGAAAGCTAAGATCGAATCAGTGACGCTTATGGTCATTCTTTGAAAATCACGCTAAGATTTAAAAGTTGTGTTAGCGGTTAACAGAGTCATTTTAGGAAGCCGTAGATATCGTGTCATCAGTGGTCGCGTAAATAGTAGTCGCGTCATTGGTGTTAAATGTTAATGGAAAGACACACGTCGGAGAAGGTTATGAAAGTTTTCCCCTGGAATTTTCAGAATAATGTGACGGATCGAGCATTCGGTCATTACACCACAAATGGCCGGACGTATAAAATAAACCGAATCCAGCTACCGATCAATACGGCAATTTCCGCGTAAAATTATTGCCATGCCGAATATCGCGCTCTTAGGGGATGATGACGCGAGTTATTACATAATGTCGCCCTTTGTCTCTGCAACGGCGTCGTACGGTGTTTGAAGTGTAGTGCGAAATATTTTTTTGTCGAAAGTATGACGAAGAAATTGTGGGAGCCAGGAATGTCTGGCATTATGATATGGTAATTTTCTGTATATTCTCTTTAAATTGGACAATTAGGTTTGGATGGGCAATTTCGTTGAACAAGGCCACGGAGACTAAAAAAAGTAGGATCTATTTCCCTAAATTTCTAGGTACATATATAAGTAGGGTCGTTTCCTTGACACTTGCCAAAAGAAAGGTTGAACTTTTCGGGTCGCAATGGAGTCCGCGAATGAGATTTATTTGGGTAGTACTATTTATTGTTTTCTCCAGAGCCGGAGTTTCCTAAAAATAGATCAACGGAGAGATCCTTCGTAAGATAAGGTCACAAAACCAAACATTTTTCTGAGGTTAGGGGGCGTCAAGTAGATGAAACATCTGCAAAAGCAGATGGAGGCCACGTTTTCGTTGGCTCGAGAGATAGAAGATCGAAAAAGAGAAGGAACTTGGTAGCAGATGGCACGTGCTCCCTTCTGTTATCTTATTTTCCCATGCAATTCCAAATCTTCCTTAAATTGCTCGAATCGACCAGACTCCTAACTTATCTGATGTTTAGCCACCGGATGCTAGGTGCTTTCAGAGATGTCTATCGGTCGATACTTTATTTCACGGCTGCCATTTCCATTTTGCGTCCCTCGTTTTTAGAATCAACCATTCTCCAGCGAAACTTCTACGAGAGTCATTTCTAAAATTACAGTATTACAGGAGTTTATATACGCAGTCGATCGTATTCGCAGGGGATGGCACGGCGAATTTTATTTAAAAATATCGACGGACACGAGCCACATGCCGCAGCATACCGTACTCTTCTAATCACCGAGCAACGAGGTCGAATCCGAGGTCGATATCGCGCGGAATTATTTGATGATCGCCGGGATAGATTGGCGAAATTTTTCAATTACGCTCTCTTTTAATTGGCACGGCAAGAATTCGATCTCGTCGAGTTGATACAAGAGAACTGGCGCGCCAGCTCCATGGCACGTAGGAATATCGAATATCACGAAATTTTCGAAGAAAAAAAGAAAAAACCTTGCTTGCCCCGTAGCTACACGAATTTCACCCGCTACGTACTACGCCTCGCACGATCGATTATTCCCGT
Source organism: Bombus confusus (assembly GCA_014737475.1). NCBI lineage: Eukaryota > Metazoa > Arthropoda > Insecta > Hymenoptera > Apidae > Bombus > Bombus confusus. The sequence goes on along the minus strand of JACXIV010000002.1, from coordinate 7,775,521 downwards.
AGACTTCGACATTTACTTTTTCGCCGTGCAATCACCTCATCTTTACCCCATTTCTACCTACGTACATGCAAAAATCTTTCCACGTTCCGCTTCGACGTTTCTCGACAAATTTGCATATTTCCCATGCACGAGCAACCAGAAACATCCCCGTTCTTTTCGTTCAAAATTTTCTCAATCCTCTCCACGTATGAAACTTGCACGAACGTAAAGCAATGCTCGAGTACGTTCTGTCCGATTTTTAACTCGCGGCGTACTGGTCCCTAGATAGAAAACTGTTGTCAGGGAGGATGGATCACGCTCTACCCTCGGTAGATCGCCAACAGCTCCTCTTCCCATCGCGATTGATACTCGGATGATCCGATGGTCGGCCGACAATTGTATTTATAGGATTTAATCGATGACACGGTTATCCAGCGGCATCGGCGCGTGACCTGCATATTCCTGTTACAATCCGATTCGACGTTACGATGTTGCCACTTACCGTGGATGACGTGTATTGCAGTCGTCATTCTCGATTACAAAGATAGCCCCTCTGCAAGTGATCCTAGGGAGGATGATGTGGAGACGGAGAAGCACGAGAGGAGAGACGCTTGTTAATTCACTCTTGAACGGTTGATTCTATTTCCGCGATTCGACGAATCAATTATATAAACAAGCTCGCGTGAAAGATCCCGGGAGAAAGCGGATCAATCGTGTCGAGCACAAGAGAAACAAACAACTTCGCGTTTTAATTGAAATTTAAGGGCATCAGGTGCGTGACTGCTTATTTTTAATCGCTGTTGTCTCGTCGCGCGCGTCAAAGTAAATTACGAGTAAACACGCCTGGCATGAAATTATCGTAGGATGCATCTGGAATAATCTAGTTTTCTTTAAAGTATCTATGTTCCTTTTTTAACAAATTCACTCGCTCTCGAAGCCTTAACTATCGATCTGTGCCAATCACAGCTTGGAAATTATTCTCACGTTTTGCGAAACAGCTTACGGTCTTCTTCACGCTTTAGACAAGGTCAAACATATACGATTTGCGCTAGAAGGAGATCGAACGCAACGGTGTAGAAGATTTTCAGAAAACCGGTGCAGAAACAATGCGTCCGTAGAATCATCATCCATGATCATCACCTATTATTACCCTTATTATCATGATAATGAGCAAAATAGCCTCTTAAACTGCTCGCGTATTTTAATTACCATAAATCTCGTTACGCTCTCCGTAGTCGCGAGCACCTAACACGTACGCGTGTCTCGCTGTTTAGAGTGGCGCTCACTTATTATGCTACGTTCCGCTATAAACATCGTAATCAACGTTAAACCCGACAAAGTGCCGCGATGCAGCACCCCCTGTGGCTCGAGTTTCACAGTGGAAAAGTTCCTCCGCGCGGCGAAAACGATACGTTAACTAAACGCTGTAAAATAGTAAAAATAGTCGAGAGATCGAGCCAACTGCTGTCGACAGCCGACTTGCTCGTGTTTACCGAACGTTGCACAATGTTGCACAAGTTTGTGTCAAACTTTCACTCTGTCGAATGCAAACGATTACTTATTAATAGTAATAGCTTCGTTAAATGTTAAGTGTTCAATTGTCCACAAACGCCCTCGAAGCCCATATTTATTTCCAGAAACGTAATATGCATAATCCGTCCATTTTTCAAAGGGATTATTCCAGTTTGCTGAATTTTACGTAAATTTATCCTGAAGCTTTTTCTCCCTCGCGAGAAATTCAAAACATTTCTGTGATAGCAACGTATTTTAAGCTGGTCGATTAGGCTGTGTCGTTGCTACTGTATGTTATGGGCATACTACACTGATATTACCCGACGACGGAGACAAGACAGCCGAGATATCGTTGCCTATCGATTTTCCGTCTGGCGTCGTTTGACTCAACGTCTTCCTCCGCTTAATTGCGTATAATGCTCGCAACGCGGATGGAACGGGAAAGTAACAACAGAGGTGGAAGTCGAAAAGGACAACGATAGCGTGACTGTTCAGAGAAGAATCGAACGTTCTACGGTCGCGAAATACTACGTATACGCCTCACCCTCTTGTATGTGCTGGCACGCCATATGTTTGTTCGCTGAATTATTATCGCTGGATACTGTTGGCAAAACTGGGACACGCTGGATTTTAATCCCGAGTTCTTAATCCTAAGATCAGAGGTCGGAAAAGAGGATAAGTATCGAAGTATCTTTATAAGACACGTGGTTTCGACGTGTTTCTCTGATAAGGTTAGGGGTTGATCCAAAAGAGCAGGGCAAGAGATAAAAGAATTGGAACCTTGATCTTTTATTCGCGGTGACTTCCATCGATTAACCTTTTCCGATGAATTTAGAAGCGAAATGCGTTTATAGCACGTAAGTCAGTCGGTGTGTCTGCACCAAATTTATTTACAGCAGCCGCCGATGAATTTACCACGACACGATCGATTAATCACATCGATGAATTCTTTTTCTTTCGTCGTTGTTGTTTTTATTATGAAAAGAAGAAAGTTGATTGGAAGGTTGTCATTTTTTCTGTTTCTCGTCGAAGTGTGGTGGAGTCAGGTTGCTCGTGTCGTTTCACGCAAAGGTTCAGACGTGCAGAATTCTTCCAAAGAGGGGTCTCGGAAAAGCTCAAAGGTTTGTTTGCAGCGGTGGCTGCGATACGAAAGTTGCACGGGCGCCGTTGGCGAGAACGTGACCGCGCGTTTCCACGAAATTTTTTCACGCTGTAGACGGAGATAACGTAGCTCGCATTCCAGATACGTGGATGGGTAGTTCAAGAGAGGATAGATGTGTAGAACCTGCTACGTGCTTCTTGGGGCGAATATTTTAAACGCTGCATGGAAAGTCGAGTCTTGCGCGAAGTTGCTTAATGAAAATACTAGCCGATACTCGACGAGTATTCCTATCGTGTTTCCTGTATCGTTGCACTACGTCGTTGACTCGTAGTTATAGCTCCAAATGAAATTCGACGGAAGTTGTCCTAAGCAAACGCCGACTGTCGAAATGTATGTAGGTTGTGATCCTTTCTTTTTCAGGAAGATAAACTCTGTGAACAATTTACCAACGAGACTACTTGTAAAACGTAACATACGACGATAAATCTCAATGGGGTGGACCTCCGTTCGTCTGCACTTCGTTTATACGAATAAGTGAACGTTTAATTCGGACACTGTCCTGATATACTAATTCATACTCGTGTTCCTATCATCCAAACTATGATCGAGGGTAGCTGAGTAAGAACTTATTTTCTTATCGTTGTACATACTTATTTACATAATTTGTATTCCGAATAAATTACACAATGTATCGGAAAAGCGCCGGCTATACGTAACGCAAAAACTTAATACAATAAAATAAAGTAGCAGATGGTAGACAAAACGCGCAACCGTACAACGTTCAAACTCGTTTTTCCACAGATTAGATGCTATCGTCCAGAAAGTAATAAGAAAACGTGGAGGATATAACTAGCGAGCCTCCATTATCAGTACCATTCGGTTAACGAAATTATCATCTCTCTCTCTACAAGTTCAGATAAACGAAGTTCTACGGAGTACCATTAAAATTTCCATTCAAACAACAACCCCATCTAATAATCACCCTTCACCATCAACATCAAACAATCTTTCTCACTAGCCACACATACACGCACACACATTGTGCTGTCGCCTGTATCCCTCTTCACCCTCTACCGTCCAGCTGACCCTCGCTCTTCCACTTCCGTCAAAGTCAACGAAGCGCATTGAACTCCCAACAATGTGGGTATCGCGCGCATTTGTTGACGTCCGCGTCGGCGGTTCTCCCGTGCAGCAGTGGGGCTTTACGAATGCAACAGCGCGCACGCCGGCGTAGTTGCACGCAGCGTATGCTTTTCGCATGAGAACGCAATCTACTCGCTTATATTTGTCGAAGCGCGCGCGCAAATACGCACACACATATGGATCGTCGTCTAGTTCGCGATCGAGCAGATCGATCATTCGATCGTCGGCAAACACAGCGGCACGGCGCGACGCGGCCGCCGGTTTGCCAGCGAAACTATACTCCTTTGTCGCGCTTATACGAGGAATCTGGCGGCGTTGAAACGACCCGTCGCGTAGCTTCTCCGTGTTTTGTATGAACGCGCTTTGGATCGGGGGTGCCGTGTAAGCCACCGTTGAACGACACGCAGGAACGTTTACGAGCAAGAGAAGAATAGAAAAGAGGACCTACGAGGAATTTTTCATAGGAAAAGATCTCTAAACATGACTGGAAAAAGATATTATTGAACATAGAAGTCAGAAGTGAGTTTTCTGAAATGAAGGAGTTGAATATCGAAACGTTGCTTTTCGTCTCTCATAGTAGACGCGACGTCGATTCCATTATTCCATTATTTCGAACGCTTCGATCGACAATCTGTCCATAGGATTAACGCAATTTCAATATGATATTATATCCAGGTTAATGGCGATAGGTATCGGATTTTCAGATCGAATTTTTAGATCGGCTGACGTTGAACGAAGCTGCCTCCTTTCTCAACAATTTTCTCGGTGGCCGATTTTCATTTCCGCCATGGGAGCGTTTTAGTTTTGTTATTTACGCGCATGGCCTAGCGTTATCAGTCGTTCGCTGTATCATTTCCACTTGCACCAGCGCGCTTGAATTCTTTAAACGTTTTTACTGCACGTCCGTGCTCGTAAGCTCACCCTTCTTGACTTTACCAAAAATTATATGGACGGAGATTCTCTGAAAAGCGTGCAACCGCCCTATTTTAAGAAATCATTTACCATAGCATGGTTTGTAGCAGCTGTCGAGGGTCAGGCAGGGCCCGAGGAAAAAAAACCGTCTAAAAATTCAAGCTGCCTGCGAACACGAAGCGCAAAGTAGTCACTCCCTCGCGAAAAAGTTGCAACCGTCCGCCCTTCGACTCGATAAATCGAAAACTAAGCGTGTCGACAGCTGTCCCGGAAGGCGAGCTCTCCAACCTGGTTTCCAGGTATCCACTGTCAGCTGGAACGACGTTGGCGAGAGGAAACTCGATAGCGACCGCGAGACTCGTGAAACAGAGGGTTTGAGAATCGACGGGCAGAGACGTGTGGCGCGTGTACGCAGCCACGATCATCCCGCAGACTCTCGTACACAGCGTAACCGGCCGATTACCTCGATAAATTTCATGAATGGGCCCGCGGCAGTCATTGACTCCACTTGTGCTGTTGGCATGAAAGAAGCGAAAAAAAGAGCCTCAATAGAAGTGGCCCCCCTGGCTTACCCCTCCGAACCCTGCTGCAACCCTACCTCCCTCGACGACCGCCTCGTTCTTCTCACTGATGTGTACCGCTCCAGTGTCTCTCAAACTCCTTCGGGTTATAGTTGTTTCAACCCTCGTTAGTTAATTTTATGTTACCTTTTGTTTTAGGGTATTCTTCCTCGATTTAAATTTTTCTTGCGATAAGATAAAGTATACGAATGGTCTCTCAGAAATTTTATAGCGTCTTTATTGAATGATACAGTCATCGTTTAGATGAAATATTGAAACATTTAAAACATCTGGAGGGGAGAAATTGAAGGGAGAAATTTTGTCAACGATCTATGGAAATTTGCTTGTAAGGAATAAAAACGAGATACTCTAGATTTATGTAAGTTAACCTGAACTGTTGTTAATCACCTACGATCCGGTGATAGCATTTGGACCTCTAGACCCTCTAGAGTGTAGATTCTTCAAAATATTCAGCATACTATAGAATCTTCAATATATTTTTGCGTTCCTTCTGAACGAAAATAGGAGCAAAGGTCGCACTGAGAAACTCTGCTGTTCGGTGCGCGTTCATCAAAGAACGACGACGCACTTAGCTGCCATCGCGTAGCGTTTCGCGTTACGCTATTGTGAAGGGCCCTTGTCCGACGGCACACTTGCCATTGTTACGAAGAAAAGTCGTCCCCGCTCGCTTCGCGTTCGTAAATTGCGTCGTGCAACCTGTACGAGTCGTTTATTTTACCGGCGTATGGTCCATCTCGTTTCTATCAAGGATTTACGAAATTTCGACTTTTGACGAGCGACCTGTTTGGAGGACGAGCGTCAACCAGTCGGATGGAGTTACGTCGCTACCGCCTCTGGAGAAACGAAGCAGGAGCAAGCGAGTCGGCGTAGAAATACGGCCGCGCGCGTTCTAGGTTTACGGAAGACCGGTTTCTCTGGTGCTTGGACGTAATCGAGTCGCTCGTCTCGCTTTGCTCACCTTTTATTGCGTCGCATGGTACGCCGTCGCCGTGACGCAGAATTCTAATTCCGGGCCTTGTTTGTTGTCTAGCAAGAATGTTCGCGGTTGAAACGGAGTGCCGCGAGACGAGAGTGTTCGAGAGCCGGGGAATTTAATATTCGTTCGCGGACACCGGTAATTGGGCATTCCAATTAATGGCTCGCCACCAACGTAATCCTCTTTTTTCCATTCCGTGTCTCTCACGTCGCGCCTCTTTAGACGCGTGACGCCGATGGGCGCGCGTCTCGGATTCCTCGCCTCGTTCATGGCGGTACTTATTAAATTTCGCGAATTTCTTTTCTGTGGAAATTAGATGTGAATCTGACAAACCAGATTATGTGGAAGCACGATCGATAATTATATCAAATTGGACACACTTCACCGAATTTAATAATCTTGCGATATATACTATGTTTGCATGTGTATATCTCTGAAACTATATAATTACCACACGGTGGAATCAAATCTTTTTCAGAGTTGGAAGGACGAGGAGTATATCCACGGTCGAAAAAACGGACCGCAGAAACGTTTGTTCTCTCTATTGTTGCCGCACGGAGACGCTTTCTCTCGCTCTCTATTCTTCTTGTAACGAATATTTTTGGCCGCGATTTCGTCGCGCTGCGTTTCACCCGAGCATTGAGACCCGCCCGCCGGCTTTGGCCGCACAAAGCGTGCCAAGTAGCCACTCGGTTGAATTTTTAATAAATGTCATATTCACGTGTTTTTCTTTCGGTGCCGGAGAAACTGGGTCAGCCGCTGTGCGCTTCGCTTAGAAGTAAATTCGGTGAAATAATAGCGAAAAAGCGCGAGCATGTTTCTGCTCTATCCCTGTTCATCAGCGACTTGACAGAGACTACAGTACACAAGGAACAACGGTCGTTCTTGTCCGAAACGATCATCGCGCAAATAGTATTCGCTTGGATATAAATTTCGATGAAAGGAAACCGATGTATTACAGTGAAAATTCTTAATCGGAGTTTCTGAAAACGACTACATTCATTTTCGTAACGAATGCGGAATTTTCCTGTAGCCGGTTATCATTACTGGTTTCTCCGTAGAAATCTTCTCAGAATTTTCTACAGGCTTCCTTTCGCGTAATCATATCCATGGTCAAGGATAACTGTATCGCTACGAAAACGCTTTTGATGAACAAAAAAGGAACCCTGCGAGAGAAACGAACTTGACCCTTTTCATCTGCGACTTGGGTTTTTATCTACAGCCCCGAAGAAAAACTTGGTTTGCATAGCAGCTACTCTGCTATTTAAACTTAACTCTCACGAGTCTCGCCGATGCAAAATTCAATTAACCAACCACACGCGGCCTACGCTACAATAACGTTCCATAAATTTCGCAATTCGCCAACGGATCCGGTCACATACACGTGGGATGGTTTTTCAACGCTCGCCACCGGTCCCCCGGCAGTTAATTGAAACCTTTCGACGCGGAATCGCGCGATGTTTCACGCTGGTTCGCGACGCCAGGATAAGCGAGCCCGGGCATCAGTAATTCATGCCGTAGAAGTTGCGTTATAAGATTAATGAACAAATAGCCCTCCCTGTGGCGAGAGAGCCTCGGATGAGACGCAGCCAAATACGGCGCCCTCGCCCTCCGCTCGCATGAATGATGCAACGCACGCCAGCTCGACGATTTACAATCGAGTCACTATGCACCGCGCGCAACGGGACATCGCTCTGTTTAACATCCTCCTTTTTCTCCTTTCGTTTTGGAGTATCGTGATTTTTTGCGCAGGACCGCAAAAATGCCGATGAAATTCGAAGCGCGATTGCGCGCGAATAACTTTAATATGCTGGATAATTGATCTGCTAACTGTTAAGCTTCATCTTAGTTTCTTCTCAGCCTCTTTCGTTGTTATGTATCCTAGATCTTTGCGAAATACTCCGCCGGTAAAATTGAAAATAAAATTGTGCGTAGATAATTTCAATTCATCGAGCAATCGAAGAAGAATCTTCCATTTTAGAGTGTCGTTAGCTTCTGTGAAGAATCTTAGCGATTTAATTTTGAGCATAATCGCGCGCGGATAACTTCGGTACTCTGCATAATTAGGAAGCGATAGATTTCAAGTTAACTGCTTGTTTAAAATATCGCGCATTCTAAATAATTATATCGCTCTGCGTCTCAGTTTTATTTTATACGCTAGCTGAGTCAAAGTCTCGATCTTCTCTCGCGCTCATCACTATCGTTCATTTCCGCTAGTCAGTCGTTGAACGTAAGCCTAAGAACCTTCCTCATTGCATACGACCGTGAACAAGCATAACAACTTCGAAAGCACGCTAGTAATGCGACGCTAATAACACTTGTTTGCGACAAATTGCTTCGCTCTACACACCCGATAGTCCCATTCCTTGGCAGCGACACTCGCGAGATAACTTTTATCAGGCGTTATATTACAACTCTTGTTTACTTATTCCTTTGCATAGAAACACAAACAATATAACACATACGAGTATCATATTTTTAATGCGTTTATCTGATATATACGTATCGCGTAATATATATATATATATATATACGGACATGAAGTCATTAACTGTAGAATTCGAAAAAGCAAATTCGATTTATTTTCTCTCTACTCATTGTCGTCACCTTTCGATCGCTCGATCATTCTTGTCAATTAATGGTTTGTGGTTATCGTGGTCGTCGTCATCGACGCTTATCCTTTCGTCGTCATCGTTACAAGATTTCGTTGCGCATTGATTCGTCGTTAATTATCTCGACAATCGCCACTAGAACACACGTATGTGCTTATATACGAGACCGGCGCTAACAGCGAGAAAATGGGTCGCAAGAATCGTCGCGGAATCTGTTCGCGGTCATTTATGTATAATCGTTCGCAAACTGTTATCGTCCGCGTTTTACCTCATTTGTTAAAAGTGTGGATTTCGTTCTCACGAATATCCCTCCGCCAGGTAAATACTCTATGTTCCGTCGTTCTACAGGAATGCTTCTCTGTATCGCGGAATTTACAGTTGAAAGCAACATAGTTTGGGAAAAAATTCGAGAAAACGCGAAATTTGTCGAGCCACGTTAAATACGGAAATCGCGAATAAGTACCAAAGATTATATCGATAATGTAAGATGCATTATTATGTCTTTGTTAATACAAATAATTATTAAATTGCGCTTTAATCTAGGAGAACGAGAGATCGGAACGGTAGCGTTTGTAAATTTTATTCACGGGTCGGAGCTGTCGAGTTCCGGGGATTTGCTCGTCAACCACAGCGTTACAATGAATTCGGGTAATTTGCCGTGTTACAAATTTCCTCGCGCGTGTCAGAGATACGCGCACACGAGTATACGACCGAGAGAGAAGTGGCAGCAGTCCAATTCTCATTGATATTTTCATACGACGGGGAATACGTGCCATAAATAATCGCGCGCTTTCTCGCGAAGCGCCATCGGATTACAACGCGATAATCAGTTTTATCATAATCGTGTAATGCGATTTTTTTTAAACTGCTGCGTAAACACCAACGCATTTATTTATGTCTGCTCGTTATTTTCGTTTCGCTCGCGTAAATTACGTACGCGTAGGCAATTACGTTACGGAATTCTTATCCGTATCAAGATATAATTTTTATCGCTATCGGTTAGATGTTTATTGCTGGCCTTCTACGACATATCCCTCCGAAGTTTCACGACACTCGATCGTCGCCATGGCGCTTCTTGCACGACAAATTTCGCAAACTCTCCTTCCCTCACCTTGAGGAGACATCGAAGCTTTCCTTTTGCTCGGCGTTCGCCTCCATGCGAGAATGACTTCATTCATTTCCCATACAGGCGCACGCATTCATTACACATCCGTCCAGCTCACATGCGTTTACCATACAAATAAGGTTAGTTCCAGGAGTTTCTGGTCTTCGTTAGCGGAGTCGCTTGAGTGAAAGAGGGTTCAGTGAAGGGTCGAACGGGGAAGGAGAAGTGGGAATCGTGAAACTTTCGCATTGAACACTACTGGTATTGTTTGCCTGCTGCACTCGAGAACCGAGAACAAGGCGACGTTGTAGGCTTTTGCTCCCGGATCTTTTCTCGGTCGCGAGATAACCCGCCAGGAGTTATACTTCTGGAAAATATCGAAGCACACTCCATCTCCGCTCTTTTCTATGACACGTCTTTGGGAAATCTTTTGTGTATCGACTCATTTCGTTTCTTGCTCGTTAATTTTTTCCTCCTCATGGAGCCGCATTTTTTATTCACGATCAGTCGGGAATTACAGTTATCGAACGAAACAGAAGATCGATGGACGAAAGAACACGTGCTTTTCAGTTTAGAGTTTAGGGACTCGCCTCTGTAATTCCCTTCTCAAGGGCTCGTCCCAAAATGAGTTAGTGCCTTGAACTCCAGGGTGTTGTGTTCGTTGAGGTATCAAGCTACTTCTTCATATCCACTTAACCCTACTACGGTTCTTGGATTTGTACGTTCTATCGTGCTCTTGTTCCAGAAAGACGAAGCCGTAGCATCTACCCAGATACTGCTCGTACTTTACGAGGCATTTAAAGGTCGTTTAATTTCTTACAATCAAATTTCCCCCAAACTTAAGAAACTTCTCGGGGATAGAAAAACAAAATTGAATAAGAAATTCTATGCCAAGAATACGATAGGCCTGAACCAATCATTTATCGCCATTATATCTCTCCAATCCATTCATTTTACAACTTTCTACATTAACGAAGCGTTTAATCGTGAACGCTGTTGTTCACCGATTATATAAACATCGACGTTTGGGATACGCTCGTTACACGTTCCCAGTCGCGATTTCCGTATTATGGTTCAGTCAGTCCGATAATTGCCGTTAATTCGCTATGACGATCGACAGCGTGGCCCGGAATTGTTTTAACGAAAACCATTTCGCAGTACGTTATCGCGTCTATCGGTCCGGTAAACGGTCGTTCGACGGAAAGAATGAAATTTCATCGTTCCCCTTTGCGTTCGTAATTCGCATTAATTTCTCGTCGCTCGGAAAATGTGCGAGAGACCGAGTACTTTTTAAAGTGAAAAGCTCCGACCTCGACGCGGTTACGTTCCTGTCGTTCGCCTTCGAACATCGGCGCTTCCTCGGTGGTACGAACATATTTTTTAACATGCCATTTGACTTTTCGACTTCTCGAGAGGGATCTTCCACTTTCGAGCATCGCACGAGTGTTTCACGGTGAAGCAGTGCAGAAGCAGTCAACTATTGACGCGGGACAGATCTCGTGGTCCTGGTCGTCAGAACGATCCTCGAGCCTGGATAGAAGACAGATGAATTTCCAGGGAATTTGACGTGTTCGTTCCTTGACTCGCTTTCTTCATGTTGAAGGTCTATGTAGTTAAGAACTTTCTCAACCGCGTTGATACGGATTCAAAATTGAGTCGTTCACAAAAAGGTAATAGTTATTAGCATTGTGTTTGTTTAATTCATTTCGGAGTTTAGAATTATTCATGTTCGCAAATCGGAAATTTCAAATATTCGAAAGGAAAATTTTCCTATTCTTTTTAGTTGTACATTCATAGCGACGCAACCGCGATGAGATTTTCTCTTAGCATTACCGTCCGCAATCGCGTGGCGTTCAATTTCCTTCGTCCAATTTCCACTGGCAATCATAATTCGTCGCGCGACACCGCCGTTGATCACTGAATCCTCTCCTTGCCGAGACTAATCGGCAAGAACGAGGTGAACACGATGAGAAGAGAATTACGGAGGCAGTCAGGATGTCGCGTGGCCCACTTGCCGTGAAGTGTATCATCCGCAAAACACATTTTTCACGAGAACTTCATAGAGCGGCGGGACCAGGAAACAAAGCGGAGAGCAGCAACCCTCTTGGTGCATGCACACGTGGACAGGGGCGCGTGCACAAGGGGACGCTTAGACCGGTCGATTACACGCTCGAGCGGGCCAAGAGACGTTGTCTGACTGTAGCAGACAATGTTGCAAATCTCTCGTCTCGCGTGTCTCCTGTGTTCGTGTGTGCACGTGCATCGGAAAGTGCAGCGGGAGGCACAGATGCGTCGAGATGCACGCCTACGATGCCTGTTGCGTCCTCGTCGCTTCGAGGCGGCCCATTTTACGTTCTCGGAATTTACAATGGAAATTTCGTTCTGGAAAAAGACGCTCGTCACATCGGACGCATAATCTATGTATTAGGCCTTCGTTCGCCAGGATACGGACGTTGCTCGATAAAGTTTGTTAGCATAAAATTTCGACGGAAACGGGTTGAACCAACGTTGGTTCGAGCGCGGCCTTTTGGGAGATCTCTAGCGAATAATTAAGCCTTTGATAGCCGGTTCCAGGCCTCGAAATTAGGCTGTCGCTACGGGGAAATGAAAAAAGTTGGCGGCGACAGAGCGTGACCTAGTGCGACGTTTGCTTGACATCCCGTATATTGGTCTCGTTTCGAAACGCGATTTCGAAGTCCTTTTGAGAGGGTAGTTTCGCGAGCTGGAACAAACAAGGAGTGTCAGTATGTCAGAGGAAACGTAAAAGGTCTTTTATTGCCTGAAATATCTATTTTCCTGTACAATGTACACTGTTGGTCCTGTAAAGTTAACAGATTTCCCTTGAAATTAAAAGCACACATTTCGCGTCCAACGTCCCCGTTTCGAAGTCTGCTGCCGATTGATTTTCCTTTCTTTTCCATTTCTTTGCCACTTCGTCTACGCTATCGCAAGGTCGAGCTGAAAATATCGATCGGTATCGTAGCAATTAATGCGCTTTACTCTCTGATAGTCGTATCGGTAAGATGCCCGTTGCTTGGAAAGCGGCAGACGTTTCTGCTACGTTTTCAAGGATAATGCCCGCCCGCGACAGGATAAAAACGGAGTAAACGGTCTCCTCGAACGAGACTCTAACGACGCTCGATCCACTTAGACGAGAATCCACCGGCAACACCACTTTGTCATGCAAATTCGGCGTTACACTCGACCCGTCTCGTATAAATCTGAAACCGCGAATTTTTGGTACATGGACGAGAAATGTATTCCGATCGATCGAAGAAGAGAAAGGAACGAGCCGAAAGGGAAAGGGAGCGATAAAAATTTCAATCACTAGCCGGCTATTACCGGAGAAGCATCGCCCTTTTATCGCCGTTACGTTTAAGGCGGGTTTCCATCAAATCAAACGAGATACTCGGCTCGGTTGTTGGAAGGGCGAAGCCGCGCTACTTATTGCGGCGAGCGTGGATCCTTTAGAACGACGCCGCGTAACCTGTTTAAGTGCGGTTTCCGTTCTCGCAGCTCTTTAAGAACACCACTTTTCACGAGATTCTCGAGTCCCGATCGAGAAACGAGAAAGAAAATATTTCGGGCCCTTTTTCGAATTTCTTCCTTAACTTTTCTCTCCTCCGCTTCGCGCCAAACTTCCATCGGCCAGCTAAATAGTTGGCGTAACTTTCGCGATTTCATATTTTCTTCGGAATTTCTTGCCGCTTCTCATACTTTCAATTGGATCGATGCGATTCCACTGTTGCTCCCAGCGAAAGTATGCGACGTGCTTTTTAATTCCTTCTAACTTGTTTCTTTCAATTTGCAATAAACTCACGCAGCTACGATTGCCGATGAAACGCTACGAATTCTTCTCGTTTCCACGAAGAGACACGGTTTACGCTGGTCGACATTAAACAGATTCGACCGCCGACGGGCATTTTTCAAATATTGTACATATCCCTGATTTAAGTATGTAGCGACTCGACGTACATGAAATATACATTGGCTGATTCATTCAGCGTACGGCTCTCGTCGAAAGCAAGACTATAGACACGATCGTGTCGATCCCCAGACGTGATTAACATTCTTGGAAGATGACGAGTACGTACGAGCTTGCCGAGGCTACGCTGAACCGCGGCCAATTGAAGCTGGCCGGGTTTCCACGCTTTGTTACGTACGTTTCAGCTAATTATTAGCGAGGAACTAGCGTTAATGAGCTTAATTGCGGATGAAAGGTCGCGTACGCTAGTAGACGCTGCGTCGCGCCTATGATAATCGATTCTCCGACGATCTAGATCACTGCTGTTTACGAATAGATGCTCCCACGCGATTTCCTCTCTAACGCGGCGTTGTGTTTCATTCGTTTCTCCGACACTTCGTCAATTAACGTCCACGCTGGAATAATTAAAACAGTGACCCAAACCTACATTCTTAAGCTCGGTGTTCGTAATAATGGAGTAAATTGTCCGGGAATCGTGAACAATGACGAAGGGGGCAACGATCGACGACCGCGGCAGTGGCTGCAGAGAAACATTCCGATTCTACCACCGAGTATCTCTTGAAACGTCGGAAAGATAGAGAGGGCGGAGGGGTGAAAGAACACCAGACGGGGAATCCGACGATTTTTCATTTCAAAGGTACACTCGTGGCCTCGGTCAAACGTAAACTGGCCTCTTTGTAAATGCCGCAGAATTCTTATTTCCGAACAAACTGCCAAGAAGAGAGGTGCTTTTAATTCTCTTTTACAAGCGTTCAGGCAAAGAAGCTGCAGTTTATGAGTGTTCTTATGCCATCGGGGTCGGCCAACACCGTTAGTCTGTAAGGATAAAGAAGATCGCCGAGCAATTTAGAGTTTCGGTGGGGTTGAATCCGCACCACCGATGGTGCAGGGTGGGATCGTTGCCGCGAATTCTCAACTTTGATTCGTTCGTAATCGCTGCTGATGCTCCTCGAAATTGCAACCGGCTCTCCGGTTGTTTGTTTGAACGCGGACGAGGACACCTTTGTCACGGGGAAATGACGTAACGAGCCGTGTTTCCCGGTGATTGGATCTTTTTTTCAAACGAGCACGACTTCTCATTATGCAGCGTGTACAGGTATGAAACGAGCTCATGAAAGAATGAATGGAAGAGGTAAAAATCCTTTAATTTCACTCGTTCTACAAATATGTACACTTTCTCGAAATTACGGTTGGAATTTCTGTCCGTGTTCTAGTTTAGTCGCTGATTATTTTCATCGCGTTGCACAACAGAGAGACTCGCTGCAGAAATGGTACAAGTATATTTTCCATGTTTATCTGCGTAATTTTGTTACGAATTTACTCATAATAACGTGCTTTGAAGTTTCAAAGTATACGGACTTTTCTATGAAAATTTCATTTCATGTTACGCAACATTTTCCAATTATCGTCGATTAAAGCGACGTTTGATCAAAAGACTACACGGTCCACGTGCGTGATCGATGCCGAGAAACGAAGAATTCGCGCGAGAGATATTTCAGGAATAGTTTAGGGAGAGGCGATTTAAAGTCGACGTGGATCGATCATTCATGAGCGCCGGCGTAAAGTCTGCTTGGCACGCGGACAAAGAACGGCAAAAGATCTTTCAAAATGAAGCGCCCGCGGTCCTCGGGGCCGCGTTGATCTCCTTTCAGCGCCGCCGCGCTTAATTGAATTTCGCTGGTCCAATCAGACATTCAAATTCGAAACCGGCTCTGGCCGAAGTTCCGGCGCGCGCTACTGCCATCGACTCTTTCCATTTCCCGCCGGTTTGATTTTAATTGAATACCGGCAGTCGCACGAAATATCGGTCCGTGCGTCCACCGCGAAACCGGTCATCGATTTTTCTCGATTCATTTCAAAAAGTGGCGTAGTCGGAGCGTGTGACCGCGCGCGATCCGAACGTCGAAAGAGCCTCTCGTCCACAGAGACAGAAGACTGGGACGTGTCGGTATGTCCAGCGAACGTGTCCAGCGCATAATGGACGAGAAAATAGTTGTCCCATTATCGCTAATTCACTTTTCAGTTAAAAGACTCGAGTTAAATGAGTATGAGACGCGGCTACGGCGAAGTTCCGCCGAGTTGGCTGGACGTTTAATTAAAATCCTGTTCATTAGAAATTACCATATCCCACAGCGTGATTATTGGAAAAGTAACTTTTGCTCTGGAACTTTCCGGCCTGCCGGCAGCCTCGTACCCATCGCGATAAATGCGACCTGGGGACCACGCTGTGTTTCGTCTCGCGTGATTTATCGTCGAATTCGCAACTACTTTCAAGAAAGGAAAAAAGGAAAGGAAGATGGAAATGTTCAGAGAGAAACGCGTTCGATTCGCAAAGGCGTAACAGAGAAGAAGACAAGAAGCAAAGTGTGCCGTGGCTCGTGGCGAATTCGAGGCAAGTGAAACTTCGCAAAAGCTTCCCCTGGCTGTTCCTTCCCCCATAATCCAGCGATCTCGCTTGACGTGAACCATGGGAATCTTCCGATGAGGCTAATTTCCCTAAGGAAATTCCCGAGGATTGGGAAAATCAGTGGCTCAATCGATTCGGTGCGCCTCGCCCGAGGAGAAATTATTCATTCTCGATAAAGAGCGTAGTCGTTTGAGTGCGACCGGCACCTGTGGAATCGTTCAAACTGTTGGATGTTCGGCTTTGCTCTCGCGTTTTCATAAATTGAACATTTTCCAGCGTATTTAATGAAATTTGTAACCTACTCGTCCAATGCATACGAAAACTCTACGAAAAATAAAACCAGCCCGTTTTTATTCACCAATGATAAATTACATTCCACGAGAGAGAAGATTCCAAAATTTATCTCCGATAACTAATCGCAGTTTTCAACGATCAAATATTACTCCGATCTTCGTTAGAATATTGAAATATTTCACATACTGAACGAAGGCCACGATCTTGCCTCCGGTAATTTCAGTTTAACTCAAGCATTTTGTAATCGATAGACCGATCGAGATATGATCGTTAATTAAATCGACGCGGCGGATGTGCGTGAGCGTGTGAGTCACGATCGCGAGTAATCTCGAGAACTTTGGCGGACTTCGTCGTTTAACAAATGGAACTGTGACGTGTCCGAGCACAGCTCCGGGCGGAAATTCGCGTGGTTGTAAATCAGTCGAGTCCTGGCGGGTCACGACCAGCGGAAAATCGATGCACGTCGCGTGGGCATTAATTGGTGATTTTTGTTGGGAAGAAGCGCGCGAAAAAGAGACGTTCTGCGGTTTAATTGTGCGTGAATTACAGCCTGGATTTACGAAATATAAAGAATATTATATTCTCGTTGAATCGTCGTTAAAACGTATAAAAAGAATGTAATATCGCGTCTTCTGCATAAACATTAATATTCGAATATTTTTGATACATTTCAACTCTCCGAAACATACCGATGAATTCTGTAGGTAGAGATTAAACAAAATCCGATAAAATGACATCACAGGTAACCAAAATTATGGAAGATGACTATGCCCCGGCGACTTATTTGAATTTAACACCGTGACAAAGGTTCGACGCAACATTCGTCGAGAAAATAAACGGAATGCGTCTCCTCTTAGCTGCGGTAGATCCGCGCAGCAATAAGGCTATTTTGGAGAAACGGCGACACGCGATACCGGACGGCCTCAAAAATAGAATACCAGCGGAGGATCGCGGGAGGCTAGAACTTGTTTGGGGTCCTTGGGTGTCCTCAACGGTTCTTAGCTGTTCTCAACGGTGCTCCGCGTTCTTCGTTGGCCCAAGGCCGCGCTACAAACGGCCGCATTCACCGGACTGCATTCAGCTCCGTACGTGTCGTCTTTTATGAACAGGCCTTGAAGAAGATCTGATAGCAACTGACTACCTTCGAGCCATCGTTACCGCTTGCTCGGCTCGTTAACGGGATATTTATGTTAATTTCGTTACGTACGATTGCCACGTACTCGCGCATGTGCCCCTCCGCCTCTTTCTCTCACCGGTTCCTACGTTTGGAATTCGAGACTGACAAATCGAACGATTCCCCAACGAAGATTTTCTGATTCTACGATTTCCACGGAGGACCGCCAATAATTCCACTCGTCCCAGCCTTGTCGATTCTCGTTCGAACGGGTTACACGGTGAAAAAAAGAGCGAACCGAGAATTCGATGGGCGAGATCACGAGCGTGCACACCGATACCCGTACGTCTTTCCGTGGGACGTAAGGTTCCAATAAAAATGCAAATTCCATGCCGTCGTGCGGACCAGCTGGCACGACAGCACAGCTGAACCGTCCTGTTTACTCGTCAAGAGAGAAAGTTGAAAAGAGGTGGGCATACGCGCTCTCGGGACGAGGTAGACGCAGATTTACGTGGCTGTGCACGACACAGAGAGACTGGTCGGAGTTACATCATCACCACCGGTAGCCTGTACTCGTTTGACCATGGACGCTCTCGCCTCTGGAAACCGCCGGGCTCGTTTTTGACACCACTTAATTCGTTTATTAGCCTTTTTTTCCTTAATCACGAGGATTCTCGTGATACCTCCAAAGATGATTAAAAAATTCGACCAAACAGAAACTTTAATTTGCACGACCGATTTGTACGATCTTCGAATTCGCACTTTCGCACCTGGAAATCAACCAGATTACCATTTTAGCACCTGCAATTCGGCTCCGACGTGTTAAAAACCACAACAGCTTGATCTGCACGCTCAAATTATGTAAGCAACCGCTTTCAACACAAGTATATAAAACCGCGATACCGGTATCGCTCTGAAAAGTGACGCGAGCTGACAGCACGCTTCGTGATTGTCCGAACTTTCTATCGTAACGTTCCGTTCTCCCCTCGATCGTGCCGATACTTCGCCAATCTAAAGGCGATCTTTCCAGGTGATTCGTTCCTGCGAAGTTTTATGAAGTCGCTATGCACAGCAAACGTATTTTATATTTTAGGATCTTCTTGCAAACAGACACCAACGTCGCATCATATTACCAGTATTTCGATCTATATGCAAAGAGAGTGCGAGATAAAATCCACCGATGCTTCGATATCTTATCTGCGGCTTAATCAGTTTGCAGACTCGCAACGGTGCAACTCTCATTTCGTAACACACTTCCAACCACGTGATTTTTCTCCAGAGATTTTCGTAACTGCCTCTGCTATTTATTTTTCTCAGTTTGATAACCGAAAGTAGAATTTGTTGCCGACGATCCAAAATAAGGTGTCAAATGTCCTTAAAAAATTATCATTTTGTTTTATTAGCTCGTCGCGAATTGCAATTCAGAAAATTTGCCAGTTTCTATCTCGTCTGACCAACGAAGTAGAATATTAAGGTAACATTCCACCACCAGTTAATCTATTCCATTTTAATCTTTGCAAATATTCCGCACTAATTACAGCCCTCAGGCACATCATTTTCCTTATTTCGAGCAGCTCTATTTTACATGACTTCCTCATTCCAGTATCCCCGAGCGCATTTGATATTTTCGGACATTTAGTCATTGCACACGAGCAGCCAATTTTATTGCCGTTTTACGATCGCCTATGATGTCAGCGTCGAAAAACTGCAGGCTCGAGCGAAAGATCTCTGGAAACTGCATGAACGCAATGACTTCTAGGACGAGCCAGGTCTAATGGAAGGAACCTCGGAGACGTTGCGTAATTTTACGACCATTTTTGCCGAGGGACCTTGTCGCAGCAGCTTCTTTACCTATTTTAGGAGCAACGGAGCACGAACGAGCTCGGCTGTTGCGCGTCGTTACTCGCAGATAATGAGACCGTCCATAAAAAGCGAGCGTATCAACGCGATAAACGTTAACCGGAGCAATTAGATACGGGAGACTTTTAAAGCCTCCTTCAACTGATAACTTCGCCTTTGAAGCCCTCGTCGTTGAGAAACTTAGGAAAATCTTGGCCGGTAAGCGCGCTCTTGAAATTTCCGAAAGTTTCCGTGGCTCTTAACGTTGGCTACAAAGAGTTCTCGTTTTCAAAGGGTTACTTTCCCACGTGGGCTGGATCCTGTTACCGATTGTCATTGCACTGTTGCTCTTTCTGTCGAGTTTTGTAATCGATCTCCATTTTCGTTGCCTTCGTGTGTAGGATCGAACTAGTTGAAAAATAAGTCTCCTACGAACTTGCGTTTAATACCACACGTTCGTCGCCATAACAGAAATTCGAATCGTAAAAGGACGTGAAAATAAAATTCAAACGGTTGAAAAATATATTTTAACAGCGTAGCGTTTACTTACATGCGAAAATATTATCAGGGCTCTTTTACAGAATAATTAGCCAACTAATAGTACTCGTAGCTTGTGACTCGTAAAATTTCGCTGATGATATTGCTTCAATTACGCAAGAGGGCTCGAAAAGTATAGATAACAAAGAGCTACCATGCTCTAGGTATAGTCAAAACGAAAATGAATAGAGAGTGCCGTGCTCCACTGCAGTATTCTTGGGTTGCGAGAGAAACTCGCGTTTACCTCGATGTACGCGTGTTTCTCTTTCTGTGGGACAATTCGATTTCCTTTTTAGTCGTTCGCGAGAATGGCAACGCGCTTTCCCGATGGTGCGTGCGCGTTACGCCGTTTAAAGGGCAGAAACTGCATTAATTTAACAGTGGCGCGCGGCGTAACTCGGCGTTTCGCCGAACATTCCTCCGCTGGGCGGCCTCTTTGCATAGAGAAACAGCCGTTCATAAATTTTCCGGCCGAGATGTCGGGGTTCCGCGTCCCATTAAACGGTTTAGTCCGTGGTGGAACGATTGGATTATGATCAAACGGCAGAAAGCAATTTCGCGGTGGGCCTGTTCTCTTACCAGCTTCGCTAGTATTCCGCCACGAGAATGCGGCATAATAATAATAATAATACATCTCTTGCATGCGCGCACACATACCATTTCTGTAAACGCTCATTAGCGCGGCGGATCATCTCTGTCCATTAAAATCAAAGCGGTAAAAGTGGGAAGGAACAGAGGAATTTCGATTAATGAGATTAAACGAAGGCGTTGATAAAAATTACACGAAATGTAGGAAGATTATCGGTCCATTAGTAGGAAAAGTATCGCGATTCAATATCAAATAGCGTGGTGCTCTCATAGAGCAGGATACAGATTTTCGCATCGACAGTTTTACGGATCTATCTAATCCGCCTATCTTAATTTAATTTTGATATCCTGAATCGAGAGAACTTCGTTGGTTTCGATTATCTATCAGCCAGCTTGTAGGTACTCTTGTAACTATACGTTCATTTCTTTCATTCGTCTCTCGGTATTAGGACGAACCACGAAATGAAAGGTAGAAAATCATCGCGCAGTTCACGTATTTTCATTCGTTTAACTCATCCAGATTAAGCAACACGAATTGAAATATGCCATCGGCAGCTAGTATTTATTCACTAAAAATGGAGATACCAATCTCGCAGGAACCAATCTTCTGTCTCTCTTTTTTCCCTCGCGAATAATCCAATTGAAATTCACATCTCGTATTATGTACCGACTGTAAAAAGCTAGGGTACACAGACAACTACCTTTGGCCAAGACGCTCCAGCCGAGTACTTATGTCGTTATCCATCGAGGCAAACATTTGCCAACGAAAACGAGCGCCGCAAACGAGGTTCGCTCGGTTCCATCAATCCTGCTCGCAACAATGTTTCGTTTTTTCTCCACCCACGTCCCCTTTCGTGCTGGCAGAGGTCTCTTTTTAGGGACAAAGTTTACGACTGGCCAGCCTTTCATTAGCGCGTAGGTGGCCAGTCGACGAGTGTCCGGTATAATCGCGCAAACACCGGCCGGAACCGGGTCGATATTCCTCAGGTCGTTCTTCCGGTAATTTATAGCCTCGTGTTACGACTATAGAGCGCCACGAACAGAGTACGCGGTCGAATTAGCTCGAACAAGGAAGTTCGAAAATTATGTCGACCCGATCTGTGTTCCTCCGCGCAACCACCGGTTACAAGGGCTAATTGCTCGCGGGGAATTTTATTATCCCGGAAAGGAAAACGGAGAAAGGGGAAACGAGGAGGAGAAGGACGAGAACGTCGGACTTTTATTACGCAACGTTGCTCGACCGGGAAAATTCCTTGGGATCGTTTGACAGATTTTTGTCATCGAAGGTACTGTAGCCGTTCCTCATAGAACTTTCTTACTTGAGCGATCGAATTTCAATACTGGTATGAGGATTACTTCACTTTTATAGTGGCGTTGCGTAATTCACGCTGTTTTATGAAGCGATTTAATTGCAAGATGGATGACGAAAGACACGTGAACGAGGCTCTTTCCTGTGCGTGAAATTAGGCTGGTTAAATATTTTCTGTCCAATTTCAGAGATAATATCAGCGTGTTTTTCAACTTATCTTTACAGCCTTGTTACGTTCTCGCAAGTCATTTCGTTAGTGCTCGTTCTTCCTGTTCCCGCTTATCTATCTCTTCCACAGATTTTCTCAAAATCCATCCACCATTACGATCTCCTCTTCGTTCGATTTCTTTTTCACTCGACCTTTGCTTCTCGTCTTTGATAATAGATTACCCAGGTAATAGCCGTATCGGTAAATCATACGAGAGAAGGCAACAATATGAAAAACATGCCATTAAATCGCGCGACGAAAAACAATAGTCGGAGGCGGCTATCGTATTCGCATCTCTCGAGGTCGGCAAACATTTTCGTGCACCGCCATATCGCTTGTGGCAACTCTTCACGGTGGAACGAGACCGATGGTCGACCTTAATGAAAGAGATTAACTCAGTCCCGACGACGTTTACCCGGGATCAAAATTGACCGTACATCGTCGACGCAGTCGGTTTAATTCCAGCGCGAATCGGTCGCGAGCACCAGCCGGAAACTCGTTAGCGAATCGTCCTTCCGTGGTAGGTGTAATTAGTCCTTCTACTGGCTGCACGATTTGTCGAAGCTCGTTCCGCCGCCGGACGGGGAAGAGGAAGCCGGGTCTGGAGCACTGGAAAGCGACTAGCCAGATAACAGATTTCTAGATCGACGAGGCTCCGTTTCCCAGAGTAAACGATGCATTAATCAAACGCACTTGACTCCGCGGAAATACTTCAGTTTCTTATTCGGTTGCGGCACCGGCTCCGCGCGGACCTCCGCGTTATCCCTTCTGATGCAACGTTCTATGATCTTCGATTAATGATGCTGCAGAATGGTTTATTGAAAAACGAACAACGTCCAGGTGAACGCGCTATTAGATGGTGATTGATTCGTAGAAAGAGCAATTTATATAAGTGTTTTACTAGTTCAGTGTCGACGCAATATTTCATTCCCACGCTCATTATTCTTTGGAAACGCGAAGCATCAATTTCACAGAAGTACAGAGTGCAAGATCAGAACAGCACAACTGCTTGTCTCTTGGCAATCATTAGGAATCTCATATTTCGCTCTTATCATGATCGCAGCACGGGCGACACAGCTGACTCGTTCGAAAAACAGCAAAGAGACGCAGCATTTTAGTCGTTGTACAACGTTGTATAGAGTTTCGGTTGCCGTGCGCGTTTCTTT
This sequence comes from Bombus confusus, assembly GCA_014737475.1. NCBI lineage: Eukaryota > Metazoa > Arthropoda > Insecta > Hymenoptera > Apidae > Bombus > Bombus confusus. The sequence goes on along the minus strand of JACXIV010000002.1, from coordinate 7,752,152 downwards.
GGACGAGATTGCTTGGTGGAAAATGCGCATTCGCGTGATCATGGAACAAACTTAACCGTGAATCAAGAGACCAGAGCGAAACCACTAATTACCGAATCCCAAAGGTTCCTTCGGCACCGAATCACTCGAACAAAACTGGTCCGCCGCTTGAAACACTTTGGTACCCCACTCCATCTCGACCGAGAGACAACAAGTTCGAAATTCACAAGAAGCACGGATCGGTCGAGCGATTCCGAGTTCGACAGGATCTCGATCGGTGGCCAATCTAAATATTTGGAGCGGTACTCGCCCGTAATTGGACCAATTTCCCTGGGAATTATTTCGAATACACGTTTATATCGTGGTATTCGATGCTTCGTACGTGACTTAATACGACACGTCCAATAAAATAATATCGTGCAACCATGGAGACGGTGGGGGCGGTAGGCGGAGAACGGTCGACGACTGGTATTTCTAGCATCTGCAGCGGAGCTTCTCGGCTCCCTGGAGATCCTTGGCGAGCGAGACAGTGTTTCCATAGTTGCGGCGCGAGCTCGTGAATCCAGGCTTTCGAGGGGACGAACGACGACGATGATGACAACGAGAAGAGCATAAGAGAGGAGCGGAAATACAGCGCGGCGACGAACAGCCGGCCGGCTGGAAGCCCGGCCGAGTTTCGTTCCAGTGGAACTTTCATGAACTCCGGGGCTGTATGTAACGAGGACTTAAGCCAGTGGCGTAATACGCTCTTTCGAGCCGAATCTTCCTCGTTCTCGTCATCTCGTGACTCGTCGAACCGGATGAATGACGCGTTGATTTCCTCTCTCACATTGACTACGTGCTGCCAGCAGAAAGTATACTTTTTCTCTGTCGTGCTTTTTCCGAAGTAGATTTATGAACGATGGGAAAGTTTATCGACTCAGACTTTAAAGACAGGTCCGTCTATTTTCTCAGTGTAAGTACGTGAGATATAAAGTATGAAGTTACCAACGAGGTCGTACAAGTGCTTCGTAGTTGAGTTATTGATTCAATGTCGCTAAAGTTACACACCGTGTTAGTTTGGTGAAAAATTAATTTTGAAGTATACTTCAGGCAATAGACGATAGTAGTTCTTCGCTTGATAGGAGTCTTCGTTAAGATACGTATCAAACACGGTATTCTTAAAGTAGCAATACCGATAGTATACGCTCACAATTGGTCTCCTTGTATTCTAATTATATTCACACAACGTTACTTCCTTTTGAAATCTATTTAAACATTTATTCCGAAGAAAGACGGTGAACAACATTGGAATCGAGAGGGAATCTGGCTCGTATCGCCAAGTGCCATTATTGTTTCCACGGCAGGAGTTTATTTCGTACCGCGGAAAGGGAATCGATTCCAATATCAAGGAAGCCGACTGAAATTGAATCGAAATGAAAAATACAGGAACGATATAGTCGCTGTGTTTCCAATCCGGCGTCCCTCGATGTTCACGCCTTTGTGCGACGCGGCTGGCTCGCCTAGACTTTATGCAGAACGCGTTCTCGTCAGTTTTCTAGGTTCCTCCTCAGGCTTCTCTATGGAACTTTAAAACTTTAATCTCGACGTGGTCAGTGCCCGAAGATAATGCAACAATAGAGCTGTCGGCCAGGGGAGAAGGCGGATGTGGGCAGAAAAGCAGCGAAATCATGATTTCTCGACGCTGGCGCTGGCCATACGTTGATGCACCGTAACGAGATTCATCAACCGTAGCCGCTGCAGCTCTTCGCTTCTACGAATGATAATTGTTCCTTCTCTGCACCGAGGAATCGCATCAGCCTGGCGTCGTGTTTCCTACGGAACATTAAATTTCCTTTCATCGACTCTCCTCTCTTTCTTCCGTTCTCTTTGTTCTCGATTACTTCGAATTATAAAAGAAACGACACGATGCTTTTATTATAGTACATAGCGCAAGATACAGTTATTTGATTCGAGCTAAATAATTTGCTTCGTAATTCGCCACATTCAGTTATCGACTTTCTCGTTTTGTCTCGCGATATACGAGAAACTTGATTATTTTTTTGCGCGAAGTTGAAGATTGGATTTTAAAATACCGAACCTTAGACAATACAAATAACCCTGTCTTTCTGTGAATCTTTCTTACTTTATTTCTGTGGAATTTTACTCACGAACAAGGTAGAACGCATATTATGGCACACGTGGTATCTCAATTATAAATCGATCTCGTAATGACGATTCCCAAATGAAACACGATCGCTCATCTCCATGGCAAATTTCGTAACGACCAAATGCATTTACATCGGAAACGTTTCCGGTTGCAGCGCAATCATACGGCCAAGTTACGCGTATCGAATTTATAAAATACACGCGAGTGCAGGCTGGTCGCGCGGTCGCCTGCATTTTCATGTGCTCGTTAAAACCCTGAATTCCATGGTTCGTCCATATGTCAGTGGCCTCTGGCCAAACGCCGGGGAAACCTCGTCAAACTTTCCAAAACTTTCACGGATAGTTCGACTCGCGACAGAAGAAGGTACGCGACACAAGTTCGAAAAATTCGTGTGTAAATAAAAGTGTGACGAGCTCGTTTCCTGTTGCTTGCCTTCCCTCGGAACGAAGTTAATCGTAAAATCATCGACGTGAATCGAGCTTCCTGATTTCCAAATATCAGAGAAGAAGAAAGCGAACACGAATCTCGTGAAACTTCGACTCAAAACGAATACCAAACGCATTAATGACGCGTGAATTATTACTACCACCTGAAGAGAGAAAGCAGCGAACAATAGATTTTTTTCTTTCTGTTCTTATTCAGATCGCCAGATATGTGTGACAAATATAAAAGGATTCACGTAGAAGTCTTAGGTCGAATAGGTGAAAGTTCAGAAAAGAACAGCGACGAGCTTCTAACACACTTAACACAAGAATGAGCATACATAAAAGAAAGTCGTCAAAACGTTCCGAAACTTTAATAATAAGACTACTATCTTTATATAATCTCAAAATATAAATTACAGATGGACATCTGGGGAAGATATTTTTATAAAATTCGTTTCTCTTGATTTTCTACGTTTAATATCACCGTTAAAGGACTGAAACATCTATATAGATACATGTGATTTTCAAATACAAATCCGAAGATCACAAAGGAATAAGGCGCGAAATTAAAGATCTTCGCTTAAACGCAACGTGAGTTGATTCTTCCATTTAGAATCAAGCATGAGCAATAGTTCTCAACGAGACCAATAATCGACCTCGAGATTTCAATTATCCGCCGATCAATCCTTCGTCGGTTGACAGAAGTGGTCTCTTTCGATCAACGTCTAACTGACGTTACGTAACGAATTATCCGAATTGCTGGACGACGCGACGCGTCGCGCGTTTTGTCTCGTGGACACGAGTCGCATAGCTGGTTCGATATAACGCGCGATCGTGCCAAGTGTTACGCAACCGACCGCGTATTCGAAAGGGGTCAAAAGCCTCGAACCTGTGCTTCTCTCTGGCAACGATCTTACGCGCGGGATTCGCGTGCGTTTAATGGACCGGCCGAACACAAAACGGCCGTCGCGAAGACTATTCGACGACGCGATCTATTCATAGAACGACACTGGTTCACGCAGTCAATGAGACATCACCACTATCGGCGGCACGAACTCTGCATATATCCGTTTCTTTTCGCTGTTCAACGTCGGTGACATCGCTTTAGTTGACGTCGCCGACCAAAAAAAGTAACGCACGCTTAGTTTTCTTTCGTTGCACGAGGCTGTTCGGACAAGGTTGTACCATGTTAAAAATGGGGAAATTTTCTAAATTATGGTTTGACTGAAAATAGGATGATGATATAAAATAATAATTCCAGTTGAATTTTAAATCTAAATTAGTAACATTAATTACATTGCGTTTTCGTGGATGTGAAAATTAGATATTTCAAAGAACTACTCAGGTTCTTGATATGACGCACTCTGCTTTATTTCGCTACTCTCATCGGAAGAGAAAGGAGGAGCTTTTTTCTCTGAATAAATTGTACAAGACAGTAACGGGTGATCGGATTGGTGAGCGCGTTTCGATTTGCAAAATTATCGCACCGATGCAACGCGACGTTCACGTTGCCGATTACGAGCGACCTTGCGTGAGAGGTGTTTCGTATGTTTCACCTATCGATTAATTTCTAGAAAAGGGCTCTAAGTACTGCGCAACGGAAGGCTCGAACGCTGCGCGTATCGATCCCGTCTTGCCAGCAGCTTCTCTCCTTTCTCGGAACGACGCGTTTTTTCTCTTTCTCCTTCTCTCTCTCCCCCCTCACTTTCTCCCCTGTTCGTTTATCTCTCTCTTCGCCCCTCTCGTCTCCACGATCTTTCTCTTCCTTCTCCGCTTCCTTCCTCTCTCCCTTTCGCTCCTCCTGCCATCCCCGTGGCTCTCTCACTCTCCGCTTTTTTTCGTTACGCATGGCGGGCACGAAATCGTGTCGAGACCTACCGTGAAAGTGGACCAATGGGGTAGGGTGGGTCGAAAGCCCCGGGTCACGTGAGCTTTGACTAGCGAGCGTTACGAGGGTGGATTCGTGTACTCATAATTATTTTCTCTCTTTTGATTTTTTTAACGAGCCGCCCGCTGGAGTACGCGAGAATATGGGATGAATGGTAGGGGAGAGAATGGAACGACAGGGGTGGGTGGTGGTGGCGGTGGTGAGCGAACTAGACGAAAGAACCCGCGGCCACGGCGAGAAGGGAAGTATCGCGTAGTTCCGAGAGACGTTTGGAGGAAAGAAAAACGACGCCGGTTTTGCGAGACAGAGGAGGCAAACGAGACGAGGAGACTTTAATGTTCACCCTCCCATTCTCTTTTTCGTTTTCCGCGACCCCTTTTTTCAGATCGTACTCGCAGAGATCACGCAATGAAAAACTATGGAATGTAATTTAACGGTTAGAACAATTTATTTCCCGTTTGTCGGAATATTTCCCTTTGTTAGCGTTTGCTTTTGACAATCGTAACGTGTTCAGCCACTGCTACAGAATGATATTCAAAAGGGATTAGTTTGCGTTTAATTAGCGAACTATATATTCAGTCTTGCTATTTTAGCTACGAAAATAAGCATTTCGTTAATCAATTTCGGCGGAACGATACGCGGGCCAATTAGAAAGAGTTGTTAATTCTCATTATGATAAATCTATCATTAGCAGCATCGGCACTAGCAGTTCGTTACCCCTGTCGACCCAGCTGCCATAAATTGCCGAAGATACAATCTTCTCACTTGGACATCTGTTATGACCAATCAAACGCGGCTGCATTTAAAACCCACCCTACCGTTTTGAGGGTTGAGCTGTCGCTCTAAAGCGGCTGTCTGACTCGCACAACAATAATTATCGTCGTCTCTAGTTCGCCACTGGTAACGCATGTAACGCAAGTAACGAGCAGTCGAAGAGTGACAAGGGGGCTGTTAAAGAGAGCTGGGAGATTGCAAGCGTGAAGGGTGCGTGCAACAGCTGCTTAGGTAGGTCAGTTATCTGAATCGTGCATTGCCGGCAGCAATTACCGCGGATTTTACGAGAAAGTGGTCGTGAAAGGATTGGAACTATATTTGGTTCTAATTGAAAGTGTGAACTCGTAAAAGACGTTATATACAAATCAATCGGAAAGTCGATTTGTTCTGATACCAAACTTGTTATATGACGAAAGAGAGTATTAATATTAAATTTCGAATACTATTGTTTCTAGGTATTTTAAAACGTAAATGACTCTGAGCATACATCAAACACTTTCTATTCTTTCTTTTTTAATATCTAACCCTAGTATATCGTTAACGAACAAAAACAAGGTGCAAAGATATAGTAGTCGTCGGATTGTACTTTAAACGTGTTCTAAACGTGGTCGGCCGTCGCAGTGAACACGAATTTCAAGTCAGCAATAGCTGCGGTGGCATCGTAAATCCTGACGGCTGTATAGCATCGTTACTTCGTTTCCGGTGGATCGTTGGAGTGCGGTTAACGCGCAAGCGCGCGCCCCTTTCAGTTTCTCTCTCGATACCTTTACGCCACGATCTGTGGAAACGAGCGAGGACGAGAAAAACAAGAAAGACAGAGGGAGAAAAAAAAAGCGCAGTGTTATAAAAATGTCGATTTCGTGGACGCGCATCGTCGATGCGGTTTTTAGACATCGCGTATCGACATTAATGGCTCGTTCGTTCCAGGAGTTGTTGCTTTATTTTTAAAAGCACGTACCCACCGAGGAGAGGGAGGAAGTACACAACGAAATGCGTACGATTTTATCATTTCACACTCATGCATATTCATCGGTCAACGACGTGGCCCTTTTTTACACAGCCACGTGTCGTGGTGTTTCTCCGCGTAACCAGCGGATGTACGGACATCGTAGGTCCGCAACGTCGCAACTGGTGGTGGCATTAACGTCCCCTCTTCTTTTTTTTCTCTTGTTTTTTGTGCTCTTCCTCCATGCTTTTCTCGCTTTCTCGTTTTTCTGTTTGCTTCGTCCTGAGTCATCCAATCTCGCTAGTCGCGGCCTGGAACGCGCGATATTTTTTGAAAAATATTCGGCTTCGCTTGACTTCATTACGTTTTTACATCTTTCTTTTATCTTGCTCCGTTTCGCCGGATTTCAGTCGCGTCGAACGAGCATCGCGAAAGAGAGTTGCATCGTGTGCTCGTTATTTCTCATGGACGCTAATTTTCTCCCCGACCTAACCCTCTTCCACCGCTCTCCGTCCCTTCTCATTCGTTTTTGTCAATGAAAGCGTCAGGTTCGTCGCACGCACCCTTCCGCATAACTTATTCGCGAGCTTAGTCCAAGGGGAAGACTACGCGTGGCTAAGGTAATTTTATTCGTTAGCTGTAATTAAAAATTCTCGAGACTGAATCATTATTATTGGAACGAAATTCGACGGAAGCATGGTGAAAAATTTGGTACAAAATTCAAGTGAAATTTTCTGTGAAATTTTCTATGAAGCTTTATGCGAAAATTTGCACGAAATTTCGTGCGAAATTAACCGTCAACGGATAGTTGCACGTACTGTTCGGAAAAAGCGTAAACGCGCGACGAGGTCTGTACTCGTCGGAATACTTAGGTTCAGCAACATTCATTTTACGAGGCCGTGTTTACAGCGGGATCCGTAGTATCCAGTGAAATCGTCTCTGGGCCAATTACGAATTCGCATCTCGCCGGCTGGCCGTTTCAGGAAGCGACAGATTCTCAGCACGTTGTCCACCGGACTGTTATTTCAGGACTGCCGAAAGTGACTTCCAGCCGGAGTGGTGCTCGTGCATTTCAATTGGCGTTTCTCGGTCTGGCGAAAGTTCATGGGCCGCTGCTTTGCGAAACGTGTCCAACGTTTTAGAGTGTCCTTCTCGTCCAGGGTGTAAAAGAACGGACGCGTATTTTAGATCTTTACCGGTGTTAAGTCTTTGATGGATGTCTTCCCGTGGCTTTAGAATTCTGGCCGGGTATGGAAATTTAACGAGGACGTGTTTAGAAGCGGTTTATTAACAGGAAGTTAGAAAAAAAGAGGTTTGCATTTGGCAATTGAAATAAAATTTATTTACGAGCAACTTTACCGAGAATTCAAAAGCTCTTAGCGAGTTCTCGAAATATTCAAACTCTTAATCGCTTCAATAATATTATTTCAAAGCGATCAAACTTTAAAGCATCCTTGAAGGAAACGATAATTGAAGGTTAACCGATTAAGTTCTATCTAGTAACGAATAATAATGTGAAATAACGCGCAGAAAATCCATTAGAGGTAATACTAAACGTCGGCAACGTGACGGATTGTTGGTTCGTCGTGTCGTTCTTCTCAATATTATCTCGTTAACGCTGGCTCGCAACGGGAACAATAGAATTTTCGATGGCGCAACCGCGCAGCTGACGTTAGTTCGCGTGTTCCTCTTGCAGTCTCTTCGTCGAAGGCGCAAAAGTGCATTCAACTACCACGGTGCAACGTTCTCCGAGAATAGAATACAGAGCCTAATTACTCCAATTTCTAATCTTGAAATTCCTTTCCCTACTTTCCGCAGTTTCACAGCACTTGATCGTAGCGAGCGTGCCTTAATCAGTATCGGTGAACTTAATTCATTTTCGGAATAGATTAAACAGCTAAAAAAATAGGTTAAACAGCTCGAAACAATCGAATTATATAGCCGAACCTTGATCGATCAAGCTTTCGAGTGGAAACTACGCCACTGTCTCACAAAACTATTTTCTTGGGCGTAGAAATGAAATTTTCCAATTTTGGACAATTATCCCGGTACATAGCAGAAGAGAGTCTATTTCCAGCTCGACGAGATTTATTCTCCTTACTCTCGCCGTTCTCTTCTCGCTCTGCCGAGTCAAACTTTCGACACTCGTAATTTCCGTGAGTGCAAAGTTCCTCGAATCCCACGTTACAGCAGAGAGTAAGGAGCTGGAAACATCGGCAATACGAAGAACAGCGGACAGCGCTAGGTATACTTGCATACAGATGCTCGGTCGTTTGATGGCGTAAAGGTGGAATGTATCGAGCGCGGCCCGTTCCCAGGTCTCATTCACTCGAAGCACCGACGGGCACGCGTGTACACACGTACTCTCGTCGACATCTAACCTTGGACGGGAAGCTTTCCATCGCGCAGTAGGACACGCATTCCTTCGTATGCTCGGCTGGTATGCCGAGGTGAGCAGCGGCATGCAACGGCATCCAATATTCGCCGATAGGTCGCGGTTACGACCCCGTGAATTCCGGTTGCCGCATACCGCGTCTCGAGCCGCGCCAGCTGGTTTTAAGAGTGCCACGCAAGCTCCAAATCGGCTACGTAATCCACGTCGATGGCATTCCATCGTTGAAAAAATGTTTGCTCGATCGTACCTGGTCCGCCATGCTGCGAATCCAATCATGGCCGATGCTACTTTTTTATTTCAAGATCATACTTGAGGGAATTGTGTACACAGTGACGTAGTAAATTAACAATTCTCTAGAAGAGTGTAAGCATTGTGTCTTGACGTTCCGTAATCATTCTGTTTTGAGAATAACGGTTACAGTTTTTTTTATTACAATTACTCAGTGTCAAAATCCTATTGCTTCTTTCTCTATAACGCTCGCAATATTAACAAAAGTCTACTGATCTATCTACTGATTAAAAAAATATTAGAGTGTATATTTCTGAAAAAGACAAAAAGAGGTTGACGGAATGCACTTCTAAACGAAGCTCGATTTTCTTACATTCCTAGAAATATCGCAAATCATATGTTTGAATCTTCAACCGTGTAAACTATAGTTCCCGACAGATCGTACGATCCCACTAGTCCATTCCGCCGTGATCGTCTCCATCTGGAACGAATCGAATGATCTTTGGTGGATAAACGGATCGGGTAGATTCGATTCGATTCGCGTTTCTAATTTAATTTAAATAAAAGCCCTCCTCGTTTTTGTGACGGAGGAATATCACGGAAGGATCTTGTGCAAATGATCCGGAGAGGAGGGCGATTACGTTGCTTTGGAAACGCCCTTTCGGTGTTCTAAGACCCCCGCATGCATACACATTTATGCGCATATTCATATCTAAGGCTTTTACCGGCGCTGCAGCCTTAAGACCCGGTCTCGATGCACGTGCGGCCGCCCGGTTATTGCGACGCTAAAAACGCCGCGCACGCGAACTTAACGCCACGACGATATGGCTCCATTAGGCTGCCAAGGATAAAGTCGCTCTCTCGACAAGCCCTGCGACGCGCTCGTAAATATTAGCCCTTTCCTTTCGACTCCTAGAAGAATCCTCGAATCGGATTCTCTTGGTTTTTCGTCGTTTTCCTCCTATCGTCGCTTAAATTTCTAACATCATTTCTTGTTCCGTATTCTATTAGCCGATTACAGAGTATTAAAAATAACACTATCGCCAGTGAAACAATTTTATCTCGGAGAAAAGTAGTCGCTACGGGAAAACGATCGACGAAACGAGTCCGTAACGTTCCGTAGAGGCGATGATCGTCGGTTAGGTCAGGCTGGAACAAGACAGGAGACTGCGGGAGGAGGCAGTGATCCGAGGCAAAATCGAGCAGCCGAGTACGAGAGCGTCGGTGCTTGGCCGGTAACAAAGTGGTTGCTGCTCGTAATTCGTTGGCCGCCACTTACGGCGGTATTGGCCGAATCGGTAGCACGCTTGTACAAGCCGAGAGCGAAACGAGAGAACGAGAGAACGAGAGAGCGAGGTAGGAAAGGGCAAATCCCGCACTCGTTGTAGCTATCAATTACGAAACGATAACTGTTTGCCCCGGCTACGAGATAGAGAGGCGCGTTATCAGCCATCCTGCCGCATAATGGATTCATCCCGACCATCTGGATTCGTTTCTCTGTCCCTTGTTCCCTTCGACTCTCTGTGTTTTGTCCTCCCTTCGCCACCTCCGCCTGCCACCCGCAACTCGTGCCTCTTCTTTCCTCTCTGCCGTGACTGCGTTCCCTCTCTGACTCTCTGGTCTCTCTGTAGTCTACAGTCTACGCCACAAAAGCGAGCCCGACCGTGCTTGATAATGAAACGGTTTCGCGTTTCGTGCCGTTGTTCCCTGGGAACGGGGGCGGGAGAGCGAGAAAGGGAGAGAAAAAGATGAGAGAGAGAATGAGTGATACCGAGCGAGAGAACGTTGCACCGGGCGGGAGGGAGGAACACAGGCACAGAGAGAGAGAAAGTACGAATTGAGCCTTGGCACACACAGAATACTCCGAGTACTCGACGTAGAATGGCCGCCGACCACGAAGCACGGACAATTAAACCGTTCTGTCGTAAAACTCCCGTTATAACGCCCCCTACCCTGCACCAACCCCCTTCTCCTTCCGCCAGCCGCTTACTACTCCGTCGTTTCTCTTTTCGCGCGCGATTCTTCTCGTCGCTTGTCTTCCATTCACGGCTTTCCCGTTGCCCTCCTTCCGCCCTTTCCGCCCCTTCGTTGATTTCCACTCGCTTTCCCCTCGCCACTCTCGTGCTCGATCTCTTTCTTCCTTTTTCTTTCTTCTTTTTCTTTCTTTTCCCCTCGCTCGTTCTTTCTCTCATCTCTCTTGTCTTCCCTGTACGAGGTCTTTGTATCGCGGTTTATGGCAGTCGTTGAACGACACTCTCGATCGAGAGGCAATGCGACGTTACGCAAGCGTCGATAGTATAGAACAGGGCGCAACGAGGATCGTTCGCGTGTGTGCACACGCAAGACCGATTCGAATCGGCGTTTAAAGCGATCGAGCAGCGACTGTGAGAACGAAATCGCAGCAGAGACTTCATTATCTCTGGGAAAACGCGGACGAGTCACAACATCGCTTGACGCAACCCGCGCGGATGGGCGCCTTACGTAACAACTAATTATTTATCTTCGTATCGCGTAACGACCATTTGACTGCTGATTATTTTCGCTAATTGCCCGATCACAGCCAAAGTTTGCAATCATCGACACCCACGGTGCGTGGCATTCAATGGAGACGATGGAAGTTTAAAAGTGATTGCATTCTGTTCTATTATTCTTTCAAATAAGAATTACATTTGCCGTGTTTTTTCGCTGAGAAGAAAACGATTGATGGTCCAAAATAGCGTTCTTTTTCTTTCGTCGATGCTTCGCGCCAATAAAGTGTTTTTAAGAAGCGCCGCGAAATCGAATTAAACATTTGTACGCAATCACCCATCGATCCTCGTTTTTTAAACGAATCACATCCCAACGATGTCTCGGCGTCGTTACCGCTTTAACGTTACAAAACGAAAAAGGAGAAAAGGAAGCAAACTACCAACTCCGTAACGAAACCGGCGTTTTTCGTCGAACTTTTAACGATGCGACGTCCCGTTCTGTAAATCTTTCCGATTTTTCATTTTTCCCAGCGCAGACACAACTTTCTCATCCCGTATATTTCTACCCCCGAGATTGCGTTACACTGTACAACATCATACCGTGGCGTTGTTACGTTAGTCGGCACCCGTGTTAACGTAATGGGCGGATATCCTACAGAGATTTAGCATCAACGTTTAATTACGTGGGCTACGCTTTCGTTTAACCGTTTAACATATTTCGACGTCCTCGTCGTTCGATTAAATTACAAAAGAGCGAAACGAAAGGAGACGAATAAAACGAGCGGGGTCCCGTATAGTAGGAACAATTTATGACACTGTCTGTTGCCTCTATAATCTTCATCTATACATCAACCACGAACACAACCACGCAGACGGTATCTACACCGGAAAGCAGTGCCCTTTAAAAGAAAGAGAAGGAAATGTACCGCCATAGGGCAAGAGTTAGTACAGTCCATTAACGAGCAGCGTAAACATTTTTCTCCCCGGGATCCTTTGATCCAGCCCGTTCATAAAAGGCCGGAAAAAGAACTCGCGACTCCCGCGTGGATTCTCTGGCCGATCATGTTTAATCGAGCCCTATAAATAGCCGCTAGTCCAGTCTAGATGCTTCGTGATGGTAACGCGAGCCCGTGGGACGTGCTCGTCTCTTCGTTCCACCCACGAACCGCTTGAAACGTTCGTCTTCTTCCTATCTTAGTGCACGATCCGTCGTCGTCGTAAAGGATCGTTCACACTGGAAACTTTGAGCGAGTAACGCGTGGGCGGACGGCGGGCTGCTCGTTTCCGCGGGCCACTTGAACGGTCGTTAAGTTAATTAACGGACGACGTAACGTTCAACTGACTCGTTACAGCTCGTCACGGAGCTGGAGGAGCGGGCCTCGTTCTTATGTGTCGCTGCCTCGACCTTGGGCGGTTTTTAATTCGCGACAATAAGCCGGCGCTTTTGTACCGGCATGTCTGATCAATCATTCCGTTGATTAATCTTCGGAAATCGTCGAGCTCTTTGCCTATCGTCTTTTTTCGTTTTTAGCTTTAAACGAAGGTTCTTTGATCTTTATGTGATTCGAGGATTACACCGTTTCTACTTAAGAAATTGTGGTTTGTTTCTCTTTCTTTTGGCGATTGGTGGCATGTTTAAACAGAGGTACGTGGTAATGTGTATTTTCTCGGTTAATCGATTGGATGGAGCTAAGGAGGAATAAAGAACGAGGATTATGTAGTAGGTTTTCTATTAGACATCAGTTGCTAATATTTCAAGTCGTTATTCAAGTTTGAATCTATGTCTTACGGTGGATACGGTTTTCATCTCTGCGAAATATTAATATTAATTATTATCGCACTAAATATCTGGTGGTACATTCTTATTTTTTTCAAACTTAGCCGACGTAACCGATAACGATAGTCGAGTCTCGCTACAGAGCTAATCGAATTTCAAAATATTTCGTACACACGATACGCTCGTAAAAGGATTTTTGCAGGGAAAAGCCCTGGATATTTTCGTCCTCTGGACCGTCTCCGGCACATCCTTTTTCCAGGCACGAAACGTCAATAGACACCGCAGCAGACTAGCGATCGGTTCGCGTCTTAAAATTCGTCGCGCGTTCCTTCGACGGGATCCGCGTGGATCAGCGTCAGCCCACGCCGCGAACAGCCTCGGCATTCGAAGTAACGTGCTGCAATATTTCACGAACACGTGCTTCCGCCACCGGGGGTGGTCGGTATTTCGCTGGAAGATCGAGCCGGCCGAGTGCGGCAGACAAATCGACCTCGAAATGAAACGGCTGTCGTCGATTTGATTTACGCGGCCGACGGACTAGCGTTCATTATTTATGCGTCGACGGATCGAGAATTATTGAACCGCAGGTTCAAAAAAATGGCAACGACCTTTGCCGATTCGAACTAGCCGTGATATCGATCCTTCATGCAAGATTTTTCCCGCTGAATTTAGCAAATGGAGCAGGTTCTCTGGAGATCTGAGATTTGAAAATTGATTCGATTAACCTAACGAATTTACCGAGAACATGAAATGTTGAATATGGTGTATTAACCTTATGAAGGGAAAAGTTATTTTAGTGTATCGAGTACATTACGTATATATTATTTTCTATATATGTTGATGCAACGCATCGTGATGGATGACATAGATGTGTTCCAAATACAGCTGCTGCCTAATTAAGACTATATCGAACAAGTCTCTTGGACAATCTCGGCAGAATCTTTATATATCTATTTATATATTCTAACTGTCTATATCAATTTTCTAATTCTTGATAGAAAACGATACAATTTTTCTCTTTAACTTGCCAATCGACACGCATTTAAACACAGTATCAAGTAGCCGTGGCCGATTTGATCGATACACGCGAATCCATCAGAACTAGCACCAACGTGGGTCTCGAAAATATGCGGAGAACTGGGAGAACAAGTCGCGAGATCGCCGCGATGTTTCGCTATTCGCGGTCACGATTTCGTCGAGTCGGTTGTTCAGGAAATAACCGTGGCTTATAGCATGGAGGGGGGAGGGCATAAAGGAAAGCACGGAAACGTCGATGATAAACCGCGGCTGGTGCACGCGAAAAGGCTCGCTCCTTTGAGAGAAGAAAGGGAGCAGAAAGCCAGAGAGAAAAAGTGATTCCAATGTCTGGAGTCATACTCGAATGGAAGATGCGGCTCCCCATCGATAATCGATACTCGTTATCAAAGGCAAAACCGGAACCGGAATGTCCGTCGAGAGGTAGCGTGATACGCGCGCGTGCGGCTCTTGTATATACGTGTATTCAAAGGCGCAGGAAACTCTCCTTGTTCCCCACAGGCGCACAGAGGGGTTTACGATGTTCCATCTACGGCTCTGTGTATCGTGCACGCTCGCTATTTTCCTTCTTTGTTATACCACCACGTGATGTACGTCTTTTTCTTTTGCTTCTTCTTCTCCTTCTTCTGGTTCTACTCCTCCTCCGGCATCGGTCGAGACACGAAGAGCCACTTTCTAAGAGTTACGCAACCCGCGCCGTTCGTCCGTTGATTATTTTTCAAAGAGTCGTGGTTTCAGAATTTTTAAATGGCGGTTGAATGAAACCGGTTTCTCTTTGCCTCTTTGTTTCTCTTTGCACTTTGTCCGTGTCCCTCGTGGGAGGCTCTCTACCATCGTAGCGGATCTCGACGCGATACTCCAATCGTACGTTGCACGTTTCTCCCTTTCTATATACCTGTCTTTCCTCTTGGCTACCACTATTCCTATTCCTCTCGCTCTCCTTGTGTTCTTGCCTTCTGTAGCCTCCTTCCATGCTTTCCATATTCATCTTTATCGCTAGCCGTCTTCGTGCTGTGGCGAGCGTTCGCGAGGGCAAGAAATCAACCCCTGCCGCCTTCTCGAAACGACGTCCTCTGGTACGTGTCATAATACGGTATTAACATAATACTATGTAATTTCGAAATCTTGGGTACGAAGAATATTCTTTTCTTCTTGTCTGCGATACCATTAAGGAATCAAAAAGAGGAACTATTCTTCGGCAGCACGATCTGCATTTTGCGTCTGCCTGTTCCGTTTTTCTTGTACTCCTCAAGAAGACCTTGCAACGTGGAAAATCGATAGAAAGCGGGAGAAGTTTGGAAACGTACCACCTAGAAATACCTGAAAATGCTGCCGCTGTATAGTCGAAGGGGTGGCACAGCGATTCTCACGGAGCCCTAATAACACGCGGAACAGAAGCACGGCGTACAAACGCGCTGACACAGGGGGAAACTTGATGGAAGGGAAGAAATAACAGTCACGAGGTGCGAATTTCCTTACTGCATTGCGGAGCATTGTCGACCGTGCTGAATCTACCTGTTGGAGCCTAAACACGCCGTGCCCCGCCAGAATCATTGCGATTCTGGCACTTCTCCTGCCTCAGATTTTCTTCTGGTAGCTCCCGTTTAATTCCCTTTAGAATCGTGATTCGAATTTCTTCCGCTTTTGTGTTCCCTTGTCGACATGCAACGGGATTTTAGTCAATCTTAGGTCTGTCTTAAAGGAATTTTGCAGAGAGAAATTGACGAAAAAGTCGAGAAAGAGACTTCGGACGACGATATTAATCAATTCTTACGAGCAGAAACTTGAAATAACACTGGTTGTCTCTTGACTGCCGCTTCCGTCGAAGCTTACTTAATTCGCAAAATGACCAGAGGGCGGATAATTAGCGCAGCAATTGCTAAAGTTTAATTGGAACTCCGGAGGAGGCTTTCCGTGAATTTGCCCATCGGTTGTTTAGGTTCGCGATTGTGCGCCGCGATCCCGACCCCGATCGGTATAATAGTCGGTAAAAAGTATGTAGCTATAGCTGTAAAAAGCAACGGAGGTTGACAGAACTCGAACTTTCGCCGTTTAGTGAATTTCGTTTTGCAGAATTGATTCAGTAATTCGCCCAACCGGAACCAACGGAGTTAGTTATTCTGAAACTAATTTAAGTTAACAAAGTTACGGGCTAAAGAATTAAAGTATTTTACAATTTTCTAATTTAAATATCCAATATGCTGAGTTCAACGCTGCAACGATCAATTATACAGGATTAGAAAGTCCGATAGACAAATGTTCTGTATTCCCGGGAAATTTGGCAATTAAACCAGGTTAATAAAATTACGAATTTAAAAATTCGAAAGATACAAATATTTGAAATTGAAACATTTCAACACTCGAATATTTGAAATCCAATAATTCCAACAGTCAAATATCCCGTAACGAATCGCCAAAAATATTCACCGGCTACCCACGAAAAACGATCGTTTTACTCGTCGAAGGAAAATGAGAGAAGAGATCGGCTCTTCAACTCGGTTCTCGTATTCAAACGGAGAGACCACTGTCGATCTCGCGGTTGTGTAAGCACAATCGAGGAGGTGGAAGTGCCGTTTGTTATTCTCCCCAACGAGTCGATGGAAAGAGAGAAAAAGGAAATCGCAAGCGGACGGCTGTCCATGGAAGGGGTTAAAAGTGCAAGGAAGAAAACGGTAGAGGATGAAGAAGGAGAAAAATAGGGGAACGTGAAGCACTTTTGTCGGTGAAAGTGCACGGGATCCATCGCGGAAGAATTAAGATCGATCCACTTAACTGCTCGTCGAGAATTCGGGGTGCGTTCGTGGGATTTCGTGTGGTCGAAGGGAGGTTGTATTTAGGGTGGCAGCCGCATCGGAATAAAGTTATTACAGACCGGCAGAGGATTGGAGCGGGGCTGATGGTCCCCATCGACGTTACGCGTACGAATGAGTTATTCCTTCGCCTTAATTCCGCGCCATTAAGCCCGGTGCTTAAGTGGCCAAGCACGAGCCACGAGGGAGGGTGTGTCATTAAAGGCGGTATAAACATGGCGGTGGTTCGCGATAATTTCACGGGATGAAACGATCGCAATCTATTCGACTAAAGCTAGATGAACGGGAAAATAAAGTTCCGCAAACTGTCGCGTATTTTTCTTTTTTCGGCGCATACGAAATGAAAGGGGATGAATCGCGTACGAACGGGGTTCTGGCCGAAGCATTGTAAGCGCCGACTTAAAAGCTGTTCAAGTTTCCGCGAGACCGGTAGTTTTGCGAAAGCAATTAAAAGTTGCGTTAACCACCGCGCCGACTTTGGCCATTAATTAATACGTCGTTGACACGCCACGCCGAACAGAGGGGGCAACGAAGAGGTGACTTTTTAATTTCGAAAATGCATCGCACCGTTCGAGTCTCTGTACCATCTTCTCCTAATAAACCTTGCGATACTTAAGCTGTTTAAATATATCATGAAGTAGGGGGAGGGGGGAGGGTTACGAGCTACGGCTTGTCTCACTCTTACCAGGAGAATTAACGACTTGGAAATATTCTACAACATCCTGTTCTTTGAACAGCTTCGCGCTATAGCGCTCGATGCCATGAAAATCGCCACGCCAGTTTAATTAAATCCTGTTGTGTAATCGATATCGATTTTCCAAATCTGTGAACGTTCCTCTTGATGCCCTGATAATCATAATCGGTGCAAAACAGTGGTCTTTGGCGAAATATCAATTCGCAAATCCGATTGTCGATTTTTTCCGGTAACGTAACAATTTCCGCGAGTTTGAAGAGTGGTTAGAATCGGAGTGTAGCTTCAGCAGAGGTGGCTGAGAGGGTCGCGTAGCGGGCTGAAGGGAATTAATTCGTGGAATTACCGCAACCATAATTGCTTTAACGCCCAGACCGTGCAAAAAGGTCGAAGGTACGGGAGGCTGCAAATTAGCGATGCTTTTTAACGCGGCTCTGCCGTTTAATCGCATTGGTTGGAGCTATTCCTTCTTTTCCTGGCTACTTTTAAAAGCGGTAGACACGTGCCGACATCGATCCGTTCCATCGATCCTCCCACTCTCTCTCTCTCTCTCTCTCTCTCTCTTTCTCCTTCTGAACGTTCTTCGATACCGATGACGTTTGCTACGAAATATGTCGCGAATGCGTGCAAAACGTGGTCCATCTGTACGAAACGATCGATGCGTAGCTCGAGTAGACTGTATATAGCCGCGCTATATAGCTTGGCTTAACGTCAGATCTTCATAGAAGGAACTTGATGTTCACGTACGTATTGCCTGCTCTTCGCACGCGCATGGAGAAGCAGCAATTGAAACGAATCCAGCCACACGCTCTCTCAAACATTTCACAATCGAGAGAACCAAATGTCGCTGGAGAGCGTGCTGCAAACCGAGGAACGACGAGTTCTGAAATTCGTTGGACGTCGTGCATGGTAATCTGTTCAACACGGCTGGGCAAACGGTGATATTAGGGGAGCACTGTGTGTAGCGGTGTTAAACGATCGTGATATTAGGTTATCGAGCGAAACACGGGCTCACCCCTGGTCGAAGTTAAAGAGGGCATCGGCCAAGAAATAAGGGGACGCGCGAAACCACGCGAGAACCGGAGAAACATCGTGCGTCGTTTCAAAACACAACTACGTGTCTCGTTCGTGTGAACTTTCGAGGGGAAACGAAAGAATTGGAGCGCGAACGAAGGTCGCCCTCGACCCGCGAGTAGTATGCACCAACATGGGAATGAATAAATCAATGGAGAAATAAATATGGAAGGAGACGAGACGCGTCGAACGGTGGAAACGCATAAGCTGATTTCGAGAATCCGGGGATTTTTGCCAGGAAGAACCCGACGCAGTTTCTGCAAAATTTCCTTCTTTCTCGCCAGTGTTCCTTTAATCTTTGTAATGGACGAACGTTTGAAACGTAGAGGAACCGAGCCACAGTAGGTCTAAAAATTTCCTATTACCTTTCCCACATCGTCGAGGATATACGCGACATTTAATTTACATCCAATCACCCGACCTTCACTCGTGTTCGAATCCGTATCAAAATTCCAAGGCAGAAACGGTGGAAAATCTCTGCGAGAATTCGAAAATGAACTCTCGAAAGAACGATCCGCGAGTCTTGAATTCCCAGGCTTGATAAATCCTCGAATCACTGGATCGTGAGCACACGCAGGCGACGTCGACTGATTTTTCGAAAACAGCCGGAAAATCAGGGATTCGCGCGATGCCGCCGGGAGAAGCCCGACCGGATGAAGGCGGAAGGATTTGCTCGCAGCCCGAGAGGAATAGGATTCCCGCTCTCTCCACGCACCACCTCCTCCCTTTCTCGGTTCCTGTGTGTGCTTCAGACTCGAGACAGCGAGCCGGTAATCGATATACGCGTCTAGCGTACCTCACCGCGCCGCCTCTCGCTCGCATTCGCCCGTTTTTCTTCTTTGCCTCCAACTTCGCGGCGTCCCGTCACATTTCCTTCTTTGTTTCCGCAGTCCTGTTCCACGATGGAATCCCCTTTTCGAGGAAATAGCCGTGGACCTTTCGAACCTGTCGACCGGTTTGCTCTCTCTCTTTCCTTTTTTTAGTCTCTTAGTCGGTTCTACCCTTCCGGCGAGGCCGACCACACGATTGCGATCTCTCGACGTCTGCGACTGAAAGGACAGTTTTTCCGCGGCAATCCGTTATCGTGCGTGTGCCGGCTCTTCCTCCGAGGCCTGGTCTTCGTCTGCCTCTTTGTTCGGCCTCCTTGGACTTCGGTTAGATGTCCTTGATTGCGTTCACGTGCGGACGAATCCAGACGATTCTTTGATTAGAGGAAGGCACTGCGAAAGATTGCTCAGAAAAGTTGTATAAATAGAGGATGTGCATGGAATAGAAGATGAAATTTCTGTATGGATAAAAATAAGCAATTGGGAAAATAAAAGAACGTATCGACGTGAGTCCTCTGCTTAGTCATCGCCCTCGAATCGCTCACGAATGCTAATCGTAACGATATTCAATTAAGCAATTCTTAATATATATAGTCGTGCCTCATTTCATGGCAGAAAAGTTTCCCTAAGTCCGATGGATCCCTCGGCAATGCTTTTCTTGTGCGCAAATCAATCGGAAAACACGTTGTCGGCTGGACAATGCTTATTACCATAATTCGTGACAGATGTGACCGTATGAATTACGCGGGGAAACAGCTTCTGGTCGTTGTCGTTCGATCGGTCATACGACTCGCAACTCGGGCGAATTCCGGACAAGTTGACGGATCGACGGTTCGACCCGAGCGTTCGTGGTCGAGGCGTCTGTTACGATTGCCACCCCTGGTCGTATAAATAGCTGCGGGGATGCCTCGTGTTTGCTCGCTCTCGTAAAAACGATCGCTTTATAGCGACATATGCCGGGATCACGATAGAAATTTAATAAGAAGGCTGTGGCTTGCCTTCATCTCCTCCAGCCAGGCCTTCGTGACATCGATGAATGTTTCAGCGCAAACCGAACAACAACTGAAACTGAAACGCGACCGGCCAAATGGAATTTGAAGCATTAAGCATACCGAACGAATGAGTGAAACTGGCGTTTTGCTGTTTTCTATCCGCACGATATTTTGTTCACCTAGAAACGAACAAAGCGAAACTAGAGAACTAGGACGCTGCAGCTGAAATATCAAAGTTTTAGGATTTATCGAGCCATTAATTAATTCGACTATCTGTTTTGCAACAAAATTGTGAACATTGCTGAATTATACGTGAAAAATTTCAATATGAAAAGTTCACAACGAATGCTCTTGGCAAAAAAAATGCCAGAGATGGTCTAACACGCGGCTCGCAGTGAAATGTCCCTTTAAGAAATTCGAAACAGCAATTTGAAACCGCTACAATGTAAAATTGGTATCTTTGTCGTCCGTTTTTGAGTTCTATGCATCGTAAGTGTTACATTTCCAAGAATAAAGCTCTCGAGGGATCGGTTGATTCGATGTATAGTATGCAGTTTCAATCGTTCAAAAGACGCTGCGAATTGCGGAGCCGCCGTTACTTTGAAAAAGAAGAGCGGTCTTGCAGGAAGTTGTAACACGGTTCGCTTGTAGAAGACATCGCAAGCCACGGTTCCGCGACGACGTGGCTCGCGGCAAAGACTGCAACTGCAGCTTCGTGGGAAACTCGCGCCGAACTTTCAGCTATAGGCGAGCGTACAAGCGTCCCTCGAGGAGAGCTTCGAGGGACAAAGCATATGTCCTTGCCCGTTTCTGGGTAAGAAAACGAGGAAAACTTTAAATATCTTCTCACGATGCCCTCTACGTTTCTATGTATATCTCCGTTGCGGAAGCCATCTTGGGTTAAAACTTGCTTCTTTCTTTCAACAAATAACACGCGCACCTCTGCGTCGCCTTTTCATAAATGCTACAATGCCATATTTAATTCCAAACTACTTTTCTTTTTATTTAAAACCCATGTTACGACAGTTATTTGCAAGAGGTATAGAAAATTAATTAATTAACAATTACATTATTGATACGGAATCGTTTCATTTAAACTTCATTTAGAATGTCCTGAAGAAATTAGGTAGGAAATTCAGGAAAGTCGGTGTCACTCGTGGAATGCACGTAGTCGAAATACAAGCGAAAATATGGATAGAGTTGTAGATATAAAATTGGCATCGCGTGGGGGTTATTCGTGCAATGTCAAATGTGATAGAAATAGGTAAAAACTATCGGTACGGGGAACTTATTGGAAAATGATGTGATCGACGTATCAGTCTCTTCATGACGTAATCCTGGTGAAAAAATAGTCATAACTTTTTCGACCGTGTATAACCATCGTTCGAATTTCTCAATTTTTACTCAACGAAATATATATCTGGAATGAGAAGTTAATTCGTTTTCTCCTTTTCTTCCAGGTATGTACATAATCTTTTACCAGAGAGAGCGGTATCGACGTTGAAGCAAGCCAAGAGAAAGAAACGTCTCGACGGTAACGTATCCAGGAGCGCTTTGATGAAAGTTTTACTAGAGCGGCGGTAGCTCTCCCTCGGCTCGTCCGACTCGTATCTCAGCCCATTTAATCTTTCACGCCCGTCCTCTTGACTCAGTTTCCCGGAGGTCGAGTGCACGAGGAAATCGAATCCACCTGCGAGAG
Source organism: Bombus confusus (assembly GCA_014737475.1). Lineage (NCBI taxonomy): Eukaryota > Metazoa > Arthropoda > Insecta > Hymenoptera > Apidae > Bombus > Bombus confusus. The sequence goes on along the minus strand of JACXIV010000002.1, from coordinate 7,729,995 downwards.
CTCACCGTATGTCCACCGCTACTATTCACGTTCTAATCTGGGCCAATGAAGCGCTCGTTGCCGGCATGAATGAAGAGAGCTACCTCGTCGCTCTCGTTTCCTCTCTCTAGTCGCTGCTCTCTCGGCTCTCTTCGTTCGATCGTCGAGAGCCGCTCGTGAACGACACGACACGTCCCCGCTACGGCGCTCGGAAACGATGACGATGACACGCTTACTCGAAATAGAAGCTCGCGTAAGGCCCATAACGGTGCACACAGTATGCGTTTGTTCTCGACGATTCGCATAATCACGCCCTCGTTCAGAAATAGACCTCGGAAATAGCGAACGATCAGCGTGTCTCATCCGTGACGTTTTCACCCGATTTGTCACCGGTCTTGATTCGGTTAAATCACTCGAGAAGCAAACGTTGACTCATGGGTATTGTGCGGTCGCGTAACTTTCCTGAATCTTGGTCGCTCGCGTTGACGAAGCGCGACAACCGACTCCCCGAGATACTGGTTGTAAGTGCAAGTAGGTTAAATAAGAGCGGAGTTTCTGAATACGAGTTAGGCTGGTTTCGAAGCGAAGTTTCCCCCGAATTTGAATGAGACTTTACGGGGGCTTGAAATAACACCTCTCGAGTTCTCGGATGAAATTAATTCTACTTTCAAAAAGATCTCGAGTGTCTTTTATGCTAAATTCTATGCAACGATCGGTATGAGACCTAATAAACCTTTCTCTATGCCATACTGGAAAAGCGGAGGGACAGAGAGAAAACGAGAGAGAGGGGAGAAGGAAGAAAAAATATCTATTCGCAGCTACCGTGAAAAAGAATAATTCCACGGTTTCACAGGGGTCGGGAGAAAGCGAGGGAAAGGGAATAACCGAATACGGTCGTCCCCTCTTCTCTCTTTCTTTTTTTCTTCTTTCATTCGAAGCGCGAATTAGTATGCTCGAGGAAAGCAGCGCGCGTGATGATGCGATATATTCGCCGTGGAAAATGAGAGCGCATTAAAGCCCTTGGCTCCGCTATGCTGCGCGGCGGTGCGCGTATATATCTGTCCGTGTTTATTGCGTGGATGAAATACCCCAAGGCGAGCAGGAGCCGGTGTATGCGCACCACAGCCAGACAATGTCCGTGTAGAGGCCGTAATCTTGCCAAAGTTCGGGCCAGCAACGGGAAACTCCGCGGGATTGCTTTGCAACGCGCCCTCTCAGCTATTCACCGTACACGGCGACTCGCGCGCACTAGTGCACACCCGCTTGATTAAGAAATTACAATTCGTCTCGTCGTCGTGCCACTGGCAATCAGTGACTGTGCGTGCCACGAGTCATAGCTAAGCTCGTAACGATCGATCACGAACGGGGCCAACGCTCGTTACAATTGACTCGAGGGGAACCATGAATTTTTCTCCTATAGAATATTCGATGGAGTTTTCCAGGTTTAAATGCACGAGAATCGCTTACTCCCGATTGTATCTTCGGCCTTACTCCGGTTTCGCAATGCGGAAACCTGCTGGTATAAACTGATTTTCGAAGCATTTCCCCTACTAAACGGAATAACTTAAGCAGTCCGTGCAAAGCGTCGGTTATATACGACTACGAAATCATGCAAATGCTGTACTCGCGACCGTATATCCGGCTGAAAGCGCGTCGCCATGCAGGAACGGACTGTAGTATCGCGGTGGATCCCCGTATCAAGGGAACGGAAACGCATTTCGTGGAGGAGGGCCGAAAATGCGGTGGGTTGGTCGATCTTCGCGATTACCCCGGGAACTGGGTCGATTTTAAATACAACTCCGCCGCATTGCGACGTCGTGAATAGCGGCGCGTTTGTCGCGACGACTTCTGTCATCTTCCGGTGTCGTCGACCTTTCTTGTTCCTCAATCTTCTACCGCAATACGCACAGTAGTTCGTGGAAGTATTCGAACGCTTACAGCATGGAACACTTTTACGTAGATTTTACGTGTGTTCCGTAAAACATTTTGAAATTTCATTAGCACTGGCACGAGACGCGGCTGCCATCGATCTAGCAATGTACTTTATTGGGGCTACAACGTATTGAAGTTACAAACTACAAACACTTTCGTCAGCTACCTTATATTATTAACGTCTTCTCTTAATTTAAGTTAAGAATTCTGCTTGTATATTATTTATATGGTTTAATGGAGCGTCATACCGCAAACCGAAAAATCGATTCGTAGCCGGCAGGGAAGGAGGTTGCTCACTGGTGCGGTATGAATCTTCAAACGACTGTAATAAACGATTCCCTGACCGTCTCCCTGGCGACTGCATTTGCGATGCGTCAGACGAACATATATTAGAGCCGTATGGTGGAAGGCAATCGACAGGGAGGGAGCTCGCGAGATCCGTTTATCGTCCGTTTCTGTTTCCGCGTCGCTCGTTCCGTAATCCCGTGGTCCGTGTCGCGACCGAGTGTCACCGATTCCTACGATGCATCGCTTCCACCCTTATTCCAGCAATGAAGTATGCGTGGAATGCCATTGGCCCGACCACTTGATCGTTCCACGGAAGGTGTTTGCAAACTTGTACGAATGCAACAACACGGATTTCTCGATAAAAGAAAGAAAGAAACGGAGAAGATGTGAGAAGTAAAAAGAAAGACGTATCGCAGAATTTTATACGATCGTAGTCCTCGCAGAGTTAGGTGACGTTACTCTTCAATAACTGGTTCGAAGATATAAATATGTGCAAATAGGGTTTATGAGAATTTCATAGAGTGTAATATATTTTATACTGCATGTGACATGATAGGATTTCGATGATTGCGAAGCGATTACTTCCAGTACGTGGTTAAAACTGACCTCGCTCTCCCAGAGAAAAACGATTTGCCGACAATACAAATATAGCAAGATATTTGACCCTAATCCCTGTACACCGAGCTTTCATCGACGGTTTTCAGTCAGCCGAACTAACACACTCGTCCAAACGAGATTTTTACTCCTTAATCGAATTCACCGCTTGTACTCGACATTACAACTATACGGAAAGTACATTCTTTTCTTTGGATTTTATGCCACTTTCGATCAGTTCTAAATTGAAACGGTTCAACCCCTGAATCGAACTATCGCGGACGACGTCGAAGAATCCGCTGGCGACCAAGTCACCCCTTGTTCCCCCTAATTAGCGTAGCTTGGAGCGAATCCAAGAACATCGTAGGTGAACGAGACTCCGGACAGACGGTCGAACCGCAAACGTTTCGCATTCCAGGCAGCCGCACAAATCTCGGGGACGCGCGTGTGACGTTCTGATCGAGGAGAACATTCGGCGCGGACAACGATGGTCGCATCACTGACGAGGGATGTTCGAAGCCAGGATGGCGGTTTCGGACCTCGATTCCCTCCGCTGGCCCTTCACGGATCGACAAACGCGTCTCCGACACTCACATTGCACGGTCTTGCTTCTTGCATGCTTGTCTGCGTATAATATCTCTGGACCGGTCGAATTTTCATGGAAATTAATGGTCGACGATAGGGTTGCCGAGGTCTTCGCAGTTGGAACGTTGTTATTGCGGTCGGTAAAAAATATCGTACGAGTATTTGTAAAATTGGTGAACTCCAATTTCGTTTTTTAAGTAACTGTTATTTAAAATTTTATTTATTGGCGAATATAAAACTGAAAACAAAAATAAAACACGCGTCGAACGTGGAAAGATTCGTTCAATTTTTTAATGTACACAGAGGGATTGTACCAATATGATTTAGATATATTCACAATAATAGTTATACCCTCCATCAAATAGAAACGTAACTCGTTTATTGTAAATAACAGGAGTAAACCCGAATTTCCAGTCAGCAGAACGGCTGACGCGTATAGTATCGAAATTGAACGCGCTCTGTTGGCAAAAATTTACGAAACTGTTATCAACGGCTATTTTCGTTTCGAAAGAGAAAATAGAAATTGCGCCTACCAATAAATCCGATCCCATTGCGCGAAACAATTTTTTGTTACAAATCGCTGTAAAACTCTTTAGTGAAGGTAGAAAACAGATAATACAGCTTCTCGCTTCTTCTCCCTCCATCGCTCTGACATCCGTTCGTTCGTTCGTTCGTTCGTTCGAGAGAGAGAGAACTCGTACATGCGTAACAGGAATAATTTAGTTTTCCGGGAAGTTAGAAGCAAACTGGCACCCTTTCTTCTTCCATTTTGCTCTCGAGGCGAGCCCTCTTGAGAGAGAAGTGGGAGGACGGTTACCAAAGGGCCGCCTACGGGGTTTACGACCCTCGAAAGGCCCTTGGCTAACGACGTTACGCGTCCACCGACGCGCCCGGTATACTTTAGGAGCTCTCCAATTAATTATTCCGCGGGATTTTGCTCCGATTTAATTACGGTTCTTACCATTTCGGTCCCCTTTTCTCTCTCTCACTGTCTGCACTCCTCGTTCGCTCGTTCTATAGACCTGTTTCTTCGTTCCTCCCATTTCGGTCCTCTCGTGTCGCAGCCAAGTCTTATCTTCGTCGTTTTCAGTTGCGGCGGTGCTGCTTCGATCTTGAAAGGCGAAGATGTGGATGGATTTCTTAATTAGGCGAGGCGACTCCTCGGCTCACACTTTAATTTTCTCAAGAACCGCCGAGTCGAGACCGTTCTTCTCGCGTTCTCGTAATTACTTCCCTCAAAATTATAACGTGTCCCACTCTCTGAATAACCGCGCGCTGTCCACCAAACGCGTTTCCTCCCCTTCTCTAATTTCATCCTTGGTAGTAGTCAGCGCTATCCTGACGTGAACGTCGATAAAAGTTGGAAGAACGATATTAAATCGAACGTGCTTCTCGATGGCAGAATGGAAATTAGGGTGACTCGACGCACGAGTTATTGGCGTGTAATAGAATCGGGACAAGAGGGCGCGCAGTTCTCCTTTTTATCGATCGTCCATCGTCGATTTTTACCCTCTGATGTTCGGCCATCGTATCGTCTGAATTCGAGCGGAAATCGTATAAATAATTCGCGAGGGAAAACGTTTCTTACCCCTCGGTTCGTCCCGCTGGACGCGACACCGAGACGTCTCTCGATTATTACCGTCGTGCCTGGAACCAGCGGCCACGGTTAATTCACCGTGAATTCTGCAGCTGCTGACGATCGAGCAAGAAGTATCGCGTCTCGTACCCTTTTGTCCTGGATCGTTGATTCGTCTGGAGATATCAGGAAGAGAAACGGAGATAGCAATTCGATCGTCGAACGTCGATTTCTCGGTCTTTGACAAGGTCGTCGTTTTATTAATAGTTACTCGTGATACGTGAAATATTTATAGAGGTGAGGACTGGATGGAAAGCCGATACGTGCACGTCGATTCGTGACACCCGAGCTCGTTATCTGACCAGTATCGAACGGTTGTGGGCGACGCAGGAAATCGAAGGCTCGTGGAACTCTTAGAAGGACGTTGAATTTTGCTGTGTCGATTCTATCCTGTCTTCGAGAAACGGAGTTTCGTATCAAGGTTACCATAACTGTCGAGAACGTGAAAAATTAGAAAGTCGAACAGGACTTTGAAAGTTTGGATCTTTTTATCGAGTCAATTTTCGTCTAGATGATAGAAGTCATCTTGTCCCTGGGGATAGAACCGCAGGCGTGCGTGTGTTACGAAGAAAAACGGGAAACTAAATAGCCGAGCGCGTCGGCGGTCGCTCGTACGGAAACGCTGGCAGAAAATCACGCGTCAGCTCCAACAATTTTGCGGTCGCGGCCGACTACGCGGTAGGCAGGCAGAGAGGCAGACAGGGCCGTATTACTTGGCGATAGAGGGTCCGTTTGCCGGGGGACGGGTTTTCCCACTGACGCGGCATAAAATTCCAACGATCTCCGCCCTCCCCGGGGTAATTTCTCCCTCTCTCTCTCTCTCTCTCTCTCTCTCTCTCTCTCTCATTCACTCACTCTCTGCCCATCTCTCCTTGTCTATCTCCAAATGTCTTCTTCCGCGGCCTCTATAAGCGCGTGCCCCTAAAATGAATTCAGGGACTCGGCGGCGCGGCAGTTCGTCCCTTTTTGAAATTTTTCGCCCGTAACATCCCATTCTGGCGCGCGAAATTTAATCTGCCGCTTGCAGTTCGTTGAATTAAAATATATGTGTAGAATGTACATGTGGGTATACAAACCCTAGAGAGAGTGAGATGGCGCGAGAGGGGGGTGAGAGTAGGGCAGGTTGGTTGCGTAATGAGAACGGAGGATTGTTCCGTCCTGTACACACCTCAAACGGTGTTTCAATTTAATAATGGCGTTTCATTACGCGGCCAGGGCAACGCTGGACACCGTCGAGGACGATATATCGCTTTTGACCGAACAACCGTAACGAGACGCCGTGCAAGAACGCGTTTTTATGTATATTTCCCCTTTGCGCTTCCTTCTGAAAGTTCGCAATTACGTCGCCGGACAACGTTTCCGTCTGGCGAATCTGCACCGCCTGCAAACTTTCACGGCATCGTTATTGCGTCCTACAACCCCTGCCTCTTTCTTCTCCCGCGAACCGGGAAATTATTTACAGCGGCGAACGAACGAGGAAGAGACTTCGGAATGATCGAGACGAAGCAGTCGTTGCTATCTGTTGGATGGAACGAATGGAGTCTGTCGAAGCTCGTTACCACGAGAATTAGTCAAGCAACCGGTTTACACTGATAGCCGCAGGCCATCCGGATAACGTGCACAGGAAGATTCAGATATCTTTGTGTGCACCAAATTAATGTTCTCGGAAAGTAAAAATAAATCTCCTGATACAACACATACGTATTCACAAAAAAATGTCTTTTAATTCTTTAAAATAAAAGACTGGTGCACATTTAAATGGAAAACTCAATTATGTCAATTAAATAACAATTGAACAAATAATACGTTCATCACCTATTCTATGCAATGAAGTTGTTCTGAGATAACTCGAGCGAGTCGCAGTATTTGCAACTACGACGAGCCACCTAAGCGTCCTTCCGTCGAATCCCCGAGGTAGAAAATGTATCCACCTGAATTTGCGGCCTCGCGAGATGTTTAGTATGCCGAGACACGCGGCGTGTTCCAGGCACATTAGCGACCTCCCCCAGGAACCGATGACGTCGATGGCGAGAGGTTGGTGGTTGCAGAAGGGTAGCCAAATCTGAGGGAACTCTCTCTCCCTCCGTTAACAGAAGGATGGGAAGACGTTCCACCGTTCCGTAATCGACGCAAAAAAAGGACGAAGAGCTAATGGTGGGCGCGATGCTGGTGATTCGGAAAATTGTGGATCGAACGTCGTATAATCGAGCTAATATCATCGATCCTATTCTCGCTTACCCACGATACCACCTACCTACTTGCCTTTCTCTCGTTCTACCCTCTCCGTCTTCATCACATCCCTAACGTTCCTCTCGCACCCACTTCCCACCTCCGACCACCCGTTCGTTCCTCTTTCTCAGATACGGAGGGCGAAGATCTGAAGGAAATTTCACTAGGAAGCTTCATTTTCCACGGCGATGCCTCCGTTTAAAGCCCGCATCCCTCCTATCACGCTCGTCCTCCAGGAATCCGCAAAAGAACTTCTCTTTCGGCCTGATCCTCGAATTCGCACGTGCAATTTTGGCGTTTCGGAGTCCAGAAGAAAACTGGCCGCTTCGAAGCGTACTCCGTTTCGAGATCGTTTATGCGTCGTTGATTTTATCCGATGTCTTCCACAAGCTTTATGGTATCGAGGGCAAACGTTAACTTTACAATGGAACATAATAAATAAAGGGCCATGGATGGGCAAGACAAAAATGAACATTCTTAACATTAGATCTTAGCGAGTTGCATATAGAGGCATATTAACGACAATGACGACACGGTTTAATTGGATTCACGCGTGTGTTGGTAGCGGCACGATCGAAAAGCTCGGACGCAACACGCTGGTTGAGTCATCGCTCTTCCCGTTCACGTTTCAGGAAGCACTCGAACGTAGAGCGTAGGCGTTATCTACGAGCCTCGTAGGGCCCGTATTAGTGGTGGTGCGGTCGGTCGATCTTCCGCCATGGCTCAGCTCTTTCCAGATCGAAAGTCGAGTCATGGAAATTAATCCCAGCCGAAGCTGTTCCGCTATTCGTCCCCGTTTCCCTTACGTCCACTTTCTCAAAATTTTTCCTGCCGTCGGACATCATCAAATGGGAAAGCGCTACGAATATGATACCGTATTCTCTTCCTCTCATTCCCATTCTCCACCCCTCCATTCATCCGTCCGATTCTCCTCTTTTTCCAGCCATTTCGAATTCGCCGGACGACGCTCGGCGTCAGCGTTTCTTGCACCCCGGTGATTTCTCGCAACCATCGTCTTCCCTCGTTTCCGAACGACAACGTCTGCAACGACGTGAAGGAAGACGACTACAACGACGACGACGGAAGCAACGACAATGAGAACGAGGACGTTTGACATTCTCGCGGCACGGAGGGTACACTTGTTCGTTCGGCTGTTTTCACGAGTAGCGCGAACGATAGTGTACGTATCTACTCTTACCTGGCAAGCGATCTCGATTCTGTCAACGATCGAGCAATCTTCCACTCTCGAACTCTTCCTCGTATCTGTTCGTTATCCGTGAACTTTTGCTCGATCAATATCCGTGTGCGGTCGGTCAGCTCTTTCAGGTTCGATGACGAGAACGAAACGATTCGTCGGATCGAGAGTACGGCGAGAATCGTTTGAAAAGAAGATAGATGCTGCAGATAGAAAGGAGATGCAGCCTCTTGCGCTTGCGGAAGGCGTTCGCGTTCGTAAGGAGTTATATGTCGGGATACACGATGCATCTGGACGATGTTCGTACCATTTGGTAGCCGAGTCTTACCACCCTCTTGGGCGCCATCTATCTACTCTCGCTCTTCTGCCGCCCATCCCACAGGAGTAATTTTCTTGACTCCCTCGCTCGTTTCTTTCCCGCCGGGTACTTTCCTCTTTTCATTTTTCCTACCCACCACCGCCTCTTCTCGTCGTCCGTTTCACTCGCTCGTGAGTACTTACGTCTTCTTCTGCTTGGCTCGCTCGTAGCTCGCTCTCGGTGTTCTCATCCGCGCTCACCCCGGGTATCCCTGGTGCATATACGATCGCCACAGCCGCGAGAATTGCGAGGAACGTTCGTTGCGCTGCGGGCGAACCACCGCCGCATCGAATGTCCCGCGGGAACCTCAATCTACTCCATCCTCTTACTCGCGAAGTTTATCTTTCATCCTCGTGGTTCTCGTCACCGGTTCTCTGGCTGCTCTCCACGCTGCTCTACCGCTGCGTCGAGTTAATTGTCTCTTTATGTACCTTTCGACGATGCCTCTAATGCTTTCGAGGATCCCTCGCGTGCGTTTACTCGGCTCAGCAGGGTTATCGTCGTCCCATGGTTACACGCTCGCGCATCCTTGTCATCGTCATCGACTCTCGTAGCCTTAACGAACGATACACCTCTATTTACCAACTCTTGGCCCCCTTCGACCGAATAATCGTGTTAATGAATCGATCGGTCGTTCCGTTCGTGTTTTCCAAAAACTCTCCAATTACCGCGTCGATCGGCGAAAGCCTGCAGTGAATCATAACGCGTGATTCATGGGCGTACGTGTTACGACGTACGTGGACATGAAATACGCCGGGAAGGCGGACGCTCACGTGCGAGCCACGGTCATTCACGGGGGTTCCAACGTAAGTAAAAGGGACCCCCACGACTTCGGCGACCCCCCAAGATCAAGATAACGAGCTTACGCCCCTAAAGCCGGCTTAATTAAAGGCCATTCGACTGAAATCGTGAGCACCGGAATGGCAACTCCGAAAGCACCGATCCTATCGTATGGACCCGTGCGCGCACCTGTTCCACAAAGCGGTGCTCCCACGCTTCGCACTCGTTCCTAGCATCCACTTTCCGGTCCTGTTATTTCTCCGCAGCTTAGCCTAATAACCGTATCCACGAAAAATTGCGCAGCTTCTTCATATAGTTAGAATACAACGAATACTTCGTACAAGCAGAGTAAAGGGAAGGTTACTGTTAGAGTCCGTTTGGAATCAATCGACTATTCAAGGTCAACGAGTAGCACTTTCGAACATCCACCACCGAACGATCTTCTATCTACAAGGACTATTCGATATCCGATCTTTCCTAAATCACAAGGTTCGTCTTGAATTTTTGTCGCTAAATATCGCGTGCCAGCTAATCGGAAGCGTTAATGACGAATTAACTCGCGATTAATAATTATACCCTCGGTCAAGGCAGCTGATTATATGCGCGCACGAAGCGTGAATGGACATGGGCCACGGTAGCGTGCCCACGGTCTCGTGTAGGAACGTGTTTGTAGGCCATTGTGGAAAGGCTCGATGGCTCTCGGTTTAATTGAGGAAACACGTGACCGACTCGTTAAAAAAAGAGACGGAAAACACAGGCAGTCGGTGTCTTTCTCGTGGCTCTTCTACAATAATACTTCATCGCGCAGTGTCCATCGAGCACGCCAGCCCTTCCCCCCTTGGCATTCGGACGAGTCCGAGTACTCGAGCCTGTTTCACCCCCCTGAACGCTTGTCTGTTCGCTCGTTCCGCGTGCACGCGGCACGCGTTCGTGTAAACAACGCGATCCAGGGGAAGATGAAAGAGAAAGATGGGAGTGGAAGAGAGATAGCTACAGGAAGGGGAACAAGAGCAGTGATAAATGGGGTTAAGGTATGTTGACTGTAGACCGTGGAGGGGAGAGAATAAAAGGACGAACGAGGTAGGTGTGCACCTAAGGCTGGAAGGGGATGGACGAAGCAAATGGAGAAAGACTAGAGCAAAAATGGTCGGGATCGGCGGGCGGAAAAATTTCATTATCCTCGCATTGAATCTGGATCGAGCGGTAGGTCGGGGCGCGTCCCTGAAAAATCTGTCGTCTCCGTCGATTCAGCCCGGTCGCCTGCTGGAGTGGCGCCGCCGATGCTCGTTGAACTTTCGCGAGGGACTCATTTAACTTCTTTCGTTTCACGAGCAATTATTTCGCTCGGGGATCGTTGAACGGTGAAATCATTTCTCTTAGATCGAACGTTTCGAACAAATCGTTCGCTCGGAACTAAAAATTTCTATGAATTCCCGTTAAAAAGCCAGAGAACTTTAATTTCGAAATTGTACGTATGAACATAGAGTTATCTATTAGAAATATTAAAATAAGAGAAGTGGAAGACAAAGTAAAACTCGCTATTACGGGTAATAATTATTCTTGGTAGACAAACTGTAAGAAGATTCACGTGCACATAAACAGAATTACTTGGAGTTAATTAAACCTAAGCTTCTTAAACGCCATTCTTACATCATCTTAATCAGGGAACCGTATTTTTTTTCACATGGCTGGCATTAACGTCGCTTACTTGCGTATCTTACGCGCCGCTGGAAAACGCTTATTAGTATTCCTGGCACGCGCGTGCATAACGAAAGGGTGCTCGCGCGTTAATAAAACTTTCAAAACGGAGCCAGTCAGACATCGAATCGGTTACGGGATTAACCCCTTTAACGAATGCTCACTTGACTTTTAATAACGGCTCGCGTTGTCACCGTGTTACGTTCCGACGGTTGCGGGGGCGCAAAATGAAATTTATGACGCGTCCTCCTCGCGTCGCTTCTCCGCAACACCAGCTTCCGCTTCACGAAGCGACGACCATTCTTTTTCATATTACGAACTAATATTGTCGCGCCGGAGAGATGAGTAAAACGCTCGCGTATAAACACGCGACTTAACCGTGGGAGGAGCGAAGGAACGAGCAACACGGAACATGCGGTTCTTTATTAAAAGCGCAACTTTCCCCTTCGCTCGTCCCATGTACTTCTTTACGTCTGGTAACCACGACCCTCGCGCGTCTCGTCGCGTCGCCATGTAAGGATTCACCGATCCCTGGTCCGATTGCTCGATACCAACTTAATCGTGGCCCTTCTCCGCTCGTGCTGAGTCATGACTTTAACCGTTGTTGGAAGTGATTCATCTTCGAGATTGATGCTCACCGGAGACTCGTAGAAAGTGTAATTACAATCTTTTTTTCTGGAGTCTCATTATGAATTTCGTAACATTAATAAGATTATATCGTAGGAGTAACTAATGTCTGGATCGTGAATATTCACGAACGTGTCTATCAGAATATTTAATTTGAATTTTATATTTTATTCATTGACAGTCGATAGTCGATAATGTCAGATTTTTCAGACACCCTGAACGGAAATACACTGCCATCAACTCAATTAGTATCGTCGTCGCCTCGATACAGAACAAATCGAGGATCAGATACTGCTTACTTAATCATGCGTCTCAGCTTTAAAATTGTGTCCTCCGTTCTGTTCCTTAATTTTTTACCTGCGACAATGAGAACGAGAAAAGATTTTAAATAACGGAAATGGCGTAAAAGTAGTTCAAACGTTTAAGCAATTAACGATCCTATATTGAATGTACTTAAATAGCAACACCATTTTCGATCTAAGCAGAAAAGTTAGAAGCGTCCCAATTTCTTCGAGTGAACGTGGATCGCCATGTCACCAGGATGTACAACGAGTTACCAACCGCAGCAACTCAAGTTTTCGAGGAACTTCTGCAGAGCACGGCGAAACATTTCGGACTCACGAGGCGCGTGTTGCGCTTAATTGTCGCCGTTGTCTGCAAGATTTCCCTTTGCCGTCGAATCACGCGACCAAGCCTTCAAATTAGTTAATTCGATGCATCATTTTTCAGGAAAATTTAATCTTGAACTTTCGAAAGATATACTTAGTGTCTTTTCGTATTATACGCGAGTACGCTTATTATTCGGTATTGACGTATACAATTTCGAGACTCGTACGATCACGGAAAAGTAGTACTATAGAAGTATAAATAATAAAATGGAATAGTAAACGAATTTTAGTTTACGAAACTTTAACAATCACCGCTCATTGTCATCGATTCTGCGAGACTCGCCTTAAAACGCGTCAAGGTTCCCATCACTGAGCTCCAACAATTTTTCGGGTGGCGCGTTCTCGCAGACACGCTGAAGAGGGTGGCAATCCCACGACGACGAGAGAGCGAGTGGAGGACAGGCGAGTTTACGAAGGAGAAGGAAGGTTGTCTCTGAAAGAGACTAATTCGCGAATTTCGAGCGGGAATGACGGCGAGAAACGAAGGTGAAAGACCGAAGAAAACGGGCGGCGGAGGCGAAGACGGAAGCGGAGCGCGGAGCCGGATGGGGCGGAGGAAGGGAGGCGGGCTTTCAAGTCGAGGGTGCAAGAGTCGGGGAGATAGCGTCGCCTTTGAGAGGGTTGCGAGTTTCCGGGCGGCAAGGACCATGGAGAGAAGGATCCTTATATTTCAAATTAAAGGGAAATTCGAAATACCGACCACTTTCACAAAGCCCCTGTGCTTCTCGCTCTTTCTCGCAATTCCCTGTCCTCCATTCTCTGGCGGCCGCTCTCGTTCCGTTCTCCCTCCTTTCGGCCTCTCGAGCGTACGCGCTGTCCTCCTCCGCCACTAACCCCCTCCCCCACCTCCCGGTCGAGGTATTTAAACTTTTCAAATTGAAATTGTTTTCGATATCCAAGCGAGTGCTCTCGAAAGAGAGAAAGGCAGAGGACTAGAAAAGGAGGAGGAAGAAGAGCAGAGTTCGGAGGACAGCAAACGCGCACGCTTCCGTTCGATGAATTTTCTGCAGGCTTTAGACGGCGGTACGATTCTTCGGCATGCTCTCTACGTTTTTTAACCCCATGGCTAAGTAGTTTGAACGCTTTGAACACTTTACTCAATCCATGAACCGCGGCATAATAATATATGTCGCGCACTAATTACGACGTAATTCGGAAAGTTACCGCGAAGGGGATTTTTCCCACTCGGGCCGCGCGTATCTACGTATTGTTAGCCACTTCGAAATTCCAGCAATTTGCGGCATCCACGGGCCGGTTATCTCCCAGTGAGAAAGGCGACGCATCGTGGCGAGCTTTCGTCGCCGAACAAGTCGAGTGCCGCTCGTTCCGCGGTCGAGTGTCTCCGTTCGAATTAAAATCTCTGTAAAACTGCCTGTCTCCCTCTCCCTCTCTCTCTCTCTCTCTCTCTCTCTCTCTCACTGATTCCCCATGGCCGCCCTCTTCCTAATTGACGTCATAAAGACCGACTTCTGTTCGTACGTCGAGTGCCCTGGAAATTTCACTGTCACCGTTAACGCGATTACTTTACGCAACTGCTTGACACCTTGTTCTACCACAATTTCTCCATTTGGACCATCGAATGAAATCGAGTGCTCGAATAATTGGACGATAACTCAAGGACGCGTAACCATCTCCACGAATTTTTGAAATTGCGCAAATTTACAAGGTATTAGCCTGGTTCTCTCTTTTACTCGGATCTTAATCATTGCGATTCGCGTTTATCGTACAAATAAGAAACGTAAGAGGCTCCGTTTCGATTTGACTATCGAAAGAAAAACAACGAAAAATGAAAAAAAAGGGGAAAGATTGGGTAGCAAACTCAGTTAGCGCGACAGCCACGTAGCGCGCGCTCTCTTCGCCGAGCGATAAATTCCAAGTCTGTTGAATCCTAATTAGAATCTGGCGCTTATCTCCGGCGCCAGCGTAAAATGCATAGGAATGCCTGATCCTAAAAACAACGAACCGGTCACGTTCGCGCGATAAACTCGATTCACGTGCTTGTCCTTTTGTAGCCGTGTGTTCCCGTGCCGCTCGTCCATCTTGCCACCGCGAAACGTTTTTGCCACGCGACGACTTATTTTCCAATTGCACGGATATACCGAGCGCGGACGGCGTCATTGTGCCCGATGTAGGTTGTCAGGTTGGCGACGTTCCCTCGGCGCACGGTCGACCGGCAGTCGCATAACAAAGTAGCGTAAAACAATAGTGCGTGTTTTCTCTCCCCTCCAATGTCTCTGTTCCGCAGGCATTCCTGTGTTCTCGCTTTTCTCCGCGACGTTTCTCCTAGATATTCCCGTCCCTATTTTTTCCCTCCTTTATCCTATCAACGTGTTTCCATCTTTCTCTTTCAGTTGTTTCTTCTACCTTTGCCCCGATGCGAGACAACACACAGCCGACACAATGGTATCACACAATAATGGCGTGCACCGCTTTTCTCGCAATAATGCCCGCGCTGTCTGACCGCGTTAGGCTGAAACTACTGAAATTACAAGCTCTGCAGCAAGCTGACTAATAGGGATTATATGCGTACTTTCCTGCAACGGAGATCTGACTGTATTGTATCTATTATAACGTTCAATGTACTAATCGCAAGCAGAACGCACTGACAGCTGCGCGGTTTCTGTATCTGAAAATCGGTAATCATGGCGTTTCGGATCTTCAAAGAAAAAGTTACGGATGGGAATACTGTGGGCCACGTCAGAATGAGCGTAGTTGCTTCTGGAATTTGGTTCATCGTAGCATAGTGAAATATGTGTACGTACGAACAAGCGAAACACATTTCAACCCTACAGACTGAAACAAAATTTCAATCGTTCAATGTGAATAATATACAATTGAACGTAAAATTGAATAAAAATCGCGTCAAATTAATTTGTAATATTCCAATTTCCTTTTGTTTTTATTATTTCTCTTTACTAATTTCCAATCTTCCGCTCAGAATTACGACAGCAGCCATTGACACGCCATCGTCGAAGCAAAAATGAGTATTCCATCCTCATTCAACCATCCTATTCCAGTCACCATCCTATAGACCAAAGCATCGTCGTCATTTTCTTTCTTTCGATGCGGCGTATAAATAACTAATTTGAAATCCTGTCGTATCGAGAAAACTTTGATCAGTTTCTGGTTGCGCACGGCATCAGTATGATAGAAAGTCGAACGCGGCCCCGGCGCGGTGCCCAGCCGCGTTCGATCGTGCAAACCATGCATACTTCATGACTCGTGTTTACAAAGTTTCCTTAAACGTAAGCCGCGAGATCACGTCTGAAATTGGTACTTTGTGCCTTCCCGTTTCACGCCGTTCCCCAACCTAGACTGTGTTCCAGCCCGTGCGCTGAATATTTTCACCGACTGAATATTCCGCGCGAAAAATCGCGCGCTCGCCTTCTTCCTCGAGCGCAAACCCTAAGTTTTCCCACTGATCATCGAACAAAGTTGCAGCGATACGAAACTCTATCGCGATGGCGGCTGTAAACGACGATTAAGAAACGAAGCGGAGAAGCAGAGTCGTGGCCAGGACGCATTTAAATTCCGTGGTCGTCCAAAGTTGGCGCGGAAACGATCCGACTGGACTTCAGCCCCATATCTTTGCGCGTTAACGCGACCCAGCTCGCCGCTTACGTACGAACGTGCACGCCAAGAAGTTACTCAACTTTTGATACGCGACGTTTCGGGGACTTCCTTAATTTCCGGCTACGCGGACTCTTCCGGATGGCGTTTTACTCGACAGCAGACAAGAGTTCATTAAGGTTTTAAGGGCCGACGTATATTCTGCAAAGAGACGGGACACGGCGGGTCGTCTCGCAGCATTGCTCAAACCGACGTTGGATCTTCTGGATAACGTCGCCCAGGCGCGGAAAATATTCCAGTTGCGACAAGAGGGATAGTCTAAGTTTAATCTTCCCGAGTTAAAAAATCTGTGTTTTATCTTCGTCGCAGCAGAGGTTCAAAAATAGCTTGCAATTTTCCTTTGTCTGCTGGATACTTTTGATAGATCGCTGATTGTCTAGAGACACAGTACGTTTCCCATGCACCGCTTAATTCTCTGATTTTTTCAACATAAAGAACATGGAAATCGTTCGATCGTGTTAGATGGAAAGCGACGTTCCAGCGACGATATCGCAAGACAGCGAATATCGTGACACGTCAGAGACGAAAATTGGCCCTTTGATCGACCTTGGAAACGCCGGACCGAGGTTACTCGCTAGTTCGTTCGTTCGCTCGCGACACGATTTTCGAGCGTCTCGCCGTCGACTGGAAAAAGAGGTCGAGGCGAGAGAGTATCGAAGAGAGGTAGCGTGTGGCTCGAAAAACCGCAGCCTGTGAAATTCGACGCTGAGGTAATTTGAGAGCCGTGAGAGGGTTGTCGGGCCAAGGGATAAGCAGGGGACCAGGTTTGACGGTGGTTGGTGGCAACGGCAGCGGCAGCGACGGCGGTTGGGGGTGGAATTTCGGATAGACCGGTGGGTTTGCCGCTCGGGTTTCTAAGTTTATTAAGTCCTACCGCGACTCGCCTTATCTAGCTTTCGGAGACTTCGTCGTCATCCACGCTGCTTCCTCTCCCTAACCTTCCACCGGTGTTCGCAACCCTGTCCCTTTTTCCCCTCTTTCTGGTTCGTGCTTCTTTCGTTCTATAGCCCAGCGCCGGCCGTAAATTCATATCTCGAATAATTTTCACCCGGACGCAGAGCCGAGCGGGCGACCTGGCTAACGGCCAGGATTTCTCGTAAACTCTACCGGCTAGCCGGTGGCTGCCGTGCTTCTCTCGCTTTTTTCACGGCGCTTCACCTCTACAAACCCTCGAGTTTTCCACGTTTCTCTCCTTTGTTCTTCTTCTCCGTTCTTACTTCACGCGGAGAAAAAGCGCTCTTATTCTTTACTTCGCCTCCCACCGATTTCAACCGGATATCGGTTCGCTCGGTTCAATCGTATTTCACCCGCAGACACCACTGGAACACCCGGCCGAGAGAGCCAAACGTAATGCCTCTCTTTGAGACTTTTCTTTCGGCTGGCTCTCGCACGTCCTTCGCGATAATTTTCTCCCATCGTTGGCCGTGCGAGTTATCGTTCCTAGCCACCTGGTTTCCTCATAGAAAAAACCAAGTCTTTTCCTTTCGTTTCTCTCTCTCTTTCCCTAGTTCCGCAGAATATACCGATATGTACGATAATTTCGGAAATTAAAGCGTATCCGCATGAAACGCTTGCGAATTAAAGAGGCGTGCTGCACTGGAGAGGGCCGTGGTCGGATAACAGCAGCAGTTAGGCGAATTAAAACCGTGCGACCGGCTAAGCTCCTTATCGACCGGTATTAATTCCGTGTACACGCGCATATTTCAAGTTGATCGTGGTAACGAGCTTCGGAGGTGGATCGAACGAACGAATCGAAGCGCGCGCGGCTGCTCTGGAAACGCGTTGGTTCTGCGCCGGAATAATCGCGATACTTCCGCTTGTCGCGCGACCAACGGGGGAAGCTGCGTTCTGCCTCTCCTCTCCGCTGCAATCTCTGCTAACGATGTTAGCCGAAGGACGCGCTCGTTAGCGTGACACGATTGTACATGCCGCCTCGATTGTCCTCGCCCTGTTCGGAGAAAGCATTACGTCAACCTGGACATCTTCGGAGACGAAGGCGGAAACGCCTCGCAGCCCACCCCGTAATGCGTCCCTTGAGCAGTTTCCTTACGCTCGACCGAGAGGAAACGGACGATAAGGCGACGATTCGCGTCAATCTGATGGCCTATTCGTGTTCCCTTTGGTTTACAAGAATACCCCTCTTTGAAAGTTCTTTTCAACGTTGACTTCTTGGTGTCTGAAGTTATTCCTTCTAATTTATACTTTACTTAGTTTTGTCTTGTAAGAGGAGGACGTTTCGGATACTAAAGTTTTTTTGTTTTTACAAGGGTAGGTTTAAAGGAAGGCAAGAACGACAGGCTGTTGCCTAGGATACGATACCCTAGAATTTTATGCCTTCGTAGAATTCCCTGTACGGCGTTACACTGCGGAAGACTATTTCCCAAAACGTTACCCTCTGGAATACCGTTCCTTGGAATACTTAAGCCCTCAGGGTCTCATCCCTCGAGTACTGTTCTCCGGGATACTGCTTCCTAACGTTGCTCCTCCTAGATGAGTATCCTCTGCAATACTATCCTCTAGAATGTCCCTAGAATATTATGTAAATCCTGCTTTTCCTTACAAATCGACGTATCGTTTAACTTCCAAGGTGCATCGTATCTTTCGACGTTTCCCCTGCTCGGAATCGTCATGCAACATGCGCCACGGAAAAGGATCACGCATACGTCATCATTAGCGATTCCAGAGCTGAAAGAGCGCTGCTCGAAGGAAGTAGTAGCTTCCGTGGGTCTCATCCGATCGGCAATATGCCACAGGAACAGCACCCTCGGGATTGATAAGCATTAGTATTCCGTGAACACCACGGTCTACCGTGCCTCCTGCTGTTTTCCGGTTCGAATTTGCGCGTGCGCGCTCGCGCGTGTTCCGTTCGTGTAATGGCGAGGACCCGATCTCTGGGGCGGTGGTAAAATATAAAACATTTTACCTCTGGCCTTCGCGACCCGGCTTGGCCTCCCGAAAGCAAATACAGGCACAAAGGGAGATTGTATAACAACCGGGCTTGAAAAAGAAAAAGTCGGGAAATATTTATGGCCACCGGCCGTTCGTCGCGAGGCGAGAAATCTTTCTCTGCCCCCGCTGTCTTATCGATGTCTCTTTAATAGTAGCGAGACGTTGATCGATGGAATTTTAAATACTCTTAGTGGAAACAATAAAGTTCATTCGCGTGTACTGTGTTCCTCTTTATAACGTGCTGAAGCTTCGATAATAGATGTTGAAGTACACATTGTATTTAGTAGTTGTTTAGAAGTAGGTTAAGGGGCCTCGATCTCTAACTTCTAACAGGCTTGAATTTCGAATTAATTTATCTTCATTACGATCCCTATTATATTTCGGTAATCCGTTGTACCGGCAAGTTCTTCTTAAATATACTCTGTTTAGACTTAAGCAAAAACAAAACGAATGGAACAATCAGACTATAAAACGAAGAAAATATTTAGAACTAAAACGTTCCGACTACGTTTCCAACGACGACAAGAAAATTTCAGTGACTCCGAGAAGACAAATTTCAAAAATTCAAGTAGCTCGACCGGAAAGTATAGTCGTCTTTCAATTTCGAAGTCGCCATAGGTCGAAGAGGATCGTGGCAAAGGGTGTATCAAGCGTACGCATCTCCTAATCCTACTCTGCATATTAAGCGATCCTCGGTGCCACCCCGTAGTCCCGATATCAAGTATTCCGTCCCGGATAGACAGCGTTGGCACGTCACTCATGAACTCCATGCCGTGGCATATGCCGATGATTGGCCGCCGACCGTCAAACTCATCCCTCGCGTTTCGATCTCCGACCATGTGTGCGCACCCTTCCGTGTTCCAGATGTGTGTAGGTGGCACGCGAGCGCGCACACGTCACCAAGTCGAACGAGCGTCGTCAAACATTTTGATTTCTCGCAGCTCGATGATTTCTCGCCCCGTTGAGCACTACGATCCGTTGACGTATAACAAGTTTGCATCAAGAGCGTCCAACAAAAACCGGTAATGTCTCCCCGGAAGTCATGGTACGGCTGGTACGACGTGGTCAAGTTTCTTCCAACCGTTTTTCCGCCAGCTTGTTCCCAAGTCGAAATTTGTGGCTTCTTGTCGGGTGTTTTAGAAGCAAGTAGAGCAGTTGCATCCAGGAAATTTACTATAGCAACGGCGAATTGTTTGTAACTTGCGGAACGTTGCAGTGTTTTAGAGCGAAACCTCGTTCTGTCTAGTCGAGAATTTGCTTCGAGCAAGTCGAATCAGAATACCTGGGCTATTGATTAACCAGGAGAAAATTCTAAAAAAAAAAAAAAAATGTTGCGTCAATACGTTATCGAGTTTTAAGATCATACGGATATAATCTTATAACCAGCCGAACCGAAATCTTAAAGGATTTCGAACTGGAGGGAAATCGATAGTACGTTAATCCGAGTTATTAAATCGTTCGAAATTGCGTCGTTGCTGAAATCTCACGCAGAGGCAGATTTTCGACTTTATCGGGAGATCTCCGCGCGATCGTTACACGGCTTCGTCAATCGCGCGTGACTCTCGCAAAATATTACCAGTTACTTGGCCGACTTCAAAGGACCGCGCTTTAATGAAAATCCCGAAGCTCGCCGGTGCGGCAATTGCGCGTTCCCCTTTTTATCCGTGTACCAGCGCCAACATTGACATCCCTTCTACCAGTTTTCGATATCAGAATTCTCACCGTTCAGTAGCTTGCCTCATTACGCAACGTCTTTACCTTCGACTTAATAAGCTCGCCGGGGATAGTCTGGCGCGCAATTACGTTCTTCCGCGTAGTTTGCTCGCGTCCTGCTCGTAATTCACGTTACAGCCTCGGCTCGCCGGGCGTCCCGCGGAAATTTCGCGTTTTCACGTTTCGCTCGTCCCCGATCGATTATAGCCCCGTCGACTCCCCATCCTCGCGTTCTCCTCCCCTCCCCTCCTCCCAGCCGCGAGGGGAGAGCCGGGTCCCGTGTGCCAACCAACGACGACGATTATTTATTTATTTTGTCCTCCGTCGACCCTCTGTTTTCCCTTTTTCCCCCCATTCGGGCCACTCTTGAAGCGTACTTCGTGCAGCAGAATGGGACACGGTCCGTGTTCGCAATTTGATGGCACACGGTCACCCACGCGGTCGTGACACGTCCAGCCTAATGAACCTCGCATGATAGAGTGCGACCACGGAGCAGCTAGCTAACCAACCTGACTGAATAAAAAAAAAAGGAGAGGAAGGTAAAAAGAGAAAAAAATGAAGAGGGGTGGGCTAGAAAGGTAGAAGAAAGGGGGACGGCGGTGAAAAAGAGAGAAAGATAGCCGATGCGAGCGAATCAAAGAGAACGAGGGCGATAAGGAGGGAACGACACGATGAAGAGAGAATAGAGGGACAGATGGGGACAAGAAAAATGAAAAGCCGTCGACAGTGATTAATTGCATCGCGCCGCGCGACGTAACGAGCAATTAATTATTATCGGGTAATCAAATTGGCTGCTCTACTCTCTTCGCGTACCCCACCTCTGATTTACCACCTCCTTCTCCTCCTGCCCCCCCCCTCTCTCTCTCTCTCTCTCTCCTGCTATCTCTGTGAAAGCGGCACGCTTTTTCACGCTGATCTCGTACGCGTCTCGTATTCGCGATTTTTAATTAGTCGCGTGCATCGAGCCGATATCTCGCTTCGAGCGCGAGGATACCGGGCGCGTTTTCACACGCGAGCTGATCCTTTCATCTACCCCAGCGGGGTGGATAAAGTTGGTCACGCTGAACTTTTCCACTCTGCTCTGTCGCTTATCGCCGATCTCTCGATTCGAGCCTTCTCGAACCTTCCATCTCTATCTACTTCCTCGTTACTTCGACGAACCGCGATCTTCTTATCGGCGAAGAAATCGCCGATAAATATTATGCAAACGAACGATCAAGTCTTCCCTCCTCTCGATCTTGCCTACTCGATTCTCTCTTATATCGGTTCGCGAGTAATCTGCCGCAGCTCCTTTGATTCCGATCTTTCTTCGTTTTTTCCCGATTAGATCTTTTAAAACGATATTGACCAATTTTTGTACTTGCTCTCCTTCCACCCTCGCGTCGATGCGACCGACGGGGCACGTTTCAACGTGTGTACGTTCACGGGTGCACGGTGCTCCCAGCTTTCTGCATGACGCGTGCCCCTTAGGGTGGACTTGCGACACGCAAGCATGCAAACGAACCTTATGAGTCAGCAGATCGCAGGGGTGCAGCGCTCTCGCATAAATTATCCACGAATATTGCAAAGACCCGGCGAAGAAACGACTCTTTGCCGAATCGAATCGATCGCGTGTGTGAAGCGACTCGACGAAACCAGGTTCGACCGGTGTCGAAATTATGCTTGTAATTCCGCGCGGATTTTCGTGCCGCACGAATGCCTCGTAATTCTGCCGCGTTAAGTGTAATTGCGCCGGTATGCGGCGAACAGTAGTGGTTGTGCAGGTGCAGCTCTTTGTGCGAGATCGTCGAACGCTGTGTGCACGAACAAGCCCCGGATCGTTTGACGAGATTTTCCTGTTCCTCTGCCACGTTTACACAGTGAAACTCTGTGCATTATAAAATGATGGCCTGTTAATCGAGAGCTACTCTAGTCCTACATTCGTTAAAAATTCCTCCCCAAAAATTGGAATTTCATTTGTCTAACCAAATCGCTAAAAAAAAAAAAAAAAAAAAAAAAAAAAAAAAAAAAAAAAAAAAAAAGTGAGAAATGCCTTTTTGGCAAAATTTTATAGCAAGGAGCGTTTCTATGAAAATTCTCTAAAAAGATTCTTTCGTGTGGAATTATCGCATGAGAATGTATAATATAACCGTTAAAGGAAACCCTCGTTTCCGAAGCTTTGACTTCGCGATAGCGCCATTTCAAATTTTACGCTCCCCGTCCTTTCTCCGCTTCCTTGTTTGGTCCGAGGTAGAAGCCGCGGTCGAATGCGCTCGGTGGTTGCCCGGCCGGCCTGAAATCGGGGAGGAGAAGGAGGCGACGAATTCAAAACGAGCTTGCCGGAAATGGAGAACGAGCTTGCCGGAGAATGAATCACGTTTGCACACAGTCACAGGAACGCGTGGTCGCGCGCGCGAATTGTCGGCGTCTCTCGGTCCCGTTCCAGACAAATCCAATTATTCGAAACGAGACCGCAAGCTTTTACGGTCTCGTTCAAGCCTATCTATTTATACGGTACGCGCGGACCCATGGGTTGGGGTGGAAATGTACGGAGGGCTAGCGGTTCCCTTCCTCTCCTTATCCTTCCCGTCGGCGCTCAGGGGGTGGCGGAACACACGCTCGAAACACACGTCCGTTTCCCTTTCTTCTCGTCCCGCACCGATTCCTCGTATTCAGCTGTTCCACAAACGCGCGCTGTCTCTTCTTCTTCTTCTCTTTCCGTTCCCTGAAATTTGGACGGTGTTCGCGTGTACGAGAGAACGATTCGTTTTGTGGATCGGAAGACACGCGCATGAAACGTGAAGTATTGCCTTTAGAAACGTTGATGGATGAGCATGGACGTTTTCTTTTTCTTAATCGAATAAATAAAGTAATATAGAGTAAAATCAAAATTATTTTAACATTTAAATGGAACTGACATTTACGCTTTCAATCGTTTCCTATTGTTTTCTATAATGTCAATATAAGTTTGACGTGTGCTATATTTTTGGAAACACGTTTCAGGTGTGCGTATAAAACTTTCTTCCTCTATCTTCCCCGATTTCCCTTATCGAACGTGGCGCTTTCACCTCGAAGAGCAAACGAACGAGTCGTAGTTCCATGGCCAGTCTATCTAGTATTCGCTGGCTGATCCAGCGTGTTCTTGGTGCACGTGCAACGGTGTAACGCTAGCCGGTGTAGTGGTCGACGGAGAAGGGGCTCGTGGCAGCGGAGCGAATGCACTTAGCCGTAATCGCGACTGCGGGCGGACTGCAAGCGGCGCGTTAAGCCGACGACGGCCTCAATAGCTCGCTTCCGTGCAGGCCAGCCGGCGTTATTGCCGCCTAATGGCGGCTGCCTACCGGCTGCTAGCTCGCGGACCCCAGGACGCCTTTAAATGGCCAGGTTCTCCAGCTAAACGAGGATAAATGTCGCCAGTCGCTGGAACCTTAATCATCCCGGGAAACAGCGTTCGCGTAGTACCTGCGCTCTTCATCCTATCGGTCTTGTATCGGGTCGAAAGAAGCGGCAGGAAGTCATTACACGTAGCGATTCTCGTTCGCGCTCACTGAGAATCAGTACGATAACGTACTCGTAAGTTATGAGCACTTGATGGTATGAGTTTTTGCAGTTTGGTGGTTATTTCTGTATTAGCAGTTCCTGTCATGTCAGCACGGTCGTATCTTTTGCGTTTTGTAATATATTTGTCGAATTGAGGATATTTATACCGGGTGATATTTGCATCGTAGGAACGATGAGTGATCGAGGACAGATAAGACCGTGTAGATTATATCATTGATTGTAAGCGAATAGAAATTCGAAGAATGCACGTGAAGATTTTCGAAGCATATCATACGAAGATTTGGCTGCGCGTGATAAATCGTGAGATCTTCAGAAACGAACAGTCTTTAATCATAATCAAATGCTTATCATCTCGACACCCACTTTTTACAGCGTCATCGATTTTTTCTTTGCGATCCTCGTCCCTGGAAATTTCGTGGCACGATCCATTTAAACTGGTACACTTCGGGTTGCAGGATCGATAACTAGTCGGCGAAAGTTTTCCGAAGGGTCGAACGTTTCCCGCTGCTATCGCGTTAATATTTCAGCCGTGTGTTTGCGATCGCCAAACAGTCGTGCGGGTTTGGCAAGCGGCGTGCCGGCGCGCGTTCGATCGAGCAAGCTCCGACGCCCGTTTGTCGTGCCTCGCGTCATTTAATGAGCCAGGAATTCCGAGGATTTTATCGCCGCTACAGCCAACGTCCCATGCGCTCGCGACGCCCTCGTGCACAAACACGTGCTCGCATTTTAATGCAAGCGTGCCTACCGCGTTTTGCATCGACTCGATCAATCGTTCATTTCGCCGAGACTTACTTGCTTTTCAGCTTGAATCTTGACAGTCGCGTTCTTTGTACTGTTGACCTATTTTTATTATCAGCTCTAATTCTAACTGAATTAATTTTCATTCTGTTCCATGGCTTCTCTAAATATATACTCCCGTCCACAAATTACGTATACGCAAAACGCTTAGACGTTTGTACTATTTGCAGCAAAGCACACAGAATATACTGAAACGACAATCGTAATCGACAGAAAACAAAACGAGGATCCGATGTTCCTTTTTCTATCTATATTCGTTCATCCTAACAGGATAACGCCACCGTAACAGTACCAACGTATCCGCACAAAAGTACATTCAGCTCTCTCAATCCACCTCCTTTCACCCTACGAACCCATTCCTCTTCCCAACTACCTCCATTTTCTCTACTCTGGAACCCCCAGTCTTCATAATAAAGGGAAAAGGAAACATCTCTAACTGACTCGCTCTATGAATGCAATCTTCGTGGAAGAGGTAAGACGCGACCAAATAGCATAATGCGTGGCTTTGTATACACGCGTCCCGCTGTTTTAACGCAGCGGACGCAATATGGTGCCGGTTGGACTGCTCATGGGGGTTGCATCAACCTCCACCGAGTATGTGTGCACCCTGGTGTTCGTGGGTGGAAAGAGAAGGATCAAAGGTAAGGCCAGCGGCCTCTCGTAATCCTGAAGTATATACGAGGTCGTGTACACGAAGAATAAGGGACCACCAAGCGAGTTCGCCTCCATTTGGCCGGCTGGCCGATTGTCCAGCCTGCCGTTATTACGGATACACCGGATAATGTATCTGGATTTCTACCTCCCACAGACCCTCTCGCGCTCGTACGCACGTGCCTCTATATCGGTAGTCGTAATAACGCGGCTCGGCCCGGTACATCGATCTTGATTTGCCCTGCTCCCGGACACCGTGATATTTGCTTTTAATTCTACCGTACAGCGGGACATGCTTGTTTCTCAGCATGTTTCGCGAATGATGATTGCCAAACGAGATTTGGAATGGATGATTATGTTTGAAAATGTATGTTTGGTTTGATGATGTTGAAGGTGGAGGAAATGCGTGAAGAATTTTATTAGATGAGCTTAGACGGTGTGACGTATGATTGCGATGATAAATTATTAGAATGGAAATGTAGTTTCTAAGGCTATTGGATAATGAATCGTATTGCTTGAAGTTGCGCAACTAATTACTAGCAATCTATATTCGGTATAGAATCGTGTCAAAGGAGAAATTTGCAAGCGGAAAAGATTACGAACGTTTTGTTCGTGAAATTGACGAAAGTCGTCTCTTATCGAGGAATTAGATTTTGTATCGAGCGTAAATACATCTTTCTATTGGTGGAGCCTGATTTGATCGGTTTTCTTGCGATTGTCGTGAAGTCGGAACAGTTTCATTCTGGGACGTAAAGCGCAGAGTGGAACCGCAACCGTCGCTTGTGTTGTTTAATTAAAAAAGAAACGTTTGAACTGACCCCTTGACCGAACCAACCGCTATTGGTTTATCTCTTCCATTCCTCGGTTTCGCACCGGTGTACACAGAACGGAAGGAGGGAAGGCGCCGCGGAGTCGAAGAGTTAACTAAACATGGGAAAAGTTGGCTCTCGCCTCGATCTCGAACGTGAGCCGGTGTAAATACCAGCCACTGGTGGTATTCATTAAGAATTTCCAGGCTCGCCCTTCTTTCGAACGGAACTTGCGAATTAAAGCCCTCCTTCCGAGGAAAATCCTGCAAAAGAAAACCAACAATTTATAACAACTTCCTGTCTCTTATTAGAACGGGTATTCTCTCACTGTGATCAGAAATTGAAGCTGACAGATTAAAAAGAAAGAAAAAAAAGAATCGGAAGAATCGACGAAAAGAGCTGCAACGAGAAGAAGGAAACAATATGCAGAAGCTAATTTACAAAATTGCTAAAATTAGCAAAAGATAATTTATAAAATACCCAATGAATTGAAAGAATTCTCAACTTCTGTAAAAGAAAGAGAAGATAATGTAAGTACAAAAGCGTATGCCGCGGACGTGGTTGAGCGCTGATCCACGAGGATTTTCTTGTACGCGTAGAATCGTGCGTTATAAATTTTCCCTCCATCTGAGAAGCGAGTCGCGCGAGACGGTCTCTGGTCGCGTTCCACTCGGCTCAAACTTTCTTTTCGCGTTCGAGAAAGGGCATGAAACGGCAGTCTCTCATTCTCCCGGGCTTCCGGCGAGCACTCGGTCAGACACCCCCGGGATTTCAGAATATGTGTACAGAAAACGCGCCACCCCCTCGTTCGCCCTGCTCCAACCCCCGAGGCCAGAGGTCTCTGGGCTTCTCTCTGCTCTGGCTGAAATGGCCGGCGTGACAAGGCGCGGCACAAAGGAAAACTTTCATCTACCACCCGCTACGGAAACAGGGTCGCCGGTCGTGGCGTCGCAACGCGCGCGCCAAGAAAGGAACGAAAGGTTTATTTTTCAGAAGGGAGCAAGAGTCTAAGATTTATGTATACTCTCACCTGCTGACGCTGCCACGGTTTTTCTTCGGATTTCATAGCAGGCCAGAACCTGGACCGATCACGCGGACACCATTCTTAGCCGGGGATCGATGGACGACCGGTTTGGGAAATAAATTTTTCGAATAACGGACGTTGGTTTAATGTGATCCGTGTTTAGGAGAGATGGATGTATAGGATGGTTTTAGCGTCGTGTAATATTGGGTGGATTGTGACGGTTGGATATGTGAGAGTAGGATACTAAATGGGAGTGATAATAAAGATGGATTGCTGTACAGGAATCTTGCGAGCGAAGCATGATGGAATTTTTGTGTTGGAAGAAATAAAGGCAGATTGTAATTATGTAGAAATATAGGGAACGTATTAAAATTTTTTCGCGTTTGTTTCTTTTCGCTCGTTACTTTCTTTTATCTATCCTATTGCTTTTATTCGATGGAAATTGCGGTGAAAATATTTTGTGCAACGTCACCGTTTTTATCGCTAATGCCTGTAATGAAAATTATCGTGAAAATATTTTCTAAAACTTTAGCCATCGTCGTACGCGCTTCCTTGCCGTCTGCGAATAACACAGCAATGCCGAACTTAATCCATTCCAAAAATGCGATCTTAGACTCGCTTTCGAAGAAACGGGAAACAACTTGAAAGTCGAGAAACTTCGTGAGGTTTTTCGATGGTTCGCATCGAATCTCTCGGCGTGAAACGGCGATTTAAAGAGACGACGTGGACCGATTTCCGCGTGGAAAGTCCGTACACGGACACGTAGAACGGTTTGCGGTCTTCGACTAGTCTTCACTGCTTGTACGTTTCGTTTGATGTCCGCTCACGGGTAAACTACGCCGAACAAATCGCGAAACGGCTTCTCGACGACTTTTCCTGCTATCGACAACGCTAAAAATGGAGCTAGCCGACTGAGAAGTTTCCTTTAAGGTCGCGCCGCTGTGTCGCCCTTCCGGATGCCATTCGACGTGACTGCTTAATATCTCTCCGATCGCATTTCGATCGGATACGTGTGCGTTTTACCGATCGAGAACCTGACTCGTTGCCGAACAGATGTGTAAATAAAAATGGACGTCGTTGGAATTGTTGGTTGAACCGCGCTGGGTTTCTTTTCGCTGAAAATTCGGGTAGAGAGACTCAAAGTCTTTTAAAAATTGTTCCTTTTACGTCCGTACAAACGTATTTACACGAGTGAAAACCGGTTAGGCGAGCCATGGATTTCGTCAGAAAAATTCTGTAATTTTGCTTTGCCAGAATCAAAGGATGGCAAAATGTGAAACCAGATAAAAAAATCTTTTAAATTCCATTTCTAGAAAAGTTATAGTTAATCATGATCATTATTCGCATCGAAATTATACCGTTTAAGATTTTTCGCATACTTTCGTGAGTCACGGTAATTTAAAAAACATACGATAGAAAAAGAAGACAATAACCAACGATAAATCCAGGACAGTCGGTAATACTTTCCATTTTCAATACAATATTTCCTCGCTGTAATAAACTTTCGAAACGTAAGCTGAAATATCCAATAAAATGTAACCATAACATTCTCAGTAGTGCAGTTTCCGTTCTTTGAATTCACTCCCAAATCCTTCCGTTCTCGTCGCCAATCAGCTCTTCGTGGGAAAACTAACAATTCCAGGCGAGGATATTAAAATTCCGACACGCCGGTGTTTATTAATGCATCTGCATATTTATAGATATCGTAAATGCGCGCTGAGAGCAGCTTGTTCAACGCTGGCAGCACGATACCCCAGGGCTCGGCGTGCTAAGCAATAGGTCGAAGCTTCTAATTAAAGGTAAATAATCGCGCGGCCGGCTTGCGCATGAATACGAGGCCGTGGGGAGCTCGTTTGCACCCTGCTACGGCCTGGTTTGACACTGGCCGGAGGGTGAACACACAACCGATGACAGGTGACTGTACTCCGTGGAAACGCGAGCAACGCCAGGAAATTTCCTATTCTCTTGCTCCGCAAGTCATCCTCTCGCGTCCCTTCGTTTTCCGATCTGTTGTATATCGCGTTAAAAAAAAAAAAAAAAAAAGAAACGCTACGCCGAATATACCATGTGTTTCCAGAAAAGATATTCGATCTTCAACTAGATCGAATTAGTCCAATTTGCAAGCAGTATTTGACATCGATTCGTTCCATTCTCAAAAGGAGAAAGGCCGATCGTTCGGCGGACAGAGACGGAGACAGGAACGGTACGAAATTACGAGGCTCGGTGTTTTCCCCTAGCGGAAACGTGCGACGTTATCGCGACGAGTGGGAACCTTGTTCCGGGACCGCGTATTGAAATATTTATTCAGAGTGGCAGTCGGTTCGTTAGACACCGTCGAGCGACACATTGACGCACCCGCCTCGTTATTAAATTTTCATGAATCTGTGGAACGAACTTACAAATGGAAGAAGCAAAAATTCGTTAATTGAGACAAATCGGTGAACAAACCCCTTTAACCCGAAACACATCGGAAACGAAAAATTCGACAAACAATCGAAGAATCGCCGGCCGTGAAACGAACGAACGCTGGTACACGAGTACGAAGTATGATATTCAGGTGTATGTACACATACGTATGTATAGAGATACACGAACGTAAAATCCAGCTCGTTCGCAGCCTTCGGGTGGCGCTTATTTTTCCGGGACGCTTTGGGGCGGTCGTCAGCTGGCAGTCGACCGGTTATCGGTGGTCGGGCCGCTTCGAGTGGCGACGACCGGTTTCAATTTGCAGGTCAGGTTATTTCGTAGGTTCGAAATGGCGGGCGCACAGCCGCGGTCCGGACCGGCTCTCGCCGGCAATTTGCAATTTCCTGCCAATTCTGCTATCTCGCCCCGATGTACGCGTGTAGCGAGCCGCGTATGGCAACACACACCATATTTCGCCGAGCCTTAATTTAGGAGCGCCGAACTCGCGTTATCCGTGCGCATCGGCCGCTTGCATTACCGGGCCTGGTGTAACCTAATCTCGGTAACGAATTCGGTGAACGTATTTCCCATCGACGATTCCGAATTCGTAGCCGACTACGGGGCTAGAGGCTTTCAGCGTGTCCACCCGGCGCCAACGAATTGTCTCTTCTGTAATCAGTCAGAGCGACGAATAAAAGGACGCTAATATATGCAAAACGTGTAATGTTCGGATACTCGAGTCCAACGAGTTTCGCGGTCGCAAAGAAACGTGATTTGCTGTTCCATGGAGAGACAAACGTTTGTAGAGATTCCGAAGCAATCAGCGATCCTCTGGTTGGAAGAAATATGTGGAAGTGAATCAATGGGCTTTACCCAGTTTTACGATTTCTTTCCGCTTTTCGAAGAAGAAACGCGCGATTGTGGCTACGTACGGAATTCGCAGTGTTACATTTGTTTTTAACATCAGAGAAATAGTTTTAGTAAAAACTGGACGATGTAGAGAATCTGCCCAACCAACGTGAAATATTTACAGCAACGGCGTTAATGTATTCGTTCTCATCGGAAATCGCACAATTTTCGTTGCGAATATTTGACAATCGTCTGACGGATCAAGTATTCGTGTGTCACAAAGTAATGGCAGCGAAGTGACATTTTGAAGCACGAAATAAATCCATCACGGTAGAAGAGTTTGTAAAATCGCAGTCTTAGAGGAAATTTTTCGCCTCAATGCGAATAAAAGTATAGAGAACTGTACTTATTCGCTGTAGCGCCATTAATCTGTCATCGCGAAATTTTCACTAACCATCGGGAATATTTCACACGGGCCTAGGGAATTGTTCAAATACATTAGGAAATCAAGACAATTGAAGACGTCATACTTTTAAATTGGCAATCATTTGCATAGAATTCTGTGTAAGTCGCGGAATATAGGTTCGCCGAGGAAAATCTTCTCTGAGCACGTACAAATGGTTAAAGACTAGTTCGAAATGCATTTGTGCCGTCTCTCTGAGCAATATCGTGCGAGGATACGTTGCGCACGCCACAGTCCACTAAATTCAGAACAATTGGAAATAATTATAGGTCGTTAATGTCGAGAGAATAATAGCGACTGTATTACGGAATCGCGGGAGAGAGGGGGGGGGGAGGTTGTAGAAGAAAAAAGGGGAGGGAGGAAGGAACTGCAGCGCGGAATTACCTGAAAATGGTTGCCATTGTGTTTAACAACGTTGTAGCATAGTTTTGTTGTGGATCCTCGGCTTAATTCTACGCCGTGCGTTAAGTTCAGACAACAATGTGTTGGTGTGGAAATTCGTATTGCAGATCGTTCACGTGGATCAAAGCACGGCCCGTGATTTATTTCAAGCTTGATGGGACATGGAATGTATTTTCACGCGTGATATTCAAAGGCTGGTGTTCCAAAAAGCTAAAAAATCCATGGAACAAACGAATAAGAAAAATATCCGCTTCTTGGTCGATCACATTTCGTTTACATGAAATCGTATTTAAATGAAATCGAATATTAATTACATAAATAAACGATAACGTTTGAAAATAACCATTCGGTGAATGTAACGCAAGACTCATTACCGGCGCAATCAAGGGCGGAACGATATGCGAGAAACCGGAAGACACGGAGCAGAGTCAGTCCGATCAAAAGCCATGAGCCACTCCGGTCGGATATGAGATTCGATCCCCCTATTCTTCTCCCCTTCTGCGTAGTTCGTGCTCACGGCTCGACGATCAAAATAATAATTACTCGACGTGTCGTTACTTTCGATTTTGTCGCTCGGCTGGACAGCTTTGCATCGCGTTCGGCGTTGATTATTCGACGCACGAAAGAGCACCTTTGCGCTGGAACTGACCGAGCGTGCGCCTCTTTTTAGCCAGTCGATATTAATTAGAACGTTCCGTCGCGAGTGACTGTTCGTTTTCTCGCATCTACGCGAGCGACAGCACTTGATAATAATTACCGCTTCGTCGATCGATCGGTCGAACGATCGATAAAATCTTCGTCAGGCGAGACGATTGTCTCGAATTTTTACCATTTTTACCGTGCTCGATTTCTTTACTTCGATGTACGAGAATGGTAATTAAATATATTTATGACAAATAGTTCACAATTAAACTATATGTATAAATACTCGAATTTTCTAACGTTAAGTTGGTAAAGTAAACGTTTTTTCTCTATTTTACTTAGCCATTTCTGTACACCCAACTTTGCTTTTTATCAGCTGAAGTTACAACGTGCGAAACGAGCGTGATGCAAAATTTAATCGTTTTTCTCTGTTTGTTTTTTTTAGGTAAGCGCTAATTTTCGCCGGTTTGGCTATTCTCTGCCAGTGTTTTCCGCAATGGCCGCCCCAGGGGGTTGGTCAGGCAACGAGGGGTAGCGGATAAGAGGACAGCGGGAATCACAGGTATTCTAGCAAGCTCCTTTATTTCTAATTGCATTTCGAGTTAATGGAATACGCATAATCGTCCACCAAGTCCGTGGAATTCGAGCGAGATTCTACAAAATTAAGCGCGGTTTTCGCGTGCCCTCTTCCGCCTACGGATCGCCAACTCGTCCCTAACGCAACGTGCATATACAAGACGCATTCCTCAGGATACGTACGCGTTCACGATGTTTACGCTCGAATTTGTCTTGCTTTGTGTGCGTTTGTACGCTTTGATCTATTAGACGGTGTATGCTGAATAGTTGGATCGTAGGAACGAAGCACTTTCTCAAGGGTTGGAAAGAGTTAAAGATCTTATTATGTACGTTTGAAGACAATATCTCTGCTTTGTACATTCTATGTATAAGGCTAAGATTCTTGGGAAAATGAAATAGAGTTCACGAATTTACCTATTAAGCTCGCTATATACGTAGTTGAAACGATCTTTCGTAAATTGCAAGCGACAGGGTGACTCTTTTTCGGAAACAAAAGCGCGATGCTCGAGCCTCGTTTCAATTAGCACCAGTTGCAAAATCGCTCTTTGAAGAGCGTGTAACTTGGAGACTTCGTACCGAATTGTTGCTTTCACAAGGCTGGAGAATATTCCGTGAGCTTCTGGTTTCAACACGGGCATGAATAATAACTGCGATGATCAATGGGATACTGCAATTTTGATATTTCACGGAGACTGTAATCTTCACGGAACGCTGTAAGTGTTTTCGTTAATGCGGTGATTAGTAGGAATCGCGACTGGAGCAAGACCTCCGAG
This sequence comes from Bombus confusus, assembly GCA_014737475.1. Classification (NCBI taxonomy): domain Eukaryota; kingdom Metazoa; phylum Arthropoda; class Insecta; order Hymenoptera; family Apidae; genus Bombus; species Bombus confusus. The sequence continues at coordinate 7,696,201 of JACXIV010000002.1, read as the reverse complement.
ACCTGACTGAAACGCGAGTTTCTATAGGGTAAGAACTTTCCAATTTTACGATTCGAGTTAGTTTAATAATTAGATGGAAGGTCGGGAACATTTGAAAAATGCACGAAAGTTTCCCGTGGAGGATGTGAAATTTTTTGAAAATCAGCAAGCGCAGGAGAATTATGATTTCGCGACACACGGTTATGAAAGAGTCATGACATGGATAAAATGTGACGCTCGAATTCGATCCGCGAAGTGTGAAATTAGTCGTTGGCCGCTTGACGCTTGTCTACCGCGAAATTTACATTCCTCCATTATCACGTGTCTAAATTTTCAAACTACGCTCGAAGTTCATAGCGACGTCTCATTAGAGTCAGTTATTCGAAAATTAAACGTTCCAAAAACGACTAAACTTTTGTATTTAATTCTAGTGGCTGTCATTTACGGATCACATTTGTCCGAGCAGCGTGTATTTCATTCTGATTTAGCGTAATTATAAACATAACGTAATTTCGCGTAAACTCTATAATCCGTTTGATGTTGTTTATCGAAGTCCATTAACGATAAACAACGAAACAGTCCAAACCTTCGAACGCGATTTGCATACTCCGGATGCGCGGATCCATTGTTGTTTCGAAACAAGTATATGGAAGGTATCGCATGACCGTGTACTTCCAAACACGTAGCTGGTCTTTTCCGGTTCGTAACGATGGCTACTTGTGTGGCCATTTTCCGAGAGATTCGTATTTCATTCGTGCGCACCGAATTTCGATGTTCCTTTTCAGCTGCGCTATAAATACATTCCCCGGAGGGAACAAAGAAGCATGGCGTCGCTTCCGGCGCATTCTTCGCGAACCCTATTAGAAAAGCCGCGAACGATAAATTTTCAAGGCTGCATCGAGTGCAAATTTTCTTCTTTCTTCGTCGTTTCATCCATTTCATCCTTCTCTCTTTATACCTGTATATTTCCGTAGAGTATTCTGTAATCTTTTGCTACTTCGTATCGATCTTATTATAAAAAAGAAGAAGGCAGATTTTTGTTATTCGAAGAACCACGGCGATTCGATCTCATGGTATGCAAGTATAGCGGTACGCACAATGGTATACGCAATGATACATGGCGGAGATCCTAGGATCGAGCCTGAGAGGAGATAAACCGAGTCTAAGAGCACCTTTCCTTTCAGCGGATGTGTTTAACGTACAAACGGCGAATCCGCGTTATCTTTCGCCCCCTTTTCTTCCAAGTTAAACATTTACAACCAGAGAAGGAACGCAAACGACCATGGATGAACGCTTGCTCATTCCTTTGCCACTCTCGTATCGACGAGCGCACGTGGCCATGACTAAGAATCGCCTCCTTTCCAAGATTTTCATTGCCGTGTATCAGCGCGAAACTGTAATTTTCCTCTTCGTATGTTGCTACACGGGTATTAAGGGCGATAACGGCTGTTCCGCCGGATAAAAGGAACGATCGTTCGCTTTGATACTGAGCCAAGCCTGTATCTGAATCAAAGATCATTCGTGCATTGGTTTTACCAATGGGTCTTTAAACGAGGACTTACAAATGATTCTAATTTTAACTTCGCCGCTTTCCACGTCATTTAAATTGAAACGGTAATTGATTTTACTCCGGAATATCGAAAATCGATCGCTTAACCTTTCAGTGGCGGACGCTTAATTTTATTTCGATCGTGACATTTCTTGCACTGGCTAAAATTTATTGACCAACAGATAATGTACAAAAGTAATTTATAGCAGATCAATGGCCAAGCTCGATGCAAAATTTACCGCGTTTAAAGAAAAACTTCATCGATTTCAGCAGCATTAAAACGATACCATCAAGGATTCACTGGCCCATAAAACATGCACGAGCGCATCAAAAAATTACGGCACGCCTCTCTATGAATTCGCATCTCTCGCGTACCATTTATATTCATCGAATCGTTCTTACGGACTCGCTATGTCCTCCCGGATATCCTATATATCGTGCCACGTAACCTGCAAAAACACGGGAAGAAAGAAACGGAAAGAGGGGGGAAGAAAAAAAAAAAAAAGAAAACGATCGGCATTGGGAAAAAACGCGGAAACTGCAGCACATTTTTTGCAGCCGCGTTATGCAACGATACCGCGAACAGATTGGCGAGCATTTGCAGGCCCTGCCAAGCAGCTTCTTCCTCGCAGGAAAAACGGGCACAAATTACTCGCCACTTTTGCATAAGCGTAGACGTTTCGCCGCGCTGTTTGCTCGCTAGGACCATTTGGTTAAAAGCACACGGTGCGGCCACGTGCACACCCCTGAATTTCAACTTAATTGCGTTAAAGGTTACAGAATATACGGCGCTCTCCTTTGAATTTACCATGCTTTCCCATATTCCGACTGCACGCACCCGATCCAGGTTTCCCCGGGACTCGGCTGCATTACCGTATCCGGAGATTTACAGCGGTCAGTCGAGGGATTAAACAAGGACAATGTTGTTTTTCCTTCGTCCGAGAATCGTGGACTGTTTCCAGGTATTTTCGCCGGTTCTCAACGAGTTATGGCTCGCGCGATGTTTCTTGCGGCCGACGTGGGAAATTTGCAATTTATGCGACGCAAGATAGCGGCTGGGTACGCATATTCCGTGGATTGCGTCGAGGGAAAAGGGAATTTTTGCGATAGAGGTCGGATATGGATAGAAATTAGGCAGCCAAACCTGGCAGACACGCGCAAGATGAACCGCGAGCACTCTCGTTCGTTCCGGATCGGAGGAAATTGTTCCTGGGCACCTTCGCGTGAGTTTCTTCTAAGGATTTTCGGTGAACACGGGCGGAAACTCGAACCAGGAGGTGGGGAAACGAAATGGTCCAGAAAGCCAGGACTTCGTGCCGCCCTTTCAAAAGTGGCTGCTGAAAGTGGCACTCTTTCAGAAGAAGTTTAGCGGTACTTCTGTCTCGAGTCTCCGGTACCTTCTCGTTCGATTTAGGAAGAATCGTTTTTAATTAAACTCGACAAAATGTGTATGAACTGGTTATACAGTGATTTCGTAGCGCGAAAAACCGTGGCAAAGTTGAATTTAGCGTGGCTAATCGATGCTAACGATGCTTTAATCGCGCGACCGTCGACGCGCGTTTTCCTCTCTCGCTTTTTGCCTCTTCCATCCGCTGACGGAGAATTTTGGCACGGTGAACGAGAATCGGCGAAGCTGGATCCGGCGGATACATTGATCCGACGATGTTCCAAATAACGGGTCGGAAGCGCGCGAGATCGTCCTCTATTTTTCCACCGGGAACGATAAATTAAAATTAGCACGCGAGATCGTTTGGTAGGCCAGAATACGGTAAAAAGGAGGGTCGCAGCCGACACGGTGTTATTTATGCCTCGACGTGCACACTCGATCGTTCCGCTTTTTTCCCCCCTCCTCTGGAACCGAAGGGGTCAATCAGTGCTTATCGATCGATTTAATTCAGTCGACGAGCGGAAGTCGGCCGCTGGAATCGCTGTTTATTGAATTATCGTCGAATTAAACGGTCCATCCAGCGAAGCAAGCTACAAACGTGTAAATTTTTGGAAATTAATCAAAGTGTCAGAGTAGTTTAAAAATTAATTTTCATATATTCATTCTTTTTTTATGTAAAATGTAGACTGTGCTCTCGAAGTAGAACTTCGGCTACTCTATAAATAGTTAAAATAAACCTCTGTCGAAAATTTAAATTCTTAATACAAGAGAAAGGCAAAGTAGTAGCTGTTGTTCTTATTTGTACACTAAACGATAATTATTAGCAGCGATCAATTTTTTCTCATTTTGTGCAATTTTTTATTTTTTCCTATCAAGTTAGATGCACCATCAACTCGTTTGCCATTCATAAAGTGTATAAACAATTTCATATTCTAAACTCACGACACAGGAGTTGAGCCCCGAGGTGTCTGATTATGGGTTTCCCATTCCACTGGCGGGCTGACGCCTCGATGTAACAACAATTAGCGCGCACGTATTCCATCGTCTTTCTTGCTCGAGTTCGCAAATTTAACGTCGTCTTAGGAGGAACCGCTCTCAAACATATTAGAAAATTAGCGTGCCCTGGCTGGCAACGGCTTTTCATTTTCCTCTCATTAAGCTCGCATAATTACGCGATGACGGCGGCAATCTTGTCTTCCGCGTGCACACGGAAACCCGCTTAAGGATACCGCGTGCTTGCGAGTCGTAATAACACGAGGAATTAGAAGTTAATAGCCACGGACGTTCTTACGACATTTTAAATTGCACAGTACTTTTTTCGTGGTTGGCTAATTGCATCGAATCTCCGTGACAAACTGAAAAATTCTTGGTATCTTTATTCATCCACCGATTTAAGTTTCCATGAATGGTTAATTTGAAGCAAATGAGGGTTTCATTGAAAACAAGTGATTTTACAGGGAAATATGCTCTGAGATTAGATTATGAAAATGTAAATGCTTCTATAATCTCGGAATCCAGTGTTTTTACATTTGGAATTATAACACCGAATTTCCGAAATTAAATCGCAAGATCTTTCTTACCCGTAGAAAGCAGTCATGCGCAGATTTTATTCTCCGTTAGTCATCGCTTCTGTATTACATGTAACTCGTTAATTTCGCAACATCGTATCAGGAATACGCGTCAATCCCATGCAAATCCAGTAAACAAGCCTGTGTATACGCATAAAGTCTCGACAAATGTACAAGATCATAGACACGGCGCAGTGTCGCAGACAGCGTAATCTCAGTGCGTTTCGTTCTCGGCGAAGCTGAACACTCGTAAACATTCTCGACAGCCGGTCCGCTCGCAGCGAGCGCGCGATATACGCGTCGACCCTTGCGGCATAAAGCACCGTTGCGTTGTCTCGGCAAGGCTGCCGGGCCAACGTAATTTTTCTCACTTTGCAACTTGCCCCGTAAATAATAGCGACGCGCGACTCGACCGCCTCCACGGCGACTCCACCTCTCTTCCTCTTTCTCCTTCTCTCCTTCCTTCTTTCACCCTCTTGTTCTTCCCGGTTCACCCTCCAGCTCTCAAGCCCTCCCTCTTGGCGCACTCGTAGAAACTGCATCGTAATCCCGGCGTACTCGTAAGTTGGCAACTCGAAGCGAGAACTCCTACGTCCTACGTTACAATTTGCCCTTCGGCGACCGTTCCATTCCGTGCAGCAGTCCTGCCTTTGATATTTATGGTAATGCGACGCCGGGGCCTATCAGTCCCGATATTCCGGCGAGATCGGGTGACCGCGATGGACCGGGACGCGTTTCCGATCCGGAAAAGAGATAACTTCGGTTATCGAGCGAAATGAAATGCGAGCCGACGAATTTCGAACTCCACCGGACGCGTTTCATCCTCCACCCTCGTTCCGATCGCCGTTCTTAGTTCCTCTGGTGTTTTGTTTTCTTTTGTACTCGTTTTACTCCCTGCCAACGTGACAGCGGTGAAGCTGGAATTTGCATCGACCAGGGGAAACGGCAACCTCCATGGCTCGCGGAATCACCGAACGGAACAGTGACTGGTGGGCGTACCGCGTTACTTCTAATGAATTCGCCTTGTGAAAGGGGTGACTTGGCTTGTTCGATCAAAAGGAATTTCCGATTTCTTTCGACTTTTCGGTATCGCGTGATTTGCATCGGGACATAACGTTCGATTTAAAGTAACTGAATGATTATTGCTTAGTTTCTTCGTATCTAAAATTTTTATATTAATTGTAATTTTTATATTATAATGTAATTTTATAATGTAATTTTTATGTTAACAACTACGACTTTGTATTTTTGATTAGTTACGTGTCGTAAAATCTAGATTGTTTTTGATAAAATTGGCGCAGGAAACGCGTCTAGAATCCGAACTATATCTATTAAAGTTCATCCATGGAATCTGATAAAAATATCAAATACACTGCTTTGGAATGTAAGGCGATGCATATGTAACAAGTTCGGCAAGCGATAACACAGGTAACATTACGTTCCCCGATCGCATACACGGGTCACGGGTTATGTTTAACCGTACGTCAATTCTCAGACGCGGGACTGGCTCGAACGTAGCCAGATGCGCGTAATGGCGGCATTTCCGCTGAAATTGTGCTGTGGATAGCGTCGACGGTGCAGATCTAAGCGGCCATTAAAGCTGGTGCCGCCGGTCAAAGATTGTCGGGACCGAAGACGAATCGAAGATCGAAGAAGCAATAACTTTGTATTATGGAGTTTCGTTGCATGAAGTGGTCGCAAGAATTTTCTATATAGCGAAATCGTAACCATTGTTCGGAAACGTGGATGAAAAGCAGCTCCACGATAGCATTCCAGAATTAATAAATTCGATAAAATCATTCTTGAAGTTTGCGAGTTCTCTCGCGAAGAAAATAACGCACCATTGCAGACACATATACATTTGCGTATAAACTTTCTCGTCGAGAGAAAGATAACAGAAAAGGATGTACGAAAATGCAGCAGACGTGCAAAAAAAGAAACCGACTGGATGGCGAGAAGCTGGCCGATAGGCGTGAAAATTCGACGCGAAGGGTGGCGAGAACGAGGATAAGCCAATGCCGGGTAAATCCGCGAAAACGCCGGCTTCGCGCGTCAATTACCCGTGCGTTTATAAAATATTTTTCGTTCGGGAGAACTGGCGCAACACGGAGGATGCCAATCAAGCCGGTCGGACGTTGGCATTCATCTGTCAGCGGCGGATAATCCAGAGACCGCAGAACTCCACGGTGCTCGAAGCCTCTCATCGGTCCCACCCTTCGTCCACCTCCGCCTCCGTATTTGTCAGCAGGCCTTCGTTGCCATGAAAAATGCATTTGGCGCAAGGGGTTCACCGTGTGTGCGCGCGGACTGCTCGCTGTCTTGCGTGTATTCGAACAGCTGATTGAAATTACACGCGAACGATCGCGCCGCCTCTTCCGCTTGAATTCTCCGGCTTGTAAGGGTGAAACCACCGATAGATTCTAGGAATTCTGCACGAAAAGGCGGACCAACTGTGTTATTGTACATTGTACAATACTGATCTAAAGAGAAGGATATCGCAGGGATACTAGTTTTATTTATCAGGTTACATAATTAGCGGACTGCGGATATTTATGAAAATTCGTATTTTTATTAAAACAAATAAACAGGTGGAACCTTAAGCAGAGATTTGTTTCGGCTACTAAATATTATCAAGTACTGGGTCTCGGACATTTTACGGACCATAAATCGTTGCAAGTTTCAATCGATCGTTTTCTTTCCAGCTGTGCACGATAAGTCAAGCGTGATTTTTTATACATGTTCGCGCAAAGTTTCTTTGTGCATAAAAGCCTCCTTCGAATGTTCTTCTCTTGGGAGACTTCCATTTGGAAGGGTGAAAATATCGAGCGGGTTTCTCCTGCAACGATATTGTTGGAGATACCTCGGCTCGTTCCGTATGTGCATATTTATTTATCGTTATCTTCCGCTCGTGACTGATAAATGATTCGCACGATATGCAATTTTTATTGCACTCACGTTGGATACTTATGGAAATCGAAGTGTACGTGGCATTTCGGAAAAGTATTCGTTCGAACTTGAATTGTAAACTGCAATTACATTATTCAAATGTTCCACGAAATCAGTTTCCTGTCTTTGAGGCGGGAGCCAGTTGAACTGGTAGAATTCAGGCCGCCACGTGCAGCTCGCTACATTGGCTGAAGTAATTCGTAGCTAAACGGATATCCGAGGGATCTCGTGAGAGCAGCGGCGTTCGTACGATTCTCCACGAGGTGAAATGCGAGTGTTTCAGCCCGTACATACGGAAGGAACGATTCACGCGTGAAAATAGCCCAGAGTGGCTCCTTCAGAGCCGTTCCTGCGCTTTTGTTCTCAGCCGATCCCGCTTTTCCACGAGCCTTTCCGCGCCGCGGAAGACGAAGTGCTCGTTGCCAAGTGAGCTCCTTCTCTCTGGCTCCGACCCGCTTTCTCCACGATCCCGAAACGTCCCTGGTACGGGCTCTCTCTCTGTCTGTCTGTCTCTCTCTCTCTCTCTCTCTCTCTCTGTCTCTCTCTCGCTCTCTCTCGCTCTCGCTCTGTACTTAGCGGTGGTAAAGAAGGATCTGGAAGTCCCGCGGGAACTGGCGAATTTCCGGGTCAAGGGAGCCAGAATTGCTATCGTCTTAGGGACAGAAAGGGCCCGGGATTATAGGTTCAACGGATCCGACTGAATCCCCCGGTCGTCTACTGCCGGTTGAAACTTTAAAGACAAGAGGCTCCGATGGTCTGGAGTAATTCGACGTTTGATTTAGCGGCGGATGCTTCCGGTTTTTTCGCGAGTCGATTGCTCATTTTCGGTTTCTTCGATGGAATTTTACATTGGAATCCAGCAGTCAAGAAGACTTGGAATTCTTAATTGAGGAAACTTAAGGGAGGAGAAAAGAAAAGGAACGTTCGCATTATCGAAAATTAATGCAAGAGCCTTTTCTTTCGGGAATGGGATTTCTTTGTTCAGCCAGAATGGCACGAAGGAGAAGAATAACATTAGATACCGTAGGGCTCTTTTATTTTAGATCCACGACCCCTACACTCGCTAGATATAGAAGTTTCCCGCGATTTATTTCACTTCCAGGTCAGAAGAGCTGAAACTATCTTAGGGGCTCTTGAGGGTTCAGGATTAGATTTAATAGATCCAGGCGAACTGGCGCTTTCTCTATACGGGGTTATGTCCAAAGATAGACACCAGTGACGCAGAGAATCGCGAGATTGCCAATATGGTCGTCCACCGCTCTGTTCCTCGTAGTCTAAGGTACAATCGGAACGACGAATCTCGTGCTGTTCTCGCGTCATTTATTCCTCGGCCAAAGCGTTCTTCTCTGATCCTCCTTGATCCCCCGACAGTTCTCGTTCTTTTCTTGGAAACTTCGATATTAAACGCGGTCAAGTGTGGATAACGAGACTATCAGCAGGATGGTACAACGATCATTTTCATTAGCGTCGCTCAGGTGCTTCGCCGAAATTTTTTTAATTTAGAAATTCCCTTGAGATCGCAGCGAGAGGAGCGAGATCGACGTTAAAGTAATCGTTTCGTGGAAAACGTTCGAACTTCACCGTTAACTTATAGCTTAACTTAGTCAAGCTGTGAAGTTGCGAGTAACTGGCAGGGAAGATTCGCGGCTTAGGAGGGCGCGAAATCTCTTTGATCTTATTATCCCACAGAGCTTATGTAAATAGTTTTAATGAGGAATGTTTGGTATCCGAGCGAATCCGCTTTCCGACACGTCGATGCAACTGCATGCGACATCATCCACCTCGTTTACGTCACGTCCCGCGACGCTGAAACCAATCTTTTGTCCCAGCGTTCCGGCCTGAAAATACTATCTAGAATACTTCGCTTCAACCAAGCTTTTCAATAACGATTTATCAAACTCCTCCAAAAATTATCAAACGAAAATCTGTGACTGCTGACAAACGACTATTCGCATAGAGAAACAAAAGAATCACTAAATACCGACACATTTTGCGCGGATATTTCACAGACGAGTTTCGGATTCTTTTTCTCTGGCGAAGGATAAATTGGACGATATCGGAAACGCTCACATTTCACGGTTCCAGGGGCACAGACAGGAGCGAGTGGTATTTTCCAGCGTTATCTACGAACGGTCGAAGGCAGGATTAAAAAGTCAGAGCTGCCACAAGAAGAATCCTTCCATCGAATTCCGCGAGACAGGCCCTCCGGCATGGGTTTCGCTCCTTCTTTCTCTTTTCACCTCGTTTTTTACCTTTTTTTACGACTCTTCAACGTCACCGACGCCCGATAAACATTCCCCGGCGCGATTCTACAATCGCATCGAGCGTAAGAAATGGAAAGTCATAAGTCTACGCGAAAGCGATCGATCGTGCCGACTGTTTCCCGCGGTATTCAGCCGCTGTCGTATCCAGAAACCGACGAATCGACCAAGTCGACCCCGCGAAATTGTCGACCGTGGGCGACGTTCGAAGTAGTCGTGGCTCACGTGAATATGGAACAGGAACGCGGAGGGTCGAACTTTGCGAAAGCACGCTGCCATGCATATGGATGTCGCGAGTTTTATTAATTGTCCGCGGAAGTCGAATTGGTGAAGTTCGGCCGAATTTATGCTGGCGTTCGTTTTTTCGTTTTCCATTAAACAAGTTTAATATTGGAGAAGATATTTAGAAAATAAAGCTACATCGTACATGGATGACCATGTGTCATGTTGAGTTTTCGTGTTATTCGAGGTTTAGGAATATTTCTCGTAAGAATTGATAATTAAACGTCTCGGAAGTATGATGGTTTAGAGTTACGATTCCTTTAATGGTTTAGCAAGATCTTACGTATGGATCGTAGGTTATGGGATACAACCGTTATGGTACAGGTTATAGCTCGTTGCGGTAGGTCATACGGTTCCATTTGCCAGCCGTTCGAACGCTTTGCATCGTTACTGCACGTTCCACGTAACCGTATATGATGAACTAATCCTCGAACAGATTAACCTGAACTCAAGTACTCTGCTATTATGATAGATTTTCCCATGGAAACCCGTTTTTATCGTTCAGAACCAGGAAATTGCATTTACGCTGCAGGGTTGTTGCCTCAAGTATAATGGATTGATCGCAGCTGAGGAATTTTCATCGCGATTTGCTCATTACTTATATTCAAAACCTCGCATTTGAACGAAATATCGAAGTGTATAATTATCGAAATCTATAATTTTTCCAATTTTGGAACGTTTAAAGTTTCAAATTGTTTAGTCTTTAAATGTTCAAAATTTCAATTTTTCAAATAGATGAGGTATTGAACTACTTAATTTCAAATGTTTCAACTTAAGTAAGCAGTTAATGGTACTTTATCGTTTCTTTCCCTGATAATACCTCTCGCGCAACTTTCTCATATATTTTCGTTAAATTCCGAAAAGACTAGTTGCCTTCCGACCGTCGATATAAAACATATTTCAAGGTTGCTCCTCGCCGAGAAGCCGATGAAACTTCCGGCGCCAGGGCATTGTTCGAACAAGTTTCTCATCCGATTAGTCACAAGTCAATTCACATCGTGAAATTTCTAGAGGAAGATAAACTTTTAATATAAGCGCTGTGCCGCCGGCTACGATGCTATATATCATTTATAAGTTGGAATACCCTAATAGGGGGCGGAGGGTGAAGTCACAGAGTGCAACGTGGTGCGGTACAAGGGGCTACTTAAAACTTTTTAAAACGTTCTCCAGGTGACGTTATGGTCCAATTATTTCTGTTTCCTCTTTCCAGACAGCCGATAGCAATTGCACCGCAGAATATTCTGCGACTTTCCTATCTTTTTTTAACAAATATGCTTTAAATACACTTGAAACTTTAAACACTCGACATTTTTAAATTAACCAAAACCCTCTAGCCGAACAATTTCCCTTCGAACATTCTCTCACACATTGAAATAACACGGGGATCTGTCCTCTTTTTATCCATAGACCGCCTCGAAGTAAAAACTAAAATAAACACGACGAAATCCTACGAAGCAAATTGGTTTAACGGCAATACCCCGCTCTTTTTCTAGCTGTTCTCCAAGAAACAGGGAAACGAGAGGGAAAAAAAGAACGATTGAAACACGACGAGTCCACGTGAAACTTCTCCTCGGTTGAAAGTTTTCAAGGGAGAGCGACGCGTAACACGCGAGAAACATGGGAACGAGTCGCGTTACGCGCGAGGGGTTGCTCGAAACGTCCGCAGTTCTGCGATTCCATCGCGTGTACGCCGAGGGGTTCGCTTAAACTAACCTGGGAATTGGATTAGAGCAGGGCCTGGACGGTCGTAATTCCCGGAAAAACAACCAACGACTCGAAGCTTTCGTGGCTCGATCGTTTAGCTCGTAACCGTGGCTTGCCTGTGATTAATGCAATAAATATCTGTAACTGGACATATCCGCGTAACGCGAGCTTCTTCCTTGCGAAGGAACGTCTTCCTTCACGTAGTGCACCACCATTTCCTTCCTTTCCTTCGAACTTTTCTTCTCTTTTTTCTTCGGAACGCGGAAGTTACCATCGTCGAGATTTATCGACGCGTTAATTTTGACAAATGGATACATTATTTTGTGATAAATTCCTCGTACACTGGCGTGTGCGCGCATGTATTCGCGATACATAGGTACAACGTGTTTGTTTTCGAAAAATTTTTCTGTCAAACGAACGGGGCGATCCTTCATAACGGGCGACACCGGCGAAGATAAATGCGATTACTGACAGGTACAAATGTCCCTTACGTTTACACACTAGACGCTATATTTTTCTTCTCTCTCTCTCTCTCTCTCTCTCCCTCTCTGCTTCCCTGTTTCTATTTTTTGGTTTTTCATCTAGGAGGGACACACCTTCTCGACCCTACCCCTCGTTATTTGTCGTTACGTCGCTGAAATTTCATTGCCGCGTAATTTATGACGTTCGTCTGGCTATTAACCGCCTTTACCACTGCACGCGTCGCTAATTTCAGGCATGAAAAGATTTCCACCGAAGACTAATTTTCGCGGAACAGAAAACGACTTAAAGCACTTTGAGGGTTTAATAAGAAGAGCGATATAACTCTACGAATACTAAATCTTTTTTCTTTTCAAATTAGCTATTAGTCTTATAAAATAGTAATATGCTAATCTTAATAAATGACTCATTTTTATACTGAATTTTTACCGACACTTCAAAATTGAAAGTTTAAAGAGACGTTTCTCGTCTTCCATTTAATTTCCTCGAAAAAAGCATAAATTCTTCTTACTTAAAATGCCGAGGGACGTCAATTCTCGGCGTCTCCGCCAGGATTTATCTTCCTCTGGCAACGAGCAGTCGCTAAACTCGGTTGAGGTCGAACGTACATGCCCTTCGGGCACAACGAAAGGGTTTCGACTCGGGGCTGTCGCAATCGATCGTCCGAATTACGAGGGATATATCGATAAGGACGAAGAAAGGGGAGCCTGGTCGGCGCCAGATCTTCTGCAGCCGGCAGGTGGATAATGCCGCGTGTACACGCGATTCTATCGATTTCATATTCGCACAATGGCGGCGACGGTGGCGGCGGCAGCGACGCCGGTGTAAGAGGCGGCGCGCCATTCACCGGCGCTGATGAGAACAAGCGGCCTCGTAAGGGCTGGAAAGTAAAAGTCCACGGCTGCGCGGTCTACTCGCGTACGCGCCAGTCGGTTGAAAGCCGAACGACTTTCGACGAGCCAGCTCGTCGTGAATGAGCCGACCTAGCCTCGAAACCACGGCGACGCGATCGGGATGTTCCGTTCGTCTTCGTTTCTCCCGTTTTCCTTCCGTAATACCAACGTACCTGCCATCACATTTGCGCTACGATTACGAGTAAATATACTTTCTCCGCTTTTACTATTTTTGGCGATATTTGGCGATATTGACTGAAATGAAGCTTTCTCTCATTTATTTAATTTAATTAGGACAAAAGTAGCGAGAAGCGTTTAATTTACAATTTCTACAAAAAATATCACCGTTTTAGCATTAGTAGCAGCAACATCTTCGCAACATAGGAAATTCTTCCAGCAGTCAAAGATGAATTAATCAACCGTTTACCGTATATCAAAAGACGAGAGGTCCAACTTAAATATCTCTGTGAGAAATTCCACGTGCTGCGAAGCGCGAGAGCCGCGTTTCTAACGGGAATAATTGATGGAGCGAGGTGGGTTAAGGAGAACGACGAAAAGCCTGGATACGTGTTTTTCTTCAGGAAAAGTTAAACGATTGCGCGTGCTCGTTACTCGAGCCAAAGAACGAAAGGAAGGAATACGTTGGTGGATACGAACGGTTCGCTGTGCCCTTCCTCCCTCTGTTTCCCTTACCCCAGGTCAGCTTTGCCCGATCCATACCAGCTACCGAATGCTTCGCGAGTAATTTCTTCGGCCGTTTCTTCTGTCTGTTCGTCCGTTTTCCCTTAGCCCGTTTCGACGTCGATCCTATGCAGATGCAGAGGCTGGATTGCGGTTGGTGGAAAATTTCTACGCTCCGAGTTTGAGTAAATAGGACTCCGAACGAAAGTCTATATTTGACCAAAAAACGCAAACGAGACGCCGCCGCGCGCTTTCCCGAATCACCGACAAAAACAATTCTTCGTTCAACCGGTAGGTTTTTCGAGCCAGTTGATCCAACGAAGCGCCGTGAATATTCGATTGGATGTTTAGTCTAGTGCGATTTATATTTAGTTTAAATGCTGCACGGTCTAATGTTGAGACTCGGTTCACTAAATTGTGAAATTACTATCATCCGTCGAAGAAAGTTTTATTATTTTTCTTAATTTGTTGATCTCGTGTCACCATAAAAGGCGACATCGATCCTGTTTTCGTTCGCATTTTAGCCTTCTTGAGCCAATAAACAAGAGGAAATAGGTTAACTTATCATTCGAATCGCTCGCTTGGACATCAGCCAGTTCTCGAACATCTTATGTAAGAATCTTCTACCACTACATACTGTTTCATTTGTCTTACAAATAAATTATATCATATTTACATTCGTAAAAGCCAAAATCAATCCAACCAAAATTGTTTTGCCCCTATTACAGAAGTTTCTGGCCAACAGTTAACCCAGTAAACAAGTGAAGAACGCAATCTCCCTGCAAAGAAAGGCTACACGGTGACCATATTCGTTCCGCAGTCCAGTGTTTGACTCCCTCCGTTTGTCAACGAGAGAACCAATTTCTAGCGAGTCGGTGCTAGCCGCGCATTGGCGGTAATGCAATCGGCATGTCTTAACCCGTCCACGAGTTCCCTTTTCGTCGAGGCTCTGCACGTGCTCCAAAGCAATCTCGCGGCGTGTGTAGCTTCGAGAGCGGGGGATGCCTGTCGCAGACGCGAGATTCGTAAATTTCAGCAGCCGTGACGTCGTTGATATAACGAGGAGCAGTGCATTCCGGATGGCGAGCTTGTTCGTGCGGAGGTGGACCGTCCATTTCTCCACTCTATTCCGCCAGAATATCCATTAGTTACAGCAGCACTGTTGACGAAGCATGTTATTTCCCTTGTGTACAACGTCTGGTTTCTCCTCCGCCTCCTTCTCCACTCTTCCCGTCTCCTATTCGATCTCGTCGGGTTTTCGCGTCCGCCTTCGTCGGTCGTTCGTAATTTCGAAGGATTCGATACCGTGTCAGATTCGTCGGTGATCGGATTCTGCGACCAGCGTTCGATTCACGATCTCTTAGGAAACGTATTTCTAACCCTGTAAATATTTGAATCTGCTGAACAACAATTTATCAAAGTATACAAACTTTTTGGTATTCTAAGAACGTAAGTACACGGATAGCGAAGATCGTGTATGTTGAAAAGAGCAAGAAAATTATTTTCTGACCAAATGTACTTTGAATTATTGGCACGGGATTTAGTTGAATTAGGTGGTTGGAATTTTATTGCCTAATATTTCCAAAGTAGAAGCACGCGTGGATTAAGCGGAGTCGATTGATTCGGTTGAGTCATCGAATTTACCTGCGAGGCGTAACTGCCAGCAAAGCACTGGAGGCAACGTGACACTGCGTCTTCAAGTAGTCAAGGCGGTATTTGTGATTAATGCATACACAGCTATAGAGCAACGACACTCGTGCTTGGAAGGCAACAGTATATTACTTTGGATAGTTGTCTGATACGTCTGCGCGAAATTAGATAAGATCCTACTACGCTTTACGAATGGCTCATATTTTAAATAAATATCATATATAATACCGAATAAAAAATAATTTCCAGAGGAATAGATTAAAATTTGCTATCTGCAAAGCGCTTATTTCGCACAAACTGAAATTAATTGTTAAGGAAACTCGAAGAACCCATTGTAGTTAGTAAGAACACGACCATTCATCAACGTTGAACTGGTATCAACGAGAACATGGATAGTTCACAAACTTCTCGTATAATATTTCATAACAGACTCGTAGTCCTCGTCTCTTGTAAATCCACGGAACTCGTTAATCGTTTCTCTACCAACCCTTGCACCACGAAAGAAAATAGAACAGACCATCCTTCACTCACGAAGCATATTGGAGAAGAAGATTAAATAAACATTTTCAATATTTTCAAGTATAGATCGTTCAAAAATGGTTCATAACCAAATTTGCAAATTACAAGGTAAATTATTTGACTCGCGAATGTCCTTCTGACTCGAATAACCTTACCGTGCCTTACCTTTTGAAACGAAAAACTGAAGAGTCTAGAGAAAGAAGGAGAAAAGTCTCTGGTTCCCCAGTTCAACGATCTTAATGGTGATTGTGTTACATTAGTCGAACGACAATGCTCGACGAGGGTTGTTCGGGAATAGGAAGAGATCTCGCGAACGATTTCCTGTCCGCGTCTTTGTTCGCGTTCGAGCAGCGTGTAAACGCAGCGCGGATCGGTTCGAGGGACAGGGAAATCCGGAAACGAGGCAAAAGGGTTCCCGTTGTTTCCCCAGCTGCCGAAATCGTCGGCTCTCTCGTATTTACGTGCTTTCTACGTGACCGACACGTGCGTACGCTTAGCCTGCGCGGCGTAATCGTTGCTCTCCATCTTTCACGATCCGTCGCTTTCCATCCGGTGCGCCTCGGCTTAGCCCGGAAGTTAAATAAATGATGGAAGTCGACGGGGTTACGGCGTTGGGGGAAGGAAGCTAAATAAAAGAGCTACACGATCATTCGAATGTCGGAAATTTGTTTTGCCACCCCACTGGATAGGGAGACCGTTACTATAGCTGGAATTTGGATTCAATTGAAAGGTGTGCGATTCTTTGGACTACTTTTTTATAGTCGGGGCATGTGGTTTAAAATATTTCAGACGTAGACTGATCTGTTGCGTAAGATGTTAATTTTCAATTTTATAAACGAGATTAAAGCTCGAAAGTATTTAACTCTTCCGAGGTGGATTTTCCTTTTAACAATGAATGCAATTATATTAAAGTTTCAGAAAGAATAAATTAACCATTATCTATAAAATGGATTACGTAGTTGCCTTTATAATGGGATGCTATGTCTCGATAAGTCTCAGTGATGTGAGAATACATGTAACAATTCGGCAATTTTTCTAAAAATTATGACGTATTGTACCATTTTTCTCATAAGAATTAAACATCTTTCTCCGTAATTTCTCTCAACCTCGAAGTCTTATAACAACGTACAGCATCCTCCACTTATGTTTGTTTTAGCTATTCCTACAAGATCATACCTCTTTGTTATTTATGTTGCCAGATAATTTTCTGGTACAGAAATACCAAGACAATTTAGTAGCAGATCCGAACTCGTCTGGAGCGGTTGTTATGTCAATAAAATTACGTTTTCCTTTACTTATTTCCATGATTACCGGACGTAGACAGTTCTCCACTACGTTATTATAGGGGATTATGTATAGGTACGATATAACAGGGTTAAAAATGATTATAACATCGTTCTATTAAAGTCAAACTCGTTGAAATCGCGTTCCCTCTTGGCCATCGTCGTACAACACCGTCGTCAAAATCAACGGCACATTCTCATGGTAATACCGGCGCCCAAAATAATTTCCAGCTTACTGGGCGCGGCTGTTTCCGTTTTCAGAAGCGGCGGGGTCCGCGTACGCGTATAATGCACGTGCGCAACGTGGCATGGAGAGGAATCACTGACGGAAGAAATAAATTCGCCCGGCAATGGCAGGCAAGTACAGCGCAGGGGGGAGCACGTAGAGCTAGAGAGAGAGAGAAAGGAAAAGGGGTGGCTCGGGGGTGGCACAGAGTCGCGAATGGATCGGGGGCGACGTATCGGACGAAAATCCCGACAGTGTTAATTTTCCAGTGGACGGTTTCCCCTGGCGGAAGCTCCTGGACGCAGGTCCGCAGGGAACAGAGAGAAAACGTAACGCGGACCTCGATCGTACCCCCACCTCTATTCACCTCCCAACTCGCCTCCTCCCCTTGAAATCCCTCGCCGGGACCCTCCATGTGCGTAGAATTATTGTTGATTAAAGGCATTGTCGAACGTCTCGCTGAAAGGCCTCGCTGTGCACCAACGATGCATCCGATGAAATTGCACTTAGCGGTTTTACACGCGGACCCGTGCTGCTGCGCCATGAGACTTGAACGGGTGCTTCTGGTTTTCTAGTTTCCTGTACGCAGTTGTCGATTCTTTATCTACGACTGAAATTTTTTTCTTAGTCCGACACAGAAGTTAATTAGGGTGATGTTAAAGAATATATATTGCACAAGAATATGTGTCATACACATTTGCGACATACAAAACGTATAAGAGATGTTTTATTTCGTCCAACCCTTGTATATAAATTTCATAGAGAATTTTCTGAAAGGACTGAAAGAAAGAGAGAGAGAAAGATTGTAAGGTTGTGTATCGGCTGTTCCACACGTATATAATTACCGAGGTAAATATCCTTCGACCATGGTGCGTGAAGGTTCGTGACATGGACGTTGCGATCGGTCATGTAACCGGCAGTCGTAATTTCGCTAATTAACATTCATCATCGATACGTGATCGGCACATTACGGCGACGATGCCGGTGTAGTCGGGACGGACGGATGTTCTCCCCGACGGCCGCTCCGAAAATCGTACGCAATGGCGGCTCGCATTCCCGTGGCCAGACTTTTGCTGTTGTCGGTTGACCCGTGACGTTCCCCTGTGGCTATGACAGAGTCAGCCGCACGCATATAGAGAAGGGCGAGCGACGGCCGGATAGATATTTTATTTCGAAGTCTGGCTGGCCATAAATCGCGTTAATGGGGCGATTCTTTAGGGTCGGTTCACAGTGGAGAACGGGTCGTACGGGACTGCAGATCGAGTCCAGTCGTCGGAGAAAAGAGGAGCAAGAGCGCTAGGTATGCAGGAGCTGGACTTATAAATCGGCAACCCCCGATATATCCACGCGTCACTATGCTATAATCGTGAGACCAGTCACGGGTGGGAGCAAAATGAACGTACTCGAGGCCAAGACGTCTGTATATCTCAGGAACGACGTCGTTACGACGTCGTTCGTTACCGGTGGTGCGCAAAAGACTATCCTCATCGGCGGTGACCTCGACCTCGGTCGTCGTCTATCCATGACGCGCCCAAAAAGAAGAAGTTTTCAGTGGAATGCAAACGACCGACGGTACTTACTTACTCGGAGATAAACGTAGAACGTACTAGCGAAATGATTGCGTCGTTTGCGCGGGAATGGGGAATGGTTTCTTAGCGCGACAGGGAACGTAGGGCCTTCGTTCGTCGAAAGGTGAAAGATAAGAGGGTGGCATAGTTTTTATACTTACAGAAGTGAATATAAAACGAAAGGTTGGTGAATAGGAGCGCGTAGAAGATTTGTGTAGTTCGAAAGACCAAAGAGTTCTCGTTTGCTTTTGCGCTTTTCAAAGCTATTGCGATTCTTGCTGTTATTCCTAGGCGGAGGTAACCTCTTGTTCCATACGTACTACTTGCGGTTATTCATAGTCTTCAAGTTTCACGCATTTCGGAGTCTATAATCGTGAATTCTGCCACGCGGCTCGGAAGTATATAAATAGACAGCATGCGAAGAACAGCGTAATCTTCGAATATTCAATAAATTTCAAGCGCAACCTTAGACATTTGCATCGAACCGACCGAACGCTTGCGCAACTTACGGAAATCGCGTAAATTCATAAAGTCGCCAAAGAATCCGAATCATGAACCTGATCATGTTTTACCATTGTCTTCGTGCCTTTTTCCACGACTTTCACTAAATCTTTCGTCGAATTTGCTAGCAAAAAAGAAGACGGCATGAACCACAAACTTTCAAGAGTCGGTAAGAAATTAACGATCTTTCCGCAAGAAGTTGCGGCGATCGCGCAAAAAATCCTCGCGCAAAGATCTTTTATCCTATCCACCGTAAGCGTTCCACGCTTTTTCCTTACAGAGACGCGACCTCTATTTAAAGATACCATCTGAAGCGAATTACCGATGAATACCCTGGAGAGACGCGACGCTGATAGTCGAGGCGAAAGGCGGGAGATTTCATTAGCCATGCGGTTGGAACAACAACGTAACCGCGAGCGAAGAACCACCGCAGAAATTAAGGGCTACTTCCCTGATATCGCCCAAATTTTCTACTCCCTACGATCCAGCATCGTACACAGTTTCTACGCATTGATAAACACCACGTCTGGCGCCTGTTATCGAGATTTCAGTTTCCCGACTTTAAACACCGATTGCGTTCAACGTGTTTATCGATAAGTATGTAAAGGTTGGAAATAAATTTCACCAGCAATAATATTGATTTCGGTTTATTTTCGCAGCCGGCCAGCACTATTATTTGCTGTCAAAGACTCGGTCGAAAGACGCGAATTTGATTCTGCCGACTGTTCGAGCGATATGTAAATACACGTTGGAATCGATGAGATTCGCACGGAACAAGCGCGTAGCGAACGCATCCCGCTCGAATATGATTCCGTAGGTATCCAATTTTTTCCCCTTGGTTTGCATCTCGTTTTATTTTTTTTATTCCTCTTTTTTTTTCTTTATTTGTTCGTTCCCATTGTTTCCACACGCGAGATGCGTGCTCGAAACGAGTATCGACGCACTTGAAAAACGCATTGCATCGATACACCATTATTCGGATTGATGTGCGATAAACTCGGCCGTGCACGCGTGCACGCGCGCGCACATAGCCACCGCCACCGCCAGGAAACCGGGGTGAACTGCAATTTCTCTAATTGCATGCTTTTATCCTCTGTGTGCAATACTTTCGGCGACTCGTGACGCAGCCCGTGCCGAGGGTACTTGATTTCCATCGATTGAGTTTTATCGCCGCTGGAAATATTGAAAACATTTTCGTTTACCGCGCCCGCGCGCCCCCGAAAACTCACTCCCCTCTGGCGTGGCCGCCGGTTTCAAGAGTGGCTCGCATTCCCCCGTTATATTTTAACGTTTTAACGTTTCGCTATTATTATTCCTCTTTCCTTCGTTCTTCTCTCTTCTATCCTTTCTTTTTTTTTTTTTAATCGATGGTATTGTTTCGATCGTGGCGCATCATTTTCCAAAGTTCTTTAACGAGACGGGCCGATATTAAGAACGATGTTTATACGCGAAAACGCACTCTCGCCTGTTTTGAACAATTTTCGCGAATAATAACGTCACGCGATTCAGTTGTTATGTCCAAGGTGCTTTTGAAGTTCATGCAAGATTTGGCGCCTTGAAAGACACGATACTTTGGTATAATTTGGTATAACACAGTTAAAAAGAGGAACAACATTTTCGGCCTTAAGATATATATATATATATATAAACATTCTAACAATAGATGAAAAAATGATGGGGTTTAGCAAAAAAAGTGGCGGCGTACCTAACATGTAAAGTAAGATTTTCCTGTATAAAGGAAAGATAATTTCATAATACAAAATCACCCAAGAGTGTCCCTCTTTCACAAAGCCTGAACTTCGTTCTTATCTTCACGTACGATAGACTGCTCTCTCGCAAGAAAGCTCGGTCTCTTTTTCATCCCTCGAATCAGAGGTCTGAGCACAGGCCTGAAATCGTCGAAGCACGTTTATCTGTCGGTGGATCGTGCGTGACACCGCTCACCCCCCGGCACACGACTCTCTTCCGAGGCTGTCCCGTGGAAAAAAAAAAACAGGACCACGAAAAATCGATCATTCCGTAATGTTTCCGTAATGCCGGCTGATGCGTATCTGGTGCAGTATATATGGTTTCATCACGACCGAGCGTGCTCCGTGGATTTCGAAATAAAGCTTCGTTCGGTCTGGATCAGGCGGAAGAGAAGTAAAAGAAAGGAAGGCAACTGGCGGAGGGAATGGAAGAGAAGGGAAAAAAGAGAAAGAACTCGGCACTCTTAATCTCGAAGGTTTATCGAGGCAGACGTAAATCTGTCCGAACGCTAGGCGTTCTTCTTTGCCTTATCGACCGAGTCTCGATAATCGACTTACCCTCCCTCTGCGTGCTTTCGATCCTGACACTGCTGCCTCTGCTGCAGGTCCTGGAGGAATCAATTACAATAATACAGCGAGAGAGCTTCTTCCGTTCGAGTAAATGTCAGCAGAGATAATGTGATTCCTTGTTGCAGCCGTTGTCGCGTAGCCCTGAAAAATGAAACTAATTCCTGCGAACGGTGGACAACGACGCCAACGGTGTCCCCGAGGGGCAGCGCCGAGAGGGTCGGGTTAATTAAACGGAAGTTTGAAATATCTTCGAGTGAAAGTTGCCGCGTAGCAGAAAGACTCAAAAAGTATCAGGAATGGGAGTAATTAAAACGCGATTCGCGTCGCTTTGTCCGCGTTGCAGTTGCCGGGGGTGGCAGTTCGAGTATCGAATAGCAGTTCTTGTTGAATTTTTTTTTTTACAGCTTTTCGTCCAGACCATGAAGTTATTTCGGTATCGAACACGGTGAAATCGACGAGGGTGGACAGAGAGCTGGTTTGAGCGTAAAGCAACGGTATGGAGTGGCACGGCTCGACTTTCCAACGAAAAGGGGACGGCTATTACGCGGTACAGCGTCCGTTCATGGCGTTTCTTGGTAATTTTTGCCGCAGCGTGTTCGGACGAAAGTGGAAGATCAATGGCAAACGGCCTGCGAAAAATGTTGGAAACAAAAGTAGCAGAAGTGTAAAGTAGCAGTATGTTACACTCCAGTCTATCGGGGTTTAGTGTTTTTTGTTTTACTGTCTGGTGAACGAAGGTTCGGGGAAATATAGGTTTTCTTTCGAATAGGAGAAGCACGAAGGTAGCTAGGATATTAATTTCTGAACGCATTTGCGGATGCTTTCAGTGGCGTGCGCGTGCGTCCATAAATGCGATGGTATATACACGCATTCGGTAAACGACAGTCGACCGACAATGACCAACATAAATTAATGCTCGCAATATTAATAGGATGTTAAATTAATATTGTCAGAAGGAGACAAATAGAATCCCGACAAATAATATCGGTGCACGTAACGATGAGCAACGACATGGAAGTGTCATCGATCAGCCGCCGATATCGCTTATAAATTACCAGCAACCGCATAACTCTTCATTACTTGAAAATATCTCGTGTTTCTCGTTATTATTCCATCAACCATAGAAAAGTACCGGCGAGCACTCTCGTCGTGGCAATCCGTAATCTCTGTAAAAATTGATTTTAATACGTATTTTTTTTATCGCAAACCATCCCCGGGAAGCCGGGGCCGATGTTTTCCAATTAAAATCGACGTTTTTCCATCGGACGCGAGATTATTCGATTTCGCGTACCACGCGTCGAATAATTTCAATCCATTATTTCCGACTCGTAACTCGTTGATTCGCTTCTTCATCCCTTTCGAAAAAAACGGTTCAACGAGATCCCATTAGCAGCGTCTGATAAAAGCCACTCGATGCTCACGGGCGAAGTCTGGACTCGATTTCGGGTCGAATTCTAATCCCCCAAGCGTGCCACGATTCTCGATAAAGTCTGGCTACTTAGGAATGCCAACGAAATAGAAAAAGGCTCTCCCCCTTTCTGACGAGGAACGTCGGTCCACCCTCTCACGATCCCGTTAGTAGCAATCGTAAGATAGGAAAAAGTGACTTTCGGTGTCTCTGATCGCAATCCAGGTCAACCGGGGTCTGTCCTCGAGCCGTGACACCGTCCTCGTGGAGACGGTACCCGTAAATAATTCAGAAGGAAAGGCGCCGAGAGGCTTTGCCCGCGTCGCCATGACGACAGATTACACAGTCTGAGGATGTGCACGGCCTACTACGGTCCTCTCCTCTCTTCTTCAACCGGTTCACGTTCGTCGCTCGAAGATACCTCGATGTCTTCCCTTTCTCGTGTGCGTTTCTCTATACGTTCGCCGTCGATAGCCTTCACGGAACCGGCTAACAGAAGGGTGAATCGAACTAGGGGACTGTAATTTCGTTCGGTCAGTTCTTACAATTTGTTGGACATCGTTTGCCTGCTCGTTCGTTCGTTGTACCGCAGATTTCAGGGTGTTGATGACGAATTGTGTAATGTAATGAAATTTCTTTCTCACTTCGAACTCTTCGACTAGAACATTCTGAAAGATTCGCGCCAAGAAATAATAACTCGCCTTCCATTACTTTGACTCGTCGCGAATATACCCGAATTATTTATACACTACCCTTCCGAGAATTCTCAAGAAATTCGCGATACTCGGTAAGTCGGTTAATAAGAATAAACTACTGGGTAGAACGTCGGTGTAATTCATTTTCTTCGAGCCACGAACATGGCGAAGAAAGACGGCAAACACGGGAAGAAAAGGGACGCTGACGGGGCCAAGGATGCCGCGCACGGGCGCAACAAGCCGTTCTTTCTTCAGCAGTCTCCTAATCAAAGTAGGCTGGCATGCATTCACGGCCTAATTCGAGAAAACACGCGGCCCCTTTCAAGCCTTTGATCGCGCGTTACCATCGCATTAGGTGCGTGTACACGGGCAACAGCAGCCGGGGCCAGCGGGCTTTTCACGGCCTTCCTTTTCACAGGGCACTCGTTATTTCTCTTCGTGAAAGGAGCTCGAGAACGGAGAAAGAAGTTCGCCTCGCTCTTTCGTTACCTTTACCCAGCTCCGAGCGCAAATTATTTTCGTCGCTTTCTCGAGCGATCGATTCGGGCAGCCACGCCACACGATTAATAGATAGCCAGCTAGCCGTTCAACGCGAAATGTTAATTAATAATTAGAGGAAGCTCGGCTCGGACCATGATTACGCTCTGATACTGATAAGCGAGGCTTCGACCGGTTTGCACCTCGGGCGAAACGAGAGATCGTGTCTCAAAGTAGCTGCTCGCACCGTGTCTTGTGCGCTGATGAGATGGTTGAAAGCGCAGTCAAACTTTGGCTTCCCCTCGATTACAGTCGCCAGTTTGACCGCGTAAAGAGTATCAAAGAAATTTTGTTTGAGTTACGTCTCGATTAATTTCGCGAATAGTTTGTCATGTGATAAGTTCAGAGAAATAGAGTACAATAGTACTAAAACTTTTAACGAGGCTACGATTAATTTTATAGTTACGTGATACCAGACGTATCAGTATTTTGACAGAGTAGACAAGCGAAAGTGGAAAAGGAGCGATTAGAGTGAAACGTGTCAGACGCTTTAATTGATCTTGGAAGGAGAATGTAGATCATGGCCTACTGACCAAGTCAACTACGTCAGTGTGAAATTCAAGCTAGCTAATGGTATTTCTAATTCTGCGAGTAGAGTCATGTGCGATTCGCGAGAGGAGTAAAACAACATTAGTCGGTTGGTCACGTCCGAGACTCCATCAGCCGCGTTTCAATCTTCAACCGGAATCTCGATAAACATACTCGCCTTTTTCTTCCTTCTACGCGGTTCAATTTGCTTCCTTTTCTGTGCTTGGTATAACACAGTCGTTACACGAGCCAAATAAAATGGCAAGAATATACTTGTTTGCTGTGAATATTCCTAACTATGAAAGAGCATCGGCTAAAAGAAATATTTAGAATTTAAATAGAGAAAGATCAAAAGATACTCTAGATTTTCTATAGCTTGATATAAATTTTATTTCCGAACGATTATATTTTTCCATATTACAAACGAAATTATTCATATCGAGAAAAAGGAAGGGAAACGAAAATCTTCTTTGAAAGAAGAATCGCGATGTGGATTCTTTTTTGCAAACTCGGCGTTTCGAGGCGAAGAGATAATTTCTAATAACGCCGGGTAACAATGGAAAAGATACCATGGACCCCGCACAATCGAATAGTGTATTCTATATTGGAAATATTATATTGATATTCCTTGGTCGTGGCTCGGCTAGGAGAAACGACTGCGAGAAATGAAATTGTATTGTAAAGAAGAAGCCAACGGCTCCCTTTTCACATTTGCATTAACTGTAAATGTATCACGAGACGCGGAAGACTGCAGGAAAGAATTGTGGGAAAAAGGAAAGTTATTCAGTTAAAGCGGCGAAATGTAAACGCGGGGGAGTGAAAAGAACAGGGTAATGCGGCGGAAAGTTTATTTTAATTCATACATTGCGCTCTGCTGGTATCTTCTGTAAGAATCGATTTCATACTTTTTTACAGAAACGAATACAATGCAACTCCGTGGAAGAACTATTCAACAATTTCTGGACAAAATATATTCAATTCGAACATCTAAATTTTCTACACGATTTCCGATTAAATTACGTGCCATGTTTATTATTATGGTTTACTTCTACGTCTAATAACGATATAATTTTCAAACTTTGATCAATACCAAGCAGGATATGGACTTAATTTCATTGCAGTATCCGATACTGCGTTAAAAATTCGCAATTTCATGCATATCGCGCGTTTCTAGGAATTCTGTTATCTCCTCAGCTGGAAAAAGGATCTTTGTGGCGGTGACCTGGCAAAGTGAAGTGTTAAATCGCATCGTTTTCATCCGAAACGTTCATCCGTCCACGACCGTGTTGACAGTAATGACAGTAATGTGATCGACACGCACGCCACCAAACTGCATTTGTTCGATGATCGAACGTCACCAGCTCGAAGCTTTCACGAAAGCCTGTCATTATTCCATTCAGTAATCGCGACGCGAAGCGTAAAGTATTTCGGAATTTTAACATTAAGATGCCTTCGAAATTTAAATTGAAATTTTGTAATTCATAGCGAAACGTTGGGTAATATGGAATTGCTCCTCTTTAAAGTATCTTTTCAACTTTCACATACAATTATTATTCACCTTCAGTTATTGCAATTAAAAAGATACAATCGGTAGTGTTCACTAGTAGTACTTTATACGTTATTAGATAATAACATTGTAGTCATAATGTTGCCATAATAATAGGTTTAATAATAGCGACTATCATCACCACATTTCTCAGTACGAGTTGCGTAATTACATGTTTAACGATAAGAATTACCGCCTTTGGTTTATTCAATCATTTTGTTTCAACGATTACGCTGATCATCTGCAAACATTGAACGTTATATCAGTTTACCATCCTTCGCTTAATGTTATTGACCGGTCTCGAGTGCACTCGTGCCTGCATATGAATCAATTTACGCAATTATTAAAGTATAAAATTGTTTATATTACTGCATGGAATTTCGGCATGTTAATCAGAATTTTAATATCGTTAAATTCTGCGAAATAACGCGTTGGAAATTCCTTAATGAGGAATTTTTGGCATTATCTACTTATAACATACGGAAAAAACAGAAAATGTAAGTAATTACTAGACCGTGGATTTTTATACATTTATGGGAAATTTAAGCGCCCGAAGAAACACAGAACGTATGTAATCTACAAAAATATATGAAATATCCCAAGTATAATTAATTCCATTTTTTAATTGTACTCATAAAAGTATAAATTTGCGTGAATATCTGCAGTGTACACTAGCTGCCACGCTCAAAATAAGCATTAACACTCATATTTTAACGAATACACCAAGTTCATGGAAATAAATTATGTACAAATGAGATTATTAAAATTTATTTAGATTTAAGCATATGTTCTTGTTGGATTATGAAAATAGCCGGTGAGACGTGTTAGTTTTCGCATAAAATAGTCGGTGAACAGCGTGTTAAGGACACGGGACGGTGAATTTCGAGGCGAAACCAGGACGCGAATTTTTTCCCATGTTGAAAAAGCGGATTCTACCGCGAAGATAGAGGAGGAGAGAGTGCAAGAACAGCGCGCCACGCGAATGGAGCACATCGTCGCCGACCCCTTTTGATCCCTCTTGGCCCTCTAACAAGCGAATTAAAATAAGCACGCGTATAACATACGTTGCGCGCCACGTATTCACCGGGTCTGCAGACTCGTGCTGCCTTTCATGCCTCGCATCTTTCTCGATCCTCCTCCTTTTTTAACCTCCGTCGTTTCTTCTTGCTGAAACCGACGCAGCCGGTTCGCTGACCGCGTATCTCTCGTGCATTTCCTTGAGAAATGCACCGCGTCCTTCGTCTTTGCTCGCATTCACCTCCACTGCGACCACGTTTGTTCTATTTCAGCAGCTCCGGTCCCAACGAATTACCTCCATGAACCCAAGATCTTGAATTTATGGCTCCTTTTCTATCTTCGTACTTTGTTTGTCGAAAACCATCGTTCCTGAAAGATGTAGGCTTTTGTGCAACTTTGTGTATGGTATTTCTCGATTCGAGAGTTCTATTAAATACCCACTTGAAGTCACCATTTCCTAAATTCAAACGATTTCTACCAAGTAATATGTACGAATACAAGCTTTCCTAATCCGAACGAGACTTTACGACCTTCCGATACCGTGAATGGTTAGTGTATCGCATAGGTTAAAGAATCTTAAACGCGTCTAACGTAGTCGATACGTAACTGTACTCTCTTAAACCTGAATTCTACCTTCCGATGAACGATAGAGACTCGTGGTTGAATTAAATTCATTCCGTATATTAATAAATCCTGTGTACCGGTTTGGCTTCGAAGGAAAGAAAAAATTCTACTCGCCGAGAGAAATTTCGATTCACAAGATTGCCGACTGCCGTGCAACAAAGTAATTTTCCCTGCTTAAAGACATCCTCTTACGTGCGTAATTCAACCGTCTCGCCAATCATCTGGAACCACTTTGTTGCATCGCGTGTCTCTAATCCGGCGATTATAAAGCAACCGCTTCGAAGTTGATTATCCATCCGGTGGCAATAAATAAGCGTATGCACGAACATGGTTGCAAGGACGCTTCCGCGAGCGTAACAATCAAACGATTTCTTTCTTTCCGCGAACTGGTTATCCGTTGTGCACACGGTCTGGCTAAGTAAATGGTTGGAAACAGGCGGCGGTGGTGAGCCAGCCGTAATTTCGCGTATTTCCTGCCGCTGGCAACGACATGAAAATGCAAACATGCCCTCTCACCTCGGCCGCCGTTTGTTCTCGTTTATCCTCATTGTGCGCGATGACAACGCGCCGCGCCGGTATCACATCCAGCTTCCGGCGTGCACAGTCACTGAATTAGATGTGTCACCTGCGAATATCATTAACGGCCCTTAGGATGCAGCTGCGTTTCTACTACGGCCTTCACCCTCCTGCCCCTCTCTTTAATCCCCCGGACCAGAGGGACGTGTCGCGCGATGTTTAAACAGGCGCGGAAAACGCGCGATAACGCCCGGCTCCCGCCGACTACGATAATGGCCGGAAGGACAAACGATCGCGAACGCTGCTTTCCTCGCTTTTTACGTCCGCTGCACGCGAAACCGGAGATTATTTGCGGCGCTTGAACGGAAAATACGCGGCTCGGATTGTTGCCAGTACAGTTCGCGTGGTTAAATTTTGCGCGAGTATTCATTCTGATCGATCTATCGTTTCTTTTATCACCTTGTCGATAGAGATTTATCAAGTTTACAGCTCTTGGCTATTACATT
Source organism: Bombus confusus (assembly GCA_014737475.1). Lineage (NCBI taxonomy): Eukaryota > Metazoa > Arthropoda > Insecta > Hymenoptera > Apidae > Bombus > Bombus confusus. The sequence goes on along the minus strand of JACXIV010000002.1, from coordinate 7,667,029 downwards.
ACGACAGGTACACTCCTGTTCGTGGATATTACCTAGGAAACTTATTGATCATATACAAAACCCATACTATATTCGTGGATGATAAGTAACAAATTGGACTTGGTTCTGAGAGAAACTGAAAAACATCGAGATCTTTTACACCTCTTCCAAGATTACTTTTACAATATTCATTTTCCCGATAGAATTTCGTGACCTACGTCAAAGTCAGATGTAAAAATTTCTGTGAACCGTCGTCGTAAAACGAATCCTAACGTAATGGTTGGAAACAGCGGTGAAATCATGGAGAGTACGTATCGAGGTGGTTGGATGGCTCGTATCGGTGTTTGACGACGAGAAGAAAAAAGTCTGGTAGGGGTTGTCGCTCGAGAGTCGTTAAGGCGCTATCGCGTGATTAATCTCCCCCGTTGCAGCGCGAGTGCGTCAGTAATTCTCGCGGCAGGCATCGAGTGCGTTACTTGGAAGCGTCATATACGCGAGGTTGAAACAAAGTGTGCGCACGATCGTTTCCATCCGACTGCCTTGACTGCGTCGACAACGATGTGTGACAGACTGGTGACAAACCGTGCTTGCTTTCGATAAGCGCGACCGCGTATCGCGTCTATCTACCGAGGGAAATTGCGACGACGACGTGTCGTGCCTTTTCCGACCACTTCCGTTTCGTTTTCTTCCGTGAAGAAATTACAGGCACCAGGATTAACGATTTTTAGAGCTCGTTTCTAGAACTGAATATTTCTGACGTGATCCTTTTATTCAGGAAATTAATCTGTACTTGTAAAATTATCGTACATTACTCCAAATTATTGTACGTATTACACATATCAGGAATTTATTTCCTGCATTTATTCAGTCCTAGTATGGGAGTACCACGAATGAATTCTTGTTCTTCATTTCATAATTATTACTCTTCTGAGCGCTATATCTCAGAATAAATTTTTATTAAGTTCAAACCTACTAATTAACATTGAAATAAAACAGTAGCAAGTGGAGTGTGAAGAATGTAGTACAGACGCTATAGAATTCATGTCGGTTCCGTTCAATGGCCACCTAACGTTACATCTCACCTGCAATAAACTACATAATTTCAAACATCATTCAGTTATCACCGATGTAATGGAACACAGCTGGCAAGAACGTAAGTTGAGAAATCGAGCAACAAGGAGCGGCATTCCGGGCGTGTCCACATGACAGGTGGGTCTCGATCTCACGCTAGAAAACACGCATTCTAAGTCCATCGCCTCTATCGACCCTATGATCCCTCGGTCCCGTTAACCAGCCGTGCCACCGATAATAGTTTTATGCCGCTTCCTTGATTAAATCGTAGCCGGAGTAATAGAGGCAACGAGTCGGGGAGAAGCTTGCGTGCAATTATGTTTGTTTGCTCGGATCAGAGATGAGAACTGATCCTCCCCTCGCGTGGACCCGCTTATCCTCCGGCTCCATTAAGATTCCTAGGGACAAGGTTCGACCTCTCGCTGCGATGTATTCAGAACATAACGTCAACGTTACGCAGTTTAAAAGAGGAAAGAAAAAGAGAAGACAACTTTGACGAGCACGGTAATCGCGTATCAGGAAATTTTGCTAGAAGGTTTTGCCGGGCGATGTGACGTTTACGAGCGCGTAACGCACAAGAAATCGGAGGAATAATAACGCGTAAGCTAGCACAGTTCAAGAAGAAGTTCCTGTTCTAGAGTTTAAAACATTGCACATACTTCGCTGATATTTTACAAAACGAATTGGATGAAGTTCTTATACCACGTAGAATGCAAGCAATATGATCAACCTTGGTATGATAAATACGAATGAGACAGTTAAAAGATAGACCGCCTCTGGCACTGGTGCTTTTAACATTCTTTCACGATACTTTCTCTTCTGAACTCGGGAATATATTCTTTCGCCTTTTACATGACAATCAACCTGTCATACTCGTCATCCTTCGATCTAACACTCTCCTTCTTCGTCCATCTATAATTTATCCTTCTTTCCAAAGAACATTTCCGACTAGTTAAATCAACATAAAGGCTCGACAACTTATCCAAGTAAAACGTTTTTCTTACCATGCACCCGGTATTATTTTAAAGGAGTCGATAATCATTCGCATCCGTGCGAATTGCGTCGGTTACGAAAATTCAGGAAGTAACGCCGGCAGACGTTCTCGCGCTATTAATTGTCTGAGTCATTCGGCGGACAAGGTATTCATTGTTCTACGACCGACGCAACCAACTTACAAATGGCCATTGTTTTTCAACGCGTAATCAACAAATCGCTCGTCTTCGGTGCTGCATAATTCAACAGGACGGATGAGTGGATTTGTTCGTTCGAGGATCGCGATACGCAGCCGTACAACGCGGTCAATTAAACGATCATTATAATCGCGGCTGCTCGAAATAACAACGATGGCCGAAGGTGAAACGCGAGTCGAGCCGCCTATCGATTTTATCGTCTCTCGTTTCGGTCAGGGGATAAGAAGTCAGGTAGCACTCGGTACAATATGCTATAAAATTTTCTAGTTAACCCACAACCGTTCTGAGATAACCGGTTCTCCAGCGGGTGCACAGGGTACCATAACGAACGAAGATAAGAAGTCGATCTCTTATCGTGCGGAGTCTTCGTTGATCTCTGAACTCTTTGTCTTCGTATTCTCTGTGTCTATTCTTTTGCCTGTCACGCATACATTTTCCTGTTATCTTCTTAAAGTTGTTCTTTTGCGAAAAATTGTTTAATTGAAAGCAATGAAGTTGCAAATATTTACCTCTGCTGTGAAAGAAGTACTGGTAATCTAACACGCTATTAGTCAACGTTTTCTTTATTGCGATAAGCAGTAGCTTATGCTGAATAGTACGAATACATAAATGAAACGCAGTATCATCGACTCTTTCAACACCACCTGGTCGCAATCGATTGAACGATTAAACACGAGTATCGGTTCCTCTGCTTATTGACGCAACGTTCTCGAAATTTACACTCATCGATCCAACCCGATACTCTACATACAGCTATACATAATAGGTTCGTAGTACAAAGTTTTGTATGGCAGTTTCGTTAATTAATGGTTCTATATAACAGACTACGCTGCGACATCTTCTGGTAGATGTATCCTTGCTTCAAAGGATACAAAAGTTATAATTTTTTTTTAATGTTTAAAGTATGAACTTTACAGCACGAAAGATGAATAACATATGAAACTTACGAAAAGGATTAAACATCTTATAAAGTATTACCATTAGTCTCGATGTTTCGAGCTTCAATATCGTGTGGAAAATCTATAAAATGATCAGATTTACACCTGGAGATCTCTTCTCGTAGGAATATTTATTCATATCTAGACCTCGAGAGAGGTTGGCCGGTATCGATCAATGAAGGAACTCTCTAGAGTTTCACGTATCTAGAGAAACGGCAATTCCTTTCCTCGATCGGCGCTTAATACGTTGATAGTCTAATACCATCGGCCGGCCGTGATAGACCTTTGCACCTTCGTCTTCATTATCCATCAACCACGCCTCGGTTCCGCTAGATCGTTGATCTCTGCAAAGGCCACGGACGATTCTATCTCGGTTGGTTGGGTAACTGTATTTAATGTGGCCGTGCTCAGGTACGCGATGCGTCTTCCAAGGGATTTACTGGCCCGATGGATTTAATTTGTTGCGGTTCTACACGGGATTAATGCGTACATTGCGGTAGAACCATTCGATAATGTATCTTTCGGAAACATTAGAAAGTCGAATGACCTGCGTGGACCTGGCCCAGACCAATTATTTTAGATTTAATTGCCCTGACTGGTGGGTGTATTGATCGAGCACGTCGTCGTTTGTAATCGAATTTCTCGATCTGTGACCGTGAAAAATGTATTCGATATAAAGGATCGTTTAGAAGCAATCATAGGTTCAATTACCACTGTTACGAAAACAATTCGTAAATTGTTATACGCATATAGCAGCAAATTTCTTTGTAGAATTATACAGTTTTCATTTGGCCCGTTATCTCTGAACCGATAACTACTTGAACATATTTAGAAACGGTTTAATGATTCGCCGAAGCTTTGGACGGAGAGCGCGGCGATTAAAGCATCCATCGAATCTTTCGATATTTCAATCGGTCGAAGAAAATCGAATTTACCTCGTCGTTCCATTACAAGGGCCGCGAACGCTACGTTGCTCGATGGAAGAACAAACGAATTACATGGTGGAACGAAATATCGAAAAGGGGCGAGTCCGGAGAAGCAATAACGTCGAACGATGACCGATCGCCGATTACCCGCCGGGATGAAGAAAGAAAAGTAACGTACCGTTCGTTACAGGATCGAGCAACGAGGATTCAATTACGATCGGGGAAAATTAGAACGGACGTATAGTTGTGTGTGCCTTTTATCGAGCCACGAGACGGGACCAAACCAGACACGATCGAAAGAACTTTCAGCCCTGGCGGTCCGCCATCGTTGCCGCGCGGAAACTTTTGACGGCTGTCGTCTTTGGTCCGGGAATTAATGAGATTCCTTTCTTCTCTACCGTCATCCTGATGGTTGGAAAAATATTCCCGACGCTGCTTCAACAGCGGTGCATCCAACGTCTCCACTTACCGAGTCCTCGGTGTCCGGCGAAGAAAGAAACTTTTTCGCAGCTGACTCGAACGCTCGCAGTCCCGTGGATTACGCGGCAATTTTAAACTTATTTCGACGTGGGATTTATGTTTACCTAGAAAACAACGGACCTTCGTGTTCCGTATCTTCCTTCTCTTCTTCTTCTGCCTCTCGAGCCTCTGTTTTTCAACATCTCCCTTGATTTTTTCGCTTTTAGCTCCTCCATCGACGCTTTCGCCGTTTCTTCGCTCCTCTTAGGTTCAAGGAAACTTCCTACATATTTTATATTCGATGCACGGCCCCGTTACGCGTCGGCCACGCCGCTCCAACTTTCCGGGATTAACTGGGCATTAGTGTCTCGCCGTGAAGATCAAAATTCCTTGATTTATCGTCTCGTTGCCACGGCCTCTCTTCTTCTTCCTCCGTTCTTCATTTCCTTTGTCGCGTTTCACGTTCACATTTTCTTTGACCGTCTTCAGAGGTCCGGACGCGATCTTTGGGATTCGAGCGAAACAACGAGCCCGTAAATTTGGTAGTAAATTCGTTACGCCTTTCGGATCCCAAAGAGACGTTTCGCAGCTATGTCGGCCATTGCGCGCCTCATCGGATTACATACTTTAGTTGGCAGACGTCTTTGTGCCTTTGTCGATGTGGTGTAACGGGGCGTCTCACAGTGACGGATAACAGTCGGAGGAATAATGGGAAACCATCGTGGAGCTTCGCTAAATCAGGAATCAATTTTCGGGAAGAATCTCTTCTTTGAAGGAAACACGGGCAGAAAAAAGGAACCGTGACTGTGAAATGAGATTCGTTTCTAGCGAGCCCGCGAAAACAGAGCACCAAGGAAACGAGGTTATTAAATTGAACCGGCAAAGAGAAATTCATCTGAATTTTACGTCATTTTCATCGAGTTTCCAAGATTTAAGAACAGATACGCGGAATTAAACTGTACTCTTTAACCAACATTTTTTAGCGAAGCATTCGTCGATTATTCAGCTTTCAAAGGAAAGAATCTCTCGGAGATTTTGTTCTTCCATTCGAGGTTTTCGCGTACGCAGAACCGTCAAGAATTCCGACAAAAGGATGAACTCAAGGTGCATAAACACAGGCTATATAGACTCTCTGCATATCGACGATATTCTCCCTCGTTCACGTCAGCGTTCTTACTCACGGGCCAAGGCTGCAATTAGTCGATAGTCGATCTATGAAGAACTATTTTCGGTATTTCTAATTCTAGTCGATCGGGGAGTGGCAGAGAACTCCGGGGCCGGGCGAGGGAACTTTTAAATTGGAGTTTTGACTGGACGCATTGAGACGGACTTAATGTGATTTCGAATTGGCCGGAGGCGCGCGCGTACAAGGGAAAGAGAAATCGAACGGTTTCAGGAGGAGGAGTAGGGTGAATTCGACATCCGCCGACGCTGACGCCGGGCTTGCGAGACCTGTCCGTTCTTCCAACACCCTTCCACCCTTACTACCTCCTCCTGCCTTCCATCCCTGATCGTCTCACCCTCCTCCATCCCTCTTCATTCTTCCTCCTCCTCGAGGCAACAACGGGGGATCCGTTGAATGAGACCGATTGACTTCACCGCTTCGACAAAAGGTCCGTCGAATCGCACCGGGAAATTCAGCCGCCACGTTTTTCCTGCCTTCGAATCGGAAGGGCGTTCGTGGGATGCGGTACTGGAACGCAAAGGGAGCCCGTACAACGTGTATACGCAGAAAACTCCCGCACGGTTTAACTGTATGGAATAAGTTAGATTTCACGTGGATTCGTTGCAGTTGAAGCACGGTTTCAGTTGATAATCCTTGCTCGGTTTCCAGGGGGACATAACCTTGTATCACTAAGTTTTTTCTAGATTTTAAGATGAAATTATATTTTTATACAGTCGATATATATGTAATTTCACGTAAACGTTTGTTTCGTATATATATCGAGGTGTACGTATATCTGATAATTCGTCGAATTTTCATCATGATACAAAGAACAAGAGAGAAGAGAAGAAGGAGAGGCAGAGTAGCACTTCAGATCTCGCGATAACCTAACGACAGTTCCTTAAAGGCTAGTCATATCGAGACCGTGCATCTCGGTACCGTGCACACGATCCACAGATGGTCGATCTTTTTTACAAAAAAGCTGTTGCTCGTCACGAAAGAGATCCGCGCGTAATTCGCGAACCGTCGATAGCTACAAGTTAATCGGCCTGATAATTAGCGGTAGAATCGTCGAGCGACGCATTACGAGGCGATAGTAATATCGATTGATACGAAAGTACACCGTGCATCAGAGAAAACAAATACTTGATGAGGTACACAAACGTTATTATTACCGGGACATTTATCGTTCGAGCAAACATCGATCCAGCGTCGGTCTGCAATCGGGAAGTTTACCCATATTTTTAACGTTAATCTCACGAACACCACTGGCGAAAACCAATTTTGCCAATGAAAATAATTTCCTGGCCAATTCGGGTTAGCTATCGAACAGCGCTGTACCGAGAACGTTCCATCACCGTGTACACTTTTCGCGATCGCGAAACAATGGGACCGTCTAATCTACGCTGTCGAATCTCTCGCCGCGACAGCACCCATCCGTGCACTAGCTGTACCACGGAGATAACGCGCTCTTTTTCTGTCGTCGTCATTATCGAACGATTTTGGCAGCCTGTTCAGCGGAAGTGCTAGGTGCATGAGGTGAACAGAGAACATGGTGCCATGTAGATTGGATACACCGTGCGACTGTAGAAGATGTAAATTTATTTATTAATCGACATGTATATATGATATATAGAAAATATAATTTATCAAGTAAATATAGCAAATGGTTATATTTCCTACGTTAAATGAATGCTTTCCAATACTGATAGATATTCTAACCGAAGATAACATTTTTATTGGTTTTGATCTTACATCGTCGCTCGATATGGCATAATTGAAAATAAAAATAATCTTTTAATCAAATTGACCTGTGTTAAACATGTGTAACACGTACATACGTATCTACTCGTGTTATCGGAAGAAAGTACTAAAAACGACTGTATTCGCAGGAAGGATTTGTGCACGATAGGATAAAGAGGTGAACGAAAACAAGCAAACGAGCAACGGCAGCGTGTTACCTGTACTTTCGCACGGCGATTCCATTCATCCTGGTAACACCGACCGCCGCCACCACTATTAACCCCAACCCCCTCTGGTCTAGCAATTAACCCAAGTGCGGGATTCGCAAAAACGGATTTCCCGAAAGCGTGGCGTTAAATTAACGTTTGCCGGCTCTGATTGTCGGACCGTGGCTCGTGTCGCCCGACCGGAAATCGCAGCTTGAAAGGGTCGATTAAACGACCGCTCGTTGATGACGCTGACTATCTTGTATCCTCACCCGATTGTTCTTACGTGTCCAAACGAGAATCGCGTTTCGAAATCGAACAATACTTCCTATTTTGAAAGCATGTTCTGTCGTGAAATTTTCAGAGGAAACTTTCTACGTGTAACGTACCGAAATCGTATTCTATTTCGTCTCCTTCGTCTATAAACACGTCATTTTTCTGACTATACAAATTCGATACCATCAACGAACTTTCCTACGAATAAGAAAGAAGTACATTTGGACAAAAAGGGAACCATGAATTTTGACGACCGATCAATGAACAATCCATGCTAAAGGTGAACCACAAACGATCGCGTGCGTGCCTGTGAGCGCGTAGGCGAACACACGCATATCTGTGCGCACGTGCGCTCGCATAGATAGAAAGAGCAGAAGGGTGTCATGCTATAATGGTTGATTCGATAACGAGCTCCTTCTCCGAGTACGGAGTGGTTGCATCCGAATTGGTCGGATTTGTTTCGGAATGGGACTGGGTCTCGAGAGTCGGTGGATAAAAAAAATACGGAGGGTGGCTGGCCGAAATGAAGGGACGAAAGAAAAAGAAGGATTTAATATCATACCGCCGCATAAGGCAAAAGAAATGCTCGAATACGATGGCCGATGCAAAAATAAATCCTTTTTATTCAAGTACCCTTTTTCATCCCCCTTTACTCTTCCCTCCACTTTACATCATCGTTCTCTGTATGATCCTATGAGAAGATCCAGTCTGTGACACCCCTCGAAATCGAGTCCGTGAAAGAACACGGATTGGGTAAATTTTATACTCAATAAACGGTATGATTATATGGTTTTATCGAAGGATTTTGTTGTGCCTAGTCTATAAAAGTTGTAAATGCAATCTAAACGCGGTTTTGATCGATCTCGTTCTTTCATATTCCTCAAAATAGTTTCAGTCAATGTACGATCGATCGATACTCGCCGATTACTCATCCTTCGTCTACGTATCATTTTCATAAATTTTATTTAAGCATTTCTAGACCAGCGATCGCTCGGCCATCTTCTTGCGTATACTCTCACGTCCTTGAATAACTATGCCGTATAAGTTTTGCATTCCGCCAGCGAATAGAATCTTGGCACAAGTTCCACGCTGCAGCAGTCTAGATCTCGCTAGCGATTCCTCCGTTCTTGAATTCAAAAGTACTCATTGATCGTGGCTCGTTAACATTCAGCATCGGCTCTGGTCTGTCCCATTTAAGCATCCATCAGCGACGTTCGATTTCTCGTGCTATTTCTAGACACAAACGGTGTGTCTGCGCGATGTTATCTCCTTGTAGTGTCACACATGGTAGCTACAAAGCAAATGGCCACTAGAAACCACGTTGTTTCACGAGAGGAACGTGTCGTGACTGCAGACGGCGCTTCCAGTGCGTTTCGATCGATCCATTGGACACGGTGATCTTTCATTGTACGCTCTGTCGGATACTTGATCCTTCTCACAGCCAAGTATAGGTACTGCGCATGATCAATGTGGGTCGATCAGGATCGCCCTGACCCGGCTCGTCGTAGTTATTCTTTTTCTCGGAACGACCGTTCGATCGCGTACAAATTGCGAATCCCGCTACCGTACACGAAGCCCGCTATTTTTCTCTGGGACATTTGCATGAATTGGATCGGCGTTTCCCGGCCAAGGGACGATTGTTTAGCCTGACACGACGATAATCTATAGAAGGCTGTGGGAATACACTTTGTTTCGTTGTTCAATTTCTTCTGTGCGAAACGGGGTCGCGGTTAATAGTTTTGTTGACTTGATCGGCTACTCCGATTGAGAGAGAAAAATAAAGAAAAAGAACGGACGCAAGATAGGAAGAGAAATAGCTAAGGGACGAAGGAAAGGGAATAATCAGCAGCTATATTTATTTTAATTAATCTTTCCATATACCGTTCCTATAATTTTCATACAATAATTGAAATAGATTAAATCGGTATGCGCAAGTAATTTCCCACGAAATGTCCCACGATCTCTGACACTTTTGCACGGAACATTTTAACGAAACTGTTCACGTGGTTTCACGTGGACATCGACCAGCATTGTATTCCAATTCCATTTGAATTTCAGCAAGTAACACGAGCGTTTGGTTGCGCGCTGGTATCGTACACCTACGCGGACATCCGCTTGTAGAGAACGCGCGCGCACGGTCGAGCTACTTACAGAACGCTTGCGATGCTCGCTATGCATCCATATAGAACGTACACGCACGCGGGACGCGCGAGCCGCTCCGTGATGTACCATGAAGCGCGCGCGTTGCACACATGCCTCGTGCTCACGGGATGCCCAAGATGCTATGTCGAGGGACGCGACTGCCCGCTCGGCGTCGAGTCTCGATATCGAGCGTGCACGCGTGCAGTTTCTTTCCCGGTGGCGTGTAACAATGAGCATGGGGATTGTACAAAGGCATCCGTGCATGGAATTTTATGTGGTTGAGGGTTACAGCTCCGTTGTGAGGCAGGTAATGGCATTGGTGCTGTCTTATGTGAAATTTAGCAAAAGTAAAATTGTTTTGTGGATTAGTTCCTTTTTTTTTATTATTTATTCATTTTTCTGCTAGGTTTATTGGTATACTGGGTAAATGACGATTTGTTATGGAAATATTTGAATTCGATGCCATTTTTCACATTATTATGTTCTTCTATGTTGTCCAATTAGAAAATTGTATTAAAATATACAATTAAAGGTCATTGCAAAATTGGTCAAATCTCTACTCACGAATAAAATAACAAAATAATACCGCTATGTTATATACTGGTGAGGTGAAAGATTACGAACGTAGAGGATCAATAATTCCGTCTATAATTCCATCGTACGACTTTCGAACGTGTTTCGACAACCGTATGCGTATTGCCTGAATGTAGAGATCGTAGTTCAATCGTTTCCGCGATTCGTAGTCACGATAGTCGGGGAGGGGAACTGTTCGTTGACAGTCTAGTCGTGGTTCGAGCGGAACGCGTCCCTGACGTCCGGATTTATCCGCGACAGAGCCGGGATTCATGGAACGTCTGTCCGTTCTCGTAAATTTGCCAGATAAAACTCGCGCGTCTCGAGTGAGAATTGCGCTCCTTCGACCGCAGTATTTCACCGGGGCTCGTTCGACCGTACCGATAGTCGTCGATTTAAAGGGAACAGAAACGTTGAATTCGGTGCCCTGATGGTCATTTGCGATATTACGCTTTGAGTGGAACTCGTAAAGAACGCTTTAACGAAAAACACCAAGCGGTAAATATATAGAATTGCAAACTTAAAAAAAAAAAAAAAGAAAAATACAGTCGACCATCTTTATTTGCTTCTCCGCAAAGTATTCAATTTGAAAATCATTCTTTAAAATCTATAAGGAACACTTTAACAAAAGATGTCAGCCGATAAAAATATTAGATCACTCATCCTTTTTCCGTTTCTTTTTTCCCCTCTATCTACGACACGGAGAACTCCAAACTTAAAAATATTCAATTCGGGCTTCATACATAAAGAGCGTGTTTCTTAGTCGCCATTTCTTCGAGTTCACCCCGCATGTACAAAGGACTACAAAGAGGACGAGTAACAGTAACGATATTACGCAAAGAGATAAGTCACGTTTAGAGTTGCGAAGGGTTCGTGAGAAGGTTGGGCTATATGGTGGTTGTATACTCCCACTCGTCGAACTAGCATTTCTTCCCATCGAGAAATATTCCGTTCGGCAGAAGCGTAAGGAACGAGGAAAAGGAAAAACCTTATCGGAGTTTGTTCTTCGCGATTTTCACCTCTCGCTCTATAAAACCAAACGCTGTAACGAATTACGACGCGATTCCACGCCCGTCTTTCTCGTTTTACTCTTTCCTACCTCATTCTCGCTGTCTGTCTTCAAACGGAGTTAGTCCGCTTTAAAAATCCGCCGCTCCTCGACTCTCTCAAGCGTGCTCGAGTTACAGGCCAAGCTGCGACCTTTTTCACAGCGGATAGTCTGAGAAACGAGTCGTTCGAGCTACGACGAGCGCGTTGCGCGCACTGCCGCGGCTGCTACATGTTGATAAATGAGTATAAAAGGAAATATTCCGATGAATATTTATTTGCACAGTTTAATTGGAAAATCGTTTGAACGTTAATTTCAATATCCATAGAGAACTATAATTAACGATAATTGGTTTACGCTTTGGTCCATTTAGGACGGAGTTAACAATTAATTCATGTAAATGTTAGCGAAGTTAGCGCGGTAGTGCTACTCAACTAACTCTGAAACGCATTGAAATTCCAATATCCTGAATTAACTGTGTCTCCTGAAAAATTTCACAGAAGCATCGTACATTGAGAGTTATAGCAACCAATAAAGGCAAAGTATTCTAGAATTCGCAGCTTGAAAGTCTGTATTCTCCCCGTGGAACCGATCTGTTTGTCGTGTTACGGTAAATTATGATCCCATATTAATATCACGAAATGCTTGCCGCGCTATCGGCGAGTGGTTCCACCAACCGGTTCGTGAATTAATCTTTTATCGGACACGGCGTTTTAATTGGTGCGGATTTGTGTGTCAGATTAATCGCGCGATCGCTATCGGCGCGACTGGAAGGGATGGGGTCACGTTGCGCCGGAAATACGCCACGACCCGCGTGATACCAAATGAAGATAAATGGTCCCTGGCCACGGAAGGCGACGGGTAATTGAAACGTATAACGAGATTCTTTGTCCCGTTACGGTTGTATCTTTCTGGCGTCGTGAAAGTAGACAAGAATGGGGCGAAATGCTTCCACGTTGTAATTCGTGATTTGGTAGCTCAAGCTCGTATTCACACGTTAAAGGAGACAACAGAAGATTTCGTGGTGATAATTGCTGGCGAAGTTTAGACTGAATCCTAAGCTCTCGTATTTTGTAAACTTTTATAACTTCTTTCTTTTCGAAGGTATTTGAACTTATGGAAAACTTGTACATATATCTATATTGCAGATATGTTCAGCATTTTGAAATTTCATCGTATAGTAAATATTAAATATCGTTACACGGAATACTAAGGTTTATATTTCGTAACCTGTGTAAGTTTTGTAATTATGCATGAATTTACAAAACAGAAAATTCAGGAACCTTTCTTCTGAAGTCTCTTCTTTTATTTGTTAAAAACTTAGAAACACGGACAGATGCATAAATTAGATACTTGAACATCTCTTATTCCAACTTCGTACTCCGTTATATCGAAGAAAACTTCTTTTCAACGAGCACTTGGATCCTTGTAGCGCAGCTGCTCGACAGTTTCTACATTCCATCGGCCGTCGATGACTTCGGTTCGCCTGATTGGTCATTCAGAAGTATTCGACGTACGTTTTTAACGAACTCATTCAACCGACGCGCGTTCATCGCTCTACGAACCTTTATTTTTCACCCGCCAACTTTCTAGAATTCCTTTCGATCTGCTGTTCCCGCGTCGATACGCCGCAATCAACCGCCATTATCTTCCTCGAGATTCTTCGATTCTTCGACTCTTCGACCGTAATGAGGACTGTTTTCGTGGAGAGGTTAATGCCTCGAAAGTCTTTTTCTCGCCCACGATCGAAATCGTCGAATTCGATTATCAGACCCTCGTATTGTCGAAATTCCGCATCTCCGCGATGAAACGACCGGGGGGATCCTTCGAGGCGGCTCGTAAAAACGACCGGTCGAGCTGTTGGGTCAAGGGAAAAACAGCGTAGCGTGGAACGGGAGGGAGCAGAGGGCGTAACGTCGTTTACGAAGTTGTCGGTGGATCGTCGTCGATTGACAGCGGAGGAACGGCAAAAACCACCAGCAGCTGCCCTATGAGTTTTTCCCCTTCGTCCCCCCTGCGCGTTTCTTTTGAGAGGGGAAGAAGAGGAGAAGAAAGATCGAAAAATGTGAAGGGAAGGTCCGAGAAGAAAGAGGGAAACGAATTTAAAGGGAAGGTGCTGCGATGTTCGTGGCAATGCGATGGCGAGGACGTCCCTAGTCTTGACGCGACAGGATTCTTCTTGCCCCCACCTTGAACTGTCCGTTTTCTTTTTAACTCGAAGAATAAACGAATAAATCGACGTTTCTTTATGCAAACTTGCGTTTAATTCGGGGCGAAATAGAAAGGCATTAATTTCGCATGCAAATACCGGCGGCTGTGCCATTCGCGCGTCGGAGCTTGAAGCGGGGCCGTTGCAGAGGGAATCGGAGAAGGAAGAGAAAGAGGCACGGAAATGAGCGTGGAGCGGGAAGGGGTCGTCTACAGGGGCTAGGATAAGGGGATGAGGAGGCAGAAAGCCGGTAAACGTGAGAAGGTAGGCAAAGATGGAAGATGGAGATAAATAGAACGAAAGTGGAAGCGCGACAGTAGGGACGTAACGAATGGAAATAGAAGAAAGGTGTAAAACAGAGAAAACGAAGCGGGATAAACACGTAGATGGATAGGGAGAGATCCCGCATGACGGACAGAGATGGATAGACCTGGGAAAAGGGAATGCGAACGAGGACAGTGTTAAGAAACGTGGAAAGCATGGCGAGAGCTTTTCGAGGGCGAGGGAGAAGGGAAAAGTAAAGTCGAGCTTCCAGTCAGGATTCGGAGTAGAGGCGGCTTTCACGGTATAATCAAGATGTTTGTTGACGTCGACGGCGCAGGGGTTGGTCGAGGGAAGGGTGGCTGAAATAAACGTAAGAACCGAAGCGGGGAAATGAAGGGGTGGCGGAGGGAAACATGGGGGAGGAGGGAAAGACACGGACGTAGGCAGAACCCGTAGAGAAAGTAAGTGTCGCTGGGGAGAAGGGTCGGGAATGGGGAAACGGAAATGCGATTCGAAAGAAACGCGAACGTGCGAGAAGTTCATAAACAATGAGACGCGATGAACAAGGGTGGACAGGATATAAAAGTGAAGGGAATTGAATGAATTGTCACTGTCACCTCTGGTTAATAACCTCCTCTGATTATACGCAACCTTTTATTCATTTGTACGTTCTTTTTCTGTTACAGGTAAGGGCGCCAAACATTAAAATTCTTGTCATTCGGACTGTTATGCACGTGAGTAAAAAGAAATCACTATAAGTGGCAATAGTTTCATTCCATTTTCCAAACGGTACAAATTTATCTCGTTGTAAAATATGTCGCGATTCAAGCGGAAGCGCGCGGCGCGTGGAGGCCGCTTAATTAAAACACGATTTCTAGTTCGTATTCCGGCCGCGTGCCGGTGGAAAACTTTCCAGCCAGCTCACGGACGCCCGGCGAATCCCCGGCGGGAGCTGTGAGGGGAAAGGCATCACGAGGTCTTAAAGATGCTTCGCCAGAACAGAGAGGAGTGGTTTACGGTATTTTCAGCTAGCGTACCGAGATAGTAACTATCCCTATGGTGGTGTGGCGGTTTGTGTTCCGGAAGACGGTTTACGGCCCCGCCAGCTGGGAAGCTCTTTACGCGCCAGGTGTTAGACCATGGCCAACCGCGAATAGGGTCGAATAAAACGCGTATGATTTACGATCGAGCGCCGCGGCTTCGATTAATTCGCCGGTTCGAGGCGATGGTTCAAGGTCGTTTACAGCTAAGACGCAGCGCTTCCTCCGAGGGGAGCAGTCGTAGATGCTAGATGTGATCGCGCGTCTTCCTTTCATTGCCTCTCAATATCGAGCTGTTTATAACTGGATCGTAAAACTTGATCTGGCAATTTGTTTGTTTACAACCGGTACGCGGATTGAACGGACGTTACGGAAAAGAGGTCATCCTTCGTTTCCACCCGTGAGGAATATCGACGTTAAGACGTTCTACGACGTTGTTACTCATCTCATAAAAATCTGTTTCTATCGGCGATATATTTCTGTCCCTTCTTCGTCCTGCTTCTCAGCGAAGGGAAACGCATGGATACGTCAAAAATTGCTGAACGTTGTACAGACAGGGATTCTTTAATTTGGAAGAAAACAACTAATTTCTACGAAAGACTATGAAGAAATTCAGTCTGGCGGCTCGGGGCAATCGAAAATTTCTCTCTCGATAACGGTTTTACCAAAAGGAATTCCACGCGAGATGACCTCCAAATTTCACAGCTCATTATGTACCATAGGAATGCGGCAATATCTTCCGTCGGACCCTCGAGACCGCCAGTATTCGTCCTTTCCTCCCGCTCTCGTTCGTAGCCGTCTCGGTCGCGCGGGATGTTCTTAAAAGAATTTGATATCGAATTCTTCCCTTCGGGCGGCTGCCACCAGGCGAGAGAGCCCTGCTTTCCAGGCAGAGAGAGAGGGGGAGAGGGAAACAGCGGCGAAGATGGAGGTGAGTGCATTATCTGGAAGTTGAACGGACTCCAGCCGCACCCCTACCAGAGGGAAGTTGGTTTCCACGCCGACAGGAACGCCAGGCCCGACTCATGGCAGCTTACGACCGGTACCGCGGAATTACGTCGCCGGATAATAACGTTTTATGTCGATTTTAATACGCGACTTCGTTTTCCACCCCCACCCACCCCAACTTTACAAATCACCTTCGACTGATTCGAGTCGAGTTACGGGATTCCGAATCCGTCGACTTCTTGATATCAACGACTCTTTCCTGGGAACAGGAGAGATCCTCTTGTGGTTTTCTCGATCACTGCCCTTCGGCCCTATTATTCCATTGTTTGCCTCGGTAATTTCACTTCTTCGATTCTTATTTCGGAATGAAAGACAATCTCAGTCATAATCGTCGTGGCTGGCCATTTTTGAAGAATCTCCTTACGTAATTGAATAACAGAACGTAGAAGTATTCCTCTTTCTCATTCTTTCTTCCAGTTACTTCCCAAGCAACAACACGCCCGTCGCATCAAGAATTCCGCGCAATTAATATCTCCACGGCGAGGCGCTTCGCCTGAAAAATTAGAAGCTCCGCGTGATTGATCATCCAATTACGTAATTACACGCTCGACGGTCGTTGTTAACCAAACTCCATCGTCCTCCATCTTTCCTTGGTGCAACCGTGGAAGGATGAAAGGAGTAAAGTAGTCGATAAATCTTAGCATGGTTTCCCTGATAATAATCGCCAAGCAGAAGCACGTCGAAACTCCCGTATCGCGTAACGCGATAAACCGCACGCCGATGAGTCCGCTATGTCCAGCAAAGTTCTCCCATAAAACCGGCAGTCTGGGATAATCTCAGTCGCGAGAGACCACCGGTGCGACGCGCGTTGACGCCACCAAGCGACGCGTTTAACGGCAACGGTTAATTAAATTGAATAATTGCGCGTAAATGTCAGCCGGTATTGGGCAACTCGAGACATTTTCAAGCGCTGCACGTGTCGATTTACGAGCGGTCGCGATTCGCGTTTCTATTGCCACACATGGACATCGGTCTGCGGTCGAGCACAACGTTGAACGAGCATCGAAATTACCTGAGACACGAAACGCGTCATCATAAAGTTGTTTATGGGAAAGAGGGTATTTCACCGTCTGGCGAAATTCTGACGCGATACACGGATCGATAGTTTGCAGTGTTAATTTGTGTACCAGTGGTTGGAACTCTGGCAATCTCTTTAAAGCATTTCTGTTCCGTTGAGACGAAATCGAAATTTATTTATTTAAATACTATTAATACAGAATATAGATCATATAGAACTAATGTAGGGAAATTGTTATTAATAAAATGACGGATTGAATGCAAATCATTTCGATATGATAAACATAGATTGGATGTTCCACTAATACCATTTTGAATTTTTGAGATGATATCGAAATTTAAATACTATTAGTATAGAATATAAATTACATAGGATTAATATAGGAAAATTACAATTAATAAAATCACTGATTGAACGTGAATCGTTTCAATATCGGTAAACATAGATTGGATATTCCAGTAGTATAATTTTTCCCCCTTTATCTATTCAACCTTTATCTTTGTTCTACTTTATACGGCATTGACTGAGATTTACGAGGGTACGCGATTTGTGACTGTATCGTCGCGCGGAACACGATGCTGCTAGCATTAAAAGGAACCTGTAAGGTGTATCACTAATAATTTTTATGGGAACAAGGAAAATGTTATCTCGAATAGAACAAGGTGCTCGTGAAACTATTCAAGAATCACTAGAATGAACTAATCCATCGATCGCGTACTTCTTCATTTTAGGAAGTGAAATACACAAAAGGAAAACGAGAAGAAAATAGTGATAAAGAATAAAGTGAAAAGGAATCGCGTCTAATATACAGTTAATCCTAAATAGAAGCGAATTAACATGAACGATTATGAATATGCAGGCAATCACACGTGAACACGAGCACAACGAACCGCTGTGATGGTGTTACATGCGTGTAGATAATGAAGTTTCGTAATTAACCAAGTAGATTAAGCGATGGCTTTGGTAACGCGTACGCGAGGATAGAATATTACTAATATCCTACATCATTAATTGCTCATCAAATAGTACGCCTACGTTAAATTACACCGTGTTCGCCGATCGCTGCTACCATTAGCATTTAGAATAATTATTTAAACGTCCCCTTTTTGATCGACTCTTGCTCTGTATCTGACAAAATAACGTAAACCATTTCGTATCACTGTAACGATTAATAAAAAAATTAGAATCGTACGAATTTAACAACCCGTAATAACAACGTGCAATAATGTTTCACGGTTATCATTGTCGATTTATAAACGGTCGTAATTAGCCGGTTACATCTCGCTCCCGTTTTCGAGCCGCTTGTCGACAGACGTTTCATTTCCTCGGCCAATGAAATCATCCGGTAATGAATTTAACTTCCCGTCGACCGACTTACGATCTCGCGGAGCATCGCTCTCCCGAGTCGCTTTGATGTCTGCCAGCCAACCCGGCGGAACTCCACGATGCAACTTTACTCCGGGCTACGTTTAACGCGACACGAGCATTACGCCGATATTAAAAGTACATCAAACGCGATGTACGGCCTCGCGTGGCGAGAAGCTACGCGGCGGCGCGATCTTTATTTGCTCCTCTGTGTTCCGACTCGGTCAAAGGAACGAGGTACGCTAGGTCCGTCGCGGAACTACGCTTCAAACGAAGTTAGACTAGACTAGCGGTGGCTTCGTCTTTTTGTTTCTTCACTGGTACCTAAGGAACATTGCGTATTTCGTGTTCAGTTTATTCTAATTTGAACCGAGTGGTAAAGGGGATGTTACAACTCGAATAGGCGTCCAACCGTTGAAATCCGATGACAAATGGCTCTTCGCTGCACTAGTTTGAATTAGCTAGATCCTTTTGAAAGAGAAACGGCCCCGGAACCATGTTAATCTTTATGCTAATGCAACGTACAATAGCTCACGAAAGTATCCGAACACACCTTTTATGAATATTACGTATTATACGAAAGGTTTTGAAATTTCATTAGCATTCGAGGTGGCCATTCATATTGTATGCTAATTGTTTACTAAATAGGTATAGCTTTGCAATAAATTTCTTTTTATGCTGAGTGCTCAAATACTTTCGCAAGCCATTGTACGTCTGGCAAAGTTTACGAGCGATCGTGGCCTTCCATCGTTATATATTGTACGTTAGGCGAAGTTGCGGTCAGGGACTTGCGCGCAGAACGAGATACCGACGCGCGCTGTGCACAAGATGTATCTATAAAAAACTTTATGGGCCAAAGAGATGCCTGTATACGACTCATGGCGAACATATACGGTGCTACGTATATGGATGTAACACGGGACGGTAATGAAAGTAACGAGATCGCGTCTCGGAATGGCAGTCATTAGCTAGGAACTTTCGATTCGCGACGAAAGCTCCGTGCACGGGGTGGACGGGATAAATTATCGGCCGTTCGTTCAAGTTGCTTTTTCCAGTGCGTCCGTCCGGCCTAGTCGATGAAACGCTTTGAGGCCAGAGCCGACGATTCTCGTAACGTGGTCGGATGTAAAATGGTTTTAGCGATGCTCCGTGTAAGCAAACACTCGCTTGTTGAGGCGCGCCAGATTCACGGATAAAAATTTCACGGCAAAGAAGAGCAAATACCCGAGCAATTAGTACTTCCTCTCGATTATTTGTGCTACCTACATCGTTTCAATGCGTTTAAATTTCTCATTCGTTGCTACTAATAACTTTGACGAATGTTTCGGTTTCATCTTGTCCCGTTTCGTTCGTTCTTGTTTCCTTTTAATTACCATTGCTATTCACGAACGAATTATCGATTATCTCGAGTACTAATTATCTTGCGACACTGCTATAAACCGATTCTCTTTAAAGTACCATCGTATTTGCATGGTGGAGAATCAATCACGCCGAATTGACATAAATGGAGCACGGTGTCAAGCTCTCTTGAAAACTTTTATCGTGGCTTCCTGTTTGATTATATTCACACATTGTTGATGTGTTTGCACATACATCAATTCGTGTAATTATTGAAATATAAGATGGATAGTTAGTCAAATATTTGCTAAATTACTTATCATCGTTATCCAATTCAGTAACCTGTGTTAGTTTCTGCGTAAAATAAACAGTCAACAATGCGTTAATATGACCTATCGCAGACGCCTACTTTTTAACTCATAATTGAGCTATAGTATCGCGTATCCCCGACAATTTGATAACTAATTTCACGTCCACGGTCCCGTTAAACAACTACGTACATCGTGATTCCAATCGTTATGTGGCGTGCAAAGCCAGCAAACAGATAAAAAATTGCCGTGTTTTCCGATCGTCGGAGCAAAACACGCGGATATTATGAGCCCGGGTCACGACAACGTAATTTCCATACGCTGAAAACTGTTGGACACGATCGTTGGAGAAAATAATAACGAGATGGCAATCGGATAATGCGATCGTCGCGCGAGAAAATTAAAGTACCACTTTAGGGCGGCGCAGGGTGGCGCGCGCGACGACTAAGAACGATACAATTTGACGCCGGCAATTAATTCGCGTTCCAGGAACGTCGTTGCCGGATGAAATGACTTCCTCGTACTCGCGTAAGACGCAACAAGTGAAGGGGAGATTCCACGGCGTTCCAGTGACACGTTACACGTATACACACGAGCGCGCTCTCCTCCCTCTTGTTTTTCGTTCTCTAACGAAGAAATTGCAACAAGCGCGAGAACCATCGGCGTTTCTCTTTATTTCAGATGACCACGCTGAAACCGGTCCGACATCGGACCACGCGTAAATTTTTCTGGTATCCCGGCGAGTCGCCGGTCCTCTCTATGCAAATTCGGTTTAATGGTGGTGCATGAATGAAGATTGGGTGACAGGGATCGTTCTGAGATTGCGAATCGTTGTCCCACGCTCGTTCCCCGGACTTCTCGTAAAATTCGCTGGTTCTTTATTAACGGACGTGTCTCGGGGAGGAAGATTTCAGAATGTTGGTACACCGAAAACCATTTCATTCAGAGCCGCCTTTCTTTTTCCTCGTTCGATTAAAAATATTTATATAGAGTTATACGTTAAAAAATATTTATACGTTATTTCGCAATTTTCTGTATAATTTCAATATATCTTGGAAATTGAATAAATTTAGTATTTTTACCAGTAAGAAGGACAGTGCACGCACCCAGTAAAGTACGCGCAGTGTAACACACGCTACTTTTTAATGTTAATACGATACAGAGAGTTTTGACGATATTCGTTCTTTCGATAAAATAATGTTTAACAATACGCTATGTTGTTTCCCGGGGATCCAGTTACGAAAGACATGGCGGGTTATTCGGGATGGACAGATTGCGGAACGGTCCGCTTTATATCGAGATCGGCGCATACGGAGGTCGCAGGTGTTCCATACGAGGCAGGCAAGCTAAAAGCCGTCCCGAACAAATTACCTTTATATCCCGGCTGTCGCGGATCTCGTCGTCGATGCGTTGCGTCCGTAACGAAATTTGTGGACTCGGCCGGTGACCACTATTGAAAGAGTGGATCCGATTGTCTGTTAGGGATAAACGTTTTCGAATATCCGTACCGGGGACAGGTGTTTCTTATTTCAAGGAAAATACATCGTTGACCGGTCGATCGCGTAAAACTGATTGTGAGATTACATGGTGCAGTCTGGCTGGGTATTTCTTGAACGACAAATGGTGACAGTCTCCTGTGATATTTCGTCATTGATGAATGCATTGAACTAATTGGACGATGCGTACCTCGTGATCGTTTAACTTTTCTGCCACTCTTCGCCAAGCCTATAGAATTGCAAGTTTAAGCTCGTCGGCGTTTTCAAAGAATGAAACTATGACACGAGTAAATACAGGCTATTCAGACTTTAGATTCTAGGTTGTCGTAAATTAAACAAGACGTTTCTGCGGGCGAAGTTCAATCTATATTCGTCCTTTTAATGAACATCGTCTTTATATACGTGGAACAGACTTGAAATAACTGACTTTCGATCTATTTCTGGCGTGCTTACGTACGTCTAAAAACAGAACCGTAGGCCTTTTGCCTTTAAGTAAAAAAACTATGAAAGATTGGTGTAAACTTAAAACTCCTACAAGTATTCCGTTAATTTCTTTAGCGCATTCTAGAAATGCGACTCGAAAGGTCGCTGTCGTTTCGTCTTACCGCAAAACCGTAGCCAATTGCAACGCAACGAGGGAACGTTGTTCCACTTTTTCCTTTCATCCTTGCGTGTTTCGCGGCAGCCACGAAGAATCACCTCCCACCGTCAGCCGTTCGTCAGAGAGCAGAGGTTTACACATGACTACGCGTCCACGGCCCGGAAACCAGAGGCTGTAGACTGAAGCAAACACGCGCGAGCACACTTCTACCCGCGTATAAATATGCGTCTGCTTCGTGTATACCGACGCTCGCACGTACAAATACACATACGCAACAAAACTACACATCAGCTCGTACGACAAACGTAATCTGTCGTGTGTGTATGTGTGTGTGTGTGTGTAGCAGGTCGTAAGGGGTTGTCGTAGCTCGAAGGGTTCGCGAGGAGGCGGCAGCGAGACGGGAGGGACATCAAAGCGAGATTGGCCGTGTAAACCTTCGAGCAACAAAGTCGATTCCTCCCCTCTCGCTCCTGTTCCTCCGCCTTCGCTGTCGCTCGTCCTACCCGCTGTTTGCGACCGTCAAGGCTCTCTCTCTCTCTCTCTCTCTCTCTCTCTCTCTCTCTCTCAACATCTCTCTGTCTGTCTTCATGCGCGTCTGAAACCTGCCCAGGATGAACACCAGGAAACGACGAGAAGGATCCATCTGGGACGAAGGCACGAGGACTCTCCACCTCGACTCTTCTCCGCTACATGTACGCGTTGTCAATAAAATCTCCAAGCTACGCTGGAGTTTTGAAAGAACCCGTTTCTCCCTCTCGTCTTTCACCGGGGAGACTTCAGGTTTTCTGAGCGATTGAAGAATTACGCGGAAGATTGGACGCGATTCGGACTCTATATATAGCACTCGATAAAACGCACAAGACTTATCTTTTCAATCTTGACGCGATACACAGAGCAGTAGTGATGCATTAACGTGATTCTCGCGGAGGATTAAAACGAAACACTGTTCGGTAATCTTTATTAACGAATCCGATATTTTGCTTCTTTTATGGTTTACTATGGTCGTATCGAGAAGATTTAAAGACACCATCTGAATCTGACCGCCAAAGCGAAATTACCGAGCAATCGACGTCGGAAACGGAGCTTAACGTTAATGTTCGACGACGTTCTTCTATAAACGAAATAACGACTCTGACCACAGCCACTGTACGATTGGACGATATTAAAACCGTTGCGGTATTAATTCTTATCGACTGAATGAACTAACATGAGGTAAACTCGCCGCGTGTGTTTTTTCACGTCGGGGGTAGAAACTGATCGTGCAACCATTAGTTAGCTCGTAATCGTGCTCACGATTTTTACGTTGTCCGGCTTAATTGCTGCCTTTCTTGGCGTGTGCGCAACGCAACGATCGCGCGCATACTTTATGTCCGACGCAAACAGCCATTAACGGGCAACGCAAAGCGTTAGAAGTAGTTTGCCTTAGAGCAGACAGCGGCCTAAGCGGTCGAATCGATCGCGCTCTGCCTCACAGCGGCCCATATAACGCTTGAATTATGCATCGACCAGCGAGCAAGAGGGAAAACGAAGGCAGAGGGAAATGGACGAGCACGTGAGCTAATCGAGTCGTTAACGAGGCAATGTCAGCCTGCTATAGGGGTGGCGATGCAGAAACGCTGAAAGTTGAATTTATCGTCGAACTTTTTCACGGGGAATAAATTACGCTAGGGCGAGAAAAAAGGAGAAAAAGTGGAGCGAGCGTGTCCGGTCGCGAGCCCGCAGGAAGATGGAAAACCAAGCGACGCGGTCTGGAACGAGAGGTAACTCCTATAAATAAAGGGGTCGCGTGCGCGACTTCGTGGCAACATTCGTTAACTCGTTAGAGAGTTTTTACACTCTCAGTTCCTTTTTCTTTGGAAAATTCTATGTAGGTTACTATTAATCTTCTTTGACGGGGTACCGCTTGTTATTTAATGCGAAAGTAAGTCCAAACACGAATGAAGGAATAATGATTTTGTGTACGAAAGATTTATGGACAAATCGTGCGTATATTTTACGTACGAGGTCCACGTTTTTGTCGGTATATCCCAAAAGCAACGTGTATATGTATATTCGATCCACTTTCATCTCGTCCCGAGACCGTTCCTTTGCCCGTTTTTGGGTCCGCAATCGGGAGGAATGATCGATTTCTTCTCGGAGAGTTCCTCAAGGTTGGCCCCACGCTTCCAACCGGTTTCTTACGTAACGTCGAATTATGACATACCTGGAGAAGTTTCGCTTGTACCGCGCCACGAACTACAGCGAACGCCTTTTTACGAAGATTTATAATTTTTCTTTTCCGCGTCTCAACGTCCCTCCGCAGATAAAACACGGAAACTTGCGGAAAAGTAGAATAAGGTCAACAGTAGTCAGCCGAGATTAAACGATAAAATACTGGCGCGTGCAGCATAAAACTCTACGTCCCATTATTTACTCTTCCATATACATGGCTGGTCTTTGATACCAGAAATTTCCAGGCCAGAGGAGAGCAAGAAAGGTGACCGAAATCTCCACCGATTTCGGCCATTATCCCCAGAAATATGACCCGCAGTCGTCGCGAGAAAACATAACTTTCCTTTTCAAGAGGCGGCAGGACTACATCCATTGTGTTACAACGAAGAGGCCAGAGCCGAGACCGGGGTCCCATTGTGCGCGCGCGTCGTGTAGAATTCTACCTGGCCCCATTATATCAGCGCGTTGAAAGTAGCACGAAGGCTTCGTCGTGCACGTGCGTGGTCGGTCGCCGCGCGATTCAACCCAGACCGGGACAATGAACGAGCCACCGAGAGTAGAGGATGAAAGCCCACGGTTACACGAGCGGGCCCTCGCGGAATAATCACCGGGATCGATGTAATCGGTGCCATCGTCCCCGATACACCACGACATTCCCGACTTTCACGCACGCTCTGCCGTAAATGGTCGGACCACGAAAGTGAACGGGCCGCGTCACGATTGCGTTGCGCTATACACGTGCTGGTCACGAAATGCGCCGACACTTTATGTCGTGGAGTCTTGTGGTTATTCAGACCACCCGAAGGGACGCTGGATGGAAGATTTGTGATTGAAAGGATTGGTTGAGTAGGGTGGTTGATTTTGTAGTTAGATTAGGATAGGAGAAACGAAGAAAGAGCTGTGAAAGATAGCGAAGTGTTGAAATTCGAATTGTGTTGGCACTTTCGTTGTTATCGACGTTTGTATATAGTACACGCTTCCAGTCGTGCATATATGAATGAATGTATAAGCGCTAGAAGCTTCTGATTCTGCGAGATATATCCTGGACTATTTGTTCAATTGACCAAAGAATTCATCAAGACAAGGACGCTATCCTCGTCAATTAACTCATCGTCAGATCCTTCCAAGAATGCTAGAAAAGATTCCAAGAAGGTAGCGAGTGATAAATCTGCCAAGTCGTGTTCATGGAACGAGTTCTCCTGGCACGAGCCATGGTAGCAGTTGTCCGTTTCACGCGCGCCTCGAGTAAATGGAACACCGGAACCGTGTGGAAAAGTCGAGCTCGCGTCTCGATTCCTCCGTTCCATCCTCATCCTCGTCCTCGTGGCTGTCGTCGTCGTAGAGCAAGTCGAGCGGCTTAAAGTTATGGCCTCCGGCTTCGTCGCCGAACCGAAGTAACAGAGCCGAACTTTTCCCTCGCGGTTCCGTGCGCGGTGATTTACGCGTTCGTACATTCGCGGGCGAGTTTCTGCTTCTTTGTGCGTTGGCCCGGGGCCCATCGTGGTTTCTTTCCTTCCACGTCGCTGGATTCGCGAACCTACAGGGCCAGAAATCCAAAGAAAGGTTAGCGGTTCGTACGAACGTTGTTCGATCGCGCGACGAAATCGTTAGAGAAACGGAAATCTCTGGCGAAAGTTTCCGACGTAATTAGATTTTCCTTGTTATTTGATAGCATCTATGAAAGCTGCTCCGTACGCGGATAAAATATCAGCTATTAATCTAATTCAGCCTATCTTAATTCAAATCGGAATTGAAATTCGCACTCGAACCGACGTTATTCTCCGTATCTCGTCTAACAGTCAGATTTCGCGTCATTCAAGCCTGTTTCTAGTCACGGTTTACTTAATTCAATAGAAAGATGATGAAACGGTTGGCACGAGCTTATGGACTGGTAACGAATGAGGAAGAGATCGATATCGTCGATGATTCACGTACCGGCGATTTATCCTCCGTTTTGGCTACGGGTGTGAGGATTCGCCAGCATTCGCCAGCATTCGCCGCGCGTTCGACGAAATGGCCTTTCCGGCGCGTACTTTATGAATGATAGACTTCGGAAGAGGTGTTCCAGCGGCGTATATCCTTGTATAAAAAAAGAGGATGATTTAACAACTATTCTTTCGATCCTGTAAAACGTTCTAACGAGAAATCCTCCCATTTCCTTCCTATTCCATGTTAAAAGAAAATACACGACGATTCTAATTTAACCTATCTAGAATTAAATAATCCTGTTTTATCCGTTAGATAATCCTGTTAGATCAACTGCCCGTGAGGAGGAAATTGCCATTTTCGCACACACGTTGATTCCAATAAGAACCAGATTCCGCGAACCCAACCTCCTCTGTCGAACAGCAAATCCAGCTGCCAAGTCCAGCAATTCGATCGCTCCACGCCCTTCCGTTCCGTAAAAACGCAACGGAGCGGTATCGCGTTTTTCAAGCTCCCTTTCAGCCACGTTCATCCGCAAAACACCGGCGGTTCATCCTAGTAACGATCGAACGACCGGCGCGCGCCTGGATTAAAAGCCGAAGACAGGGTGTCGCGTTTTTCGCGGCACGTTTCCGCGCAACCGCGCAATAAACGGCGGATGTAAAATGCAGGTAGCCTCGTTCGACGGTTACCGGAGAAGTTTCGGAACCGCTTGTTACATGCGGCGCGTGTTCTCGAATAGGATGTCACGTCACGATGGAACGTGCAATGCAGTTTCTCTCCTCTCTATCCGTCTCTCTCTTTCTTTCGCTCTGTGCTCCCTCGTTTCTGCATCCGCTCTTCCTATCCTGCTCTCCTCTCTACGTCGTACCCGTTCTTTCGTCGTGTTTATCCGTCCCTGTCGCGGCTCGTACAGCCGTACGAGCGTGAACCATACGCGAAACGTACGTTCTCATACGCCGCGCGTCCCTCTCTCGCTTCGCGCCACTCCTGCTTCCGTATGACATCCATAATGTCTATCTATTCAGTCGACCGAGCGCTGCCTCTGACAGCGTATGAATTCCAACTTGAATATGTATTGTCGGCAGCAAATTAATATATACAGCCGCGAGCGCGCGCCGGCCCTCTTTGTCCCTACTCCGTCACTTTTCCTCCGCCGGCACCACCGCTCCACGCTTCTAAATGTAATTTAATAATGTCTACCGGTGCCGCCGCCGCCGCCGCCTCCGTTGTTGCTTCGGGATCCGCGCTATTCAACCGCGCGGAACCAAGATTTTTGCGGGGTTCCTCTTCCCCGATACCCTTCTCCAGGACGCCGTGTTCGTGGAAGCATTTTTAACGAATTAACCGACCCTTTCTTCTCACTGACGACGAATCAATTGTCCGCGGTCTGAAGCGAAATGATTACGGTCGTCCGCTAGACGCGGAAATCGAAGTTCGGACTGTGTATGCTTTTAGATGGAATCGATGTTCGATCGCTCGGGATCCGAATAACGGAAATTTTCTTTCGACTGTTTAGATTGGCATAATAAGAAACTCTTTGAAGGCGCTTTCAAGACGCAACTTTTTCCTGATCGCAACTATCCGCGAATTTCTGCGATGATGTAACTTCGGTTTCTATAGTCGTTCGACTGTATTTTCCTGTATCATCGATACTATCGTTACATTAACTCTGGTTGGTAACGCGCGAGCAGTAAAATTTCCATTCGGGAGCCATCTGGCCACGGGCCCGTTGCCGCGGGCTAATGAAAATCCCTCGGCAGCTTGGATGAAAACCTTCGGGATAATTGTAGAAATAACGAGGAACGAGGCAGGAGACGGAGGAGATAGGTTCGACGCCCGACGAGAAAGGAAGGATATTGAAAGAATCTTCGGTGAATGTGGAGAGCATGAAAGAGGCTGAACCAATCGTCAGTCGGTGGCATTATAGTTCATCTAGTAAGCCGCCTTTCGACACGCCTCATTACGCAGATTTACGACGAGCGAACGAGCGAGCTGGTTCCTTCGCCGGTTCACCAGGCGAAGAAGAAGCCGGTAGTCCCGTACGCGAACGCTCCGATTCTCGCGACCGAAGAATCAAGCAAGGAAGAGGATAATGAGAGAAAAAGGAGCACACCACGGGATAGAGCGAAGGAGGGAAGGAAGAACTCGCGTTTTCAATGGCGGTCTCCCCAAGGGAGACTGGCTGGCGAAGGAGACGGCCGAATGGAGCGCGATGGAAAAAAGAAAAAGACGATCCAGAAACGGCGGCTGTTCGTGCTCTGTTCCGCTTCGTCTCCACGGTTTCTGATGCTCCTGCCACGTTCAACAAGCCTTTGCAATTTACACAGTCACCTCCTACTTTCCAGCCTCCTTTCCTACAGCATATCTTCTCCGCTAACTTTAGTTACACGCTCGACGTCGTCTCTGGTTTCCTCGTTCTCCTCTCGGCCTTTCGGTATGGTCTATTTCCCTTCCGCTTTTCGCGCGTATCGGTACCAGGCCCGTGTACGATACACGTAAACCAATTAGATGCGCGATAGACGTTCGTTCCGGCGACGTTGCGCCGCGATTTATTACGCAATTTATATCGCGCTCGTGAATACAGATAAGGCCGATATCGCCCGCGGTTCCCGGCCTACCGTAAATATCGTTACACTGAACACTCGCGAACACGAAGTCGCGCGAATCGCCAGGTCCATATGTCTATATGGATCGTCAGGAATGCCCACGAACGAGGACAGAGTTATCGTCGTAATCGGAGCGGGGTGGCTTTTAAAATTTCCACAGGCCATTACTGTCCGGTTCTAGCTTGATTTTTATCGTCCTGGATCTTTATGGTCCAAGCTTTTACTACTCGTTTTCTGGTACCGTGATCGAGCTGGAGATTTTGTTTTTATTCTGAAGCTTTTATTCAGATCCCTTAAGTCTTCTTAGGCGGATAAGTCCTCCGTTAAGTCTATCTTGTCGCCGTTACTTTTCCGAAAAGACACAAAAACTCCAATTAACAGCAGTTTGACAGGAGAGAAATATTCTCAAAAAAATTCTGTTAGAAATATCGTGGTCGATCTGGAGATCGATATCTCCTTTTCATATGGCGCAACCGCGTCTCGGCTGTTCGAAGCCGCAAACCATGACGTATCGACACCTGTACGCGCTCGTTGCGGCCATTCATCGTGAATAGAGAAGTTCCTTTCGCGACGGTGAGAGCAACAGACGCACGACGGAAGCGTATTTCACAACGAATGAACCGTCCACCGCGCGTTTTACCCCATTCCACCGATTCGTTTCCGGCCGGCGCTGTCGAATTCGATGAAAGCGGCACGGTCGAACGGTCCCGCACGCATGGCCGACAGATTCGCGTTGTGTTCGCGAGCCTGACTTGTGATTTGTTTATCTTCATTCCCGAGAGATTTAATTTCTTTAATTTCTCGCCGCGATCGTGCTTCGATGCTTTCGTTTCGGCGATACTTCGATAGTGATTATACAGCGACCACGATGAAAACAGAGTATTATTCTTCGCGAATCATTGTTCATGTACTATTAAAATATTCCAGTTAGTTAATTTGAAGTGTATGAATATAGACGAGGATATAAATTTTGCAATTTTATTACTTTCTCGACGTAGAAACTCTTTATCTGAAGTATACATATAGTAATGGATTGGGTGAAAGATGGTAGGTCTTCATAGCTCCATTAACAATCTACAAAATAACGACCTCGTTGTGTCTCTTCTAATAAATTAATGTTCATGAAGAATATTAGAGCTATTGCGATAAAGTAACGGGAGTAATAAATTGCTTGTAGTCATGTCCTAAGGCAAGAAACGCTTTCAAGATTGATACCTCGAGAAACAATTTTTCAGTTCTTTCCATTTTTATCGTCAAAATTACCAAAAAGTCGTTATTCCAAGAGATACCTGCACGAAGCACCTATAATACCAAAGTAGAAAGAACACGCAACCGTAGTAGCGAAGAGGCGAAATCCCTAGACGGTAGTTGGGGTGGAAACGTATAAAATAGGTGGACGATCGCGCCGTAGCGGAAGGGGTGGGAGCTACCGTAAAAGAATCTGAAGGAATGCAAGAACGATCTCGGGGAAAGTCGGAGCTACGATGGTTTCAAGGGCGACGACGAGTTTTTGCTCGATTTGCTGCGGAGCGGAGAAGATTGCGTGGCATGACGGTAAGAGCGCCTTCGGGAACGAGCAGCTCGCGTAGAAAAGAAGCCTCCAGTTCGGATCGAGGTTATATACCGCGTAGACGAGGCGAGCATGCGTCCCCTGTGGTGACGGCTGGAAATCTTTTTGATCTCGGTTGTACAACGAAAAGCCAGTTAGTTTGCGGTTCTTCCGAGAATTTGAACCCTATGATCCTTGGCACTGATCCCTCTCGTCGTGTCCCCGAATCTTCGTAAGGGCTGATGCCGAGGCTTTGAAACGTTCCTTCTGGAAGACGAGAAGAGAGGTCGGCGGATAGGACGAGACAATGACAAGGAGATCGACGGAGGAGAGGACGAACGCAAGAGTATTCCTCCTTGACGATAAGCTGCTCCGTTCACAAAGGGACCACGAAGGCTAATAAAAATCGGCTGTTTGCTTAGCCAACGCTATTACCTGCCCCCTCTGATACCACGATAAAACGGCCTGTCGCCGGAATTGATGCTGCTTGTACGTACCGTACTTGATTGCGTTCGCTGTGAGAAACGCGTGTTATAGTTAATTGGTTGGACGTTGGACCTACCGGATCGATCGTCTCGATAGAGTGTCTTCGAATCGAATCACCGAAAACTTTCGGAAACCATTTATCTTGCCTGCCACGTTGGACTTGTAACTTGTATGTGCATTACCAGTCTTAACAAATGTGATCGTGTCAGTGGTGTTTCGTTGCAGAACTAATGAATTTCAGGAAGTTTCGTATAACGTGTATAGTATATTCATAAAAGTTTCCTGATAAATGTTGCTAGAATGACGGTATTCGATTTTTGTCCAAGGTGTGAACGTAGTAATTGTCAAAATATATCGCTGCAAAATCTTACAGGAGCAAGATGGATCGTTCAAAGTGTTCGATGGTCTGCTGCGAGACACGAAATCCAGGATCTACGATCTACCAGCGCATTCATCCCCCTTTTTCCGCCATTCCATCCATCATCGACCGTAACGCCGTCAACGCAAAAGGGCCCCGAATCAATTTAGCTCCATCAAGCATCCACGGAGGAATTCGTCGAGCGCTCGAATCTCACAGAGCGAATTCAACCGCATTCCAGCTCGGTTTCCCGCGTTTCCCAATCGCGGCCCTCGCGCAGAGGGTTACAAATGACCGTCTAACGAGAGTAGACGCTCGGCCGCTCTTAACGAGGTGACGTCACAACAATAACAAACAATTGCAGCCTTTCGCAGGACCGCACCCTAACGAGATCAAAGCTAGCACAACCCGCATCGCGTTCCATCGACGAAACGAGGCTTGTGTCTGGCATCTGTTCGTGGACGAGAGAACGGTTGAATTAGTCGTAAGTCAGTCAGTCACGGCTTGTTAGCGGCGTTAACCCTGACCCTGGGTCACGCTACACGCACGACAACGTCCCGTTGCATTTTCAATTGGAAGAAAAGCTTCGAGCTTCGGTGAAACTTCACGTTAGTCCAAGCGCGTATAAACCGTGTCTCCGAGCGATTGTCTCGCTTTGTCTCGAAGTCTAATCCCAACGCCGTCCACGCGGAAGCGCTTCTGAAGGCCGCTCGATCGAGTTCAAACAGGGGAGTTTCGACGTTCACTCGAATATTCATAATCGAATTAGGAGACTGAGCCTCTGAATGGAACGCTGATGCTCTCCAGAGACACTCGGGGGCGCAGGGGCTTACGGCGAGAACGCGCGCTTCGCTGAAATGTAGTCGTGTATCGGTGCAAACGTCGCGAACGCTTCACGGGCAAGGAATGTCGTTCGATTAACGAGACTACGTATGTGCGATGCAATTTGGGGGATTTGGAAGTAAATTGACGCCGTTTTCATGTTAATTCGCTCTGTTGACGTTACAGCTGGTTACGTTTAATTATATAGGGACAAGAGATAATTACGAAAAGTCTGAACGAATATTGTAGTACGTTGACCGTTTTATTTCTGCGAATAGACTTTCAACGTTCGAGCGTATTAAATATCTTGTGAAAATTCAACGTTGACTGGGGAATGATGGAAACGCGTTAGCCTATGAACATAGCCCGAAAACGCAGCAATCATCCCTCGCAATCGTTAATCACTAAACTCTCGGATCTCCCTGGTACGAGCGCGATAAATCTGGCAATGGTCGTTTGAACCTATGTACGCGCACGTACGTACACGTGTAAAGAAGGAAACTTGGCATGGCGTCTGGTGATTCGACGGTTCTCTCGATTTCGTAAAATCGAGACAGTAATTCAAACGCCTAAAGGGCCGTGATCGTAAATCCTGTCCGGCGCGCGACAAAGTGTCGCCATGCGGTTTCGTATCTCCTGCGATTGTAGCGTACGTGTACGTGGCACGGAACCAGGACACGATATATTCCATTTAATCAGTTCCACCGACCGAAATCCTGATATCCGTGGAATGCACCTGACTCCGCCCCTTCTTCGTCCTTCTCTCTCTCTCTCTCTCTCTCTCTCTCTCTCTCTCTGTCTTGTTCTTTCTCGCTTAAACAAGAGAAACAAACGAGAGAGCACAGAGGCGAGAAGAGAAAGGGCCGTGCGATGCTTTCGTCGAAATTTTGCGGAAGGGAAGGGGATGTCCATTGGTATGAAGTCGAGAAAGTAGGAGGAAAGGACGAGATAAATTCGCAGGTTTACGGCACCCTTAAAGTTGCGGGAATCTCTTTAACGACTTGGCAGCCTGCCACCGTGTTGGCCTCCGCAGGAGGGCCGAACAGCATCGATGGTTCTGCGCGCCAGACCGGCCCGGGTTATCATTCATTTTCTCTCGACCGGGCCACGGATTCTGTTAATGACAGCGCTGCGAAATTACTGCGGAACTTCGCGTCCACCGTGTGCAACCGGACACAAAAGAAGCCCGTAGACCAGTCACAGGGACGCTATGTTTCCGATCGTCATTTAAGGCAGACGATCGCCTAACTGCGAGTTCGAAGAACTTTATCTCGAGGAACTTTGCTCGTGGGTGGTGTCTCAGGAATTTAAGGATCCTGGAGTAGTGATAATCTCGGCTGCACTCGGTTGTTGTAGGTTTCCAACTGCATTTCAACCTTTGTGAATCATAATGACTAGATACGTAGGTCCATTTGAATTTTTGGAATCCACTTGGACACTTAAGGATACTTGGAATATTTTAGAGTTTTATAACTATGCAGTTTTCTTATTCTATTTCTAAATCTTGAAACCATTCGTATACAATTTTCGTGAATCATGGCGACGCCGTAGGTACACTCAAACTTTTTGAATCCCAATATTCGGGATATTCTGAAACTGTAACTTTAAAATACTTTTCTCGATTTTATCAAATTGTATCTATCAAATTAGAAACTCTCGGTATAAGATCCTAATATTTAATATTAGGTTAGGGGTTTATATTAGGTTTTCCATGTGTGGACTTGTTCACATCAGTACCGCCGTGTTTAGGATCATCCGTATTAGTTCCCCTAGAGCCCAGGTCCGTCACTAACCCCGTGCATCCGGTGAGTTTAAAGTTCGATCCCACGAGTTTGAGATCTTCCACTTCGAATCTGATCAGTCGAAAATCGTCGCCGTCAAATCCCATCGTGATCGTTGGTATCAAAGTCCAACGGTATTTCTTTCGTATTCCATCCCGACAAAATGGATCATCTTCTTTCAAGACCGGAACGCGTCCAAATATCTCAACAGCGTAAACGTTAAACTCTGTTCTGCCTTTATTCGGTTTCCAAAGCCCGGAGCCGATTTTCCTTACCCCTTTCCTCGTCTATCACGATCTCTAATGTCTGTTCTGCCTCTTCAGCCCCGCGTTTCCAATGTTTTCGCCGTCTGAGACGCGTCCTCTCGAGAGAGTGGTTTATTTTACTGTTACTGCCAAGTCCCCCAGGTTCTCTGATCATTACCGTCAAAGCGTCACCGCAGGCTGAGTAACGCGAGATTCCAAGTTCTGGAGAACGAGGAGGATCGAAAAGAGGCTGAATTGCGTCGCAAAGAAAGTTCAGCCGGATCTACGAGTGCCTCGATAACGGGATCCTGGGAACGCGAGCCATTTTCCACGTGTTCCTCGTCTAGCTCGCGGTGACGATCATTCTTTTCCCTCCGTTACAACGCTAGCTTGCCCTCTTTTATCTTTTCCTTGCTTGTTTGTTGCTGCCTGTGTTTCTACAAGAATTGACCATTTTGTTACGTGGATTCTTCGCTGATACCGTTATCGCCAAAGTCTCTCGTAAATCGTACGTCGTTTGGGATCCTTGATCTCAGCTGATTCTTTTCCCCTCTTTCGGTCAGATGGTACCATAGATTGAAAGCTTTGAGGTTAGAAAGGGAAATTTTGTAATCTCTATGTCTTTGTTTATTGTATTCTTTGCTCTTTCCTGTCGTTTATAGGATGGGGGATCTCTGACAGTTATAATTTATAGTATATTTCGATAAATGTTTTTTTTTTTTACAAAATAGACTCAGAGGAACGAAGTTAACACGTATCTCTCAAGCTAAACTGTATCGTAATTTTGGGAGATACGGTATCCACGAGGGATGTGCGCTTACGCCTATAATTAGCCCTTACGAACATCCTGGTTGTATATTCAGGTAACAAACACGCTGGTGACATATAATATGTTTTGGCCTAGCTCGACGATTTAGTTTCCCCCATATGAAAGAAAGATAACAGAAAGCTTGTCATCCAAGCATGTTTTTTCCAGACTATAATTGGGAACAATAAATGTAACAACGAAAACTGAAATTCCTGAGATACTACGATAATACGAACAAGGGGCATCTTTGCGTCGCAAAGGTACTTTCATACGTAGAAGAGGGAACCAGAGAATACTTCGAATTCGCCGCCAGCGGGATAGCCGGGAAACAAGTGCGCGGAGAAGATGGCGAAGCGAAGCATTAGCACGAAGGAAATGGATTCCTCTTCAAGTTTTCCTCTGGTTATGAATGAGCAGAGGGGGAAGTGCTTGGCTTTGTGCTTGCCGGGATCGGGCTCGTTGCAACGCCAACCAAATCTACGGAGAATCGCGTCACATACAACTACTCGTTTACACAGCTCTTCAGTCATGCGTCACCACACACACAAATCTTTCCTAGTGCCTCTGTTTTCACTTGCTTTGTCTCACTACGATCAGTTCGCATTCGATTCGAGAGATTTGGAGACGTGGAACAACACCAGGATATTATCGACTCGCGCCGCGTCTCGCCTGTGTATTCCCGTTCCCTGATTTTCCTCCATAATCCGCTCGATTCTCGAGCGCGCATTAGAGAGGCTCTCCCGGAAAAGCGTCGTATCGATGAAGGCCAGGGATACTAGAGAGAGGGTCAAACGTAGATGTTTCTATTGATAGACGTCCAACGATCGATAGCAGTTTCGTATGGGTTGTGTGGCGGAAGGATATATTCGCGAGGGGATAGAGGAATGAGGGTTTGTCGTAAATTTATGTTTCTCGCCATTCGATTGGACATGTTTTATAGGATCTGTAGGTTATGGAAGGAAATATGGACGTCTTACGATTGCGAATACATATATTTGTATCGTGCGTATTTGTTGAGGCTGGTTTCAAATCGACGAACGTACGAGCGAAACGCGAATCTGGAACGTTTGAATGAAAGTACAGTCATAATTAGCGATCTCGTAGACCTCACGCTAAACGCGTAACATACGCAATAACAATAATTCCGTGTCAAAATCAGACGTCCTTTTTTTTAACATTACTCATCTATTGTGCATAAGAAGTGGCGCGTAGAACCCAACAGGTGTGACATTCAAGTCGAAACAATCCAGTTCTTTGATGAAAGTTCTATGAAACTTAACCTCGCGTGCACGTGGAACCTATGAATTATATCAGCAGTCTTTTCAATGCGGAGGAACGAACGTCGTTTACCTTATGCATAGTAATGACCTCGGTGTTGGATTCACATCAGGAGGATCGCTGTTTAATCATCAAACGAACGCGTTTTCATCCGGCAAATACACAACGGCGTATGCCTCGTAAATCCAACAGCGACGGCTTATGGGGTTATCACTGTTATCGGTAAAAGCGTAATGGAGCATTTCGCGATTCGATCGCTTATGTTTCTGTCCAACGGAAAATCATTATGATAACGATTGTGTAATCCACCAATCCATAGATCTTGCCGTAAATTCCGGAATTATTGCACGGTATTTTAAATTTGACGGAGTTAATGATATCTTTCTTTAATTCCTTTTCGCCTTGCAATTGCTTACGACGGGGACTATTGTGAACATCGGCGTACCTTCTCGTATTTCACGGTCACGTATGCCTCAGGCCATTGTCTGACTGCAAAGCTCAGCGTCACGTGTGAAAGTGTCACGTTGTGGATAACGTTGAATAAAACTTTTTGAACGTACCTGTCTGGCTTGGAATGCAGTAAAGTTTCGTAAGAAGATGGTCTGCATATTAGCTTAAAGTTTTATTGATTTTCATTGATATTCACTTTTGGCCGAAGCGATCGATCAGCATGAAACAGCGTTATAATGGTCCGATGTCGATTAGTGGCGAGTCAGGCAAACGGGAGAGGGAACGGTTCCGGAGTTGGTGATAAAATTCTTTTTCCAAGTTATATTAACGCCGTTACTCGCTTCCGCGAACTTCCTGGACGAACTTTAATCGTGAATAATGAAGGAGCCTGAGAATGATTATTTTTCTTGCCGAAGGGAGCAACGATATTAGACGGAGCCCTGTAACTTCGTCCTGCCGCCATTTTTCCCGCTTTCCGAAAAATCCCTACACGTCAACTTGACAAACTTCCATCTGGTTTAATTTCAACCCGAAGCAGCGTGAATGCCACTCGGACGATTAGTCTCCGAGCAAACTAGACATCTTCTTAAATCTTTCTCAACTTTATTGAATTGTGCTATTGCCCTGCTACAATTTAGGTACTGTTAACACATTGACCGTTATGGTGGTCGTCAAATGCTATTAATCAGAACATACCCTTTTCTATCTTCTCTGTAATCCTTAATCTTAATACAGACATCAAATAAACGATAAATAAACTTCATTAATGCTGGACATGTCTCGGCAGATTAAGAGATAATAACGAGTTGCTTTGATCGATTAAATCCTTGGAATTGACGAGCGTCGATTCGATGCTAATTTCGCCGAATGTCATTCGACAACGATAATTCTATCGAATGTAACGAGATCAAGAGTCGGCTGGCCGGTAATTGTAACGGGACTACTATTTGTAATTCATCGGTTCGGCGTGTCAAATTTTACAATGCAGGCCTCTCATTATATTTACAACATGCGCGCGCAAGTGTAGCTCGTCTCCTCTTGCCCGTCAGTTCGCTCCAACAATTTATGCTCACGGCTCTCTCGGTATATACATGCAGATTCATCGAACGATTATTACCGTTGGCCATCAAAATGCAACGACGATGTTGCGACCGCGACCTGCGTGCCGTCTCTCCGCTTTAATTAGCGTTACAATGATCGGGAAATCCCCGGTATCATAGTGATCGGTCGGTACCGCGTGGATAATTACAGCGCGCCGACCTTCCCGCCCTTGTATCGTGACTGCAATTTCTGAATTTCCTCTGTGGCTCGCGCTGCAAGGAAGAAAAACCGGTAATGGACGTTGTTCGCTGATTAATCGAATTTCCTGATTTTCGTGTGCCACCAGGAACGAGAATTTCATTCGTCCGCGCGTGTCAAGCATTTCGAATGGTCGATCAGCGGTCGTAAATAGTCAGAGGGGCTCAGAACGAAAATTATACCTTGTCAATTTTTGTCATGTCCGGTATTCTTAATCGTTGTTTAATACATTACAGATCCTTTTTACCTGTCGAATAACTAAATAAATAATTCATTGCTACGAGCCTTTGGTAAAAATATTCGAGATACAAAATAGAAGATAAAAAAGCGATAATCTGTGTGTTATTAAGGAATTCGACAATAATTGATCGCTCTAATAGCTTGGCTATCGAGTTATCAAAACTCGAGGAGATCCCTCGGTGTAAATTGCCGGAAAGAGAAGGGCCGTGGTTCGATGCAGCTGGAATAAAATAGCCTGCAATGCCCGTTCTCCCGCGTCTTTGTTACCATTATCGGCCGGCCCTAAAGTGGGCTTATAGAAAAGAGGAATTATTGCACGGCGGCGATGGAGATAAGTGGTTTCATCCGTGAAACCGCCGGACAAAACCGTCGCCGTCGCTGCTAACCGTTAGCTGCGGTAATAAATTGGCAGAGAATGCGCGAAGGAAGACGCGGTCTGGTACACGGAGAACGGTTAGCAGTTATCGCGGCGCAGCCTGTGGCAAGTAAGGAGAGTAAAACGTCTCGCTTCGTGTCGACCGCATAATTCAACCGCTGTTGGAAGATCGCGTTGCCAATAATTAATACCCCTCGCTCGGTAATAGAGCAGCGTGAAAATCTCGCGACAGCGAAATACTCGGTGCCGTTTGCTTGCGTCTTCCTGGAATCGTCTGGAGCACGAGACTCGACTTCGAGGGCGGTTGAATAATTCTAGCGGAGAGAACACAACTACGCTGACAGCGGTTGTAATGAAAATTCGCCATGAAGATCAACGAAACTTTTATCAAAACCACCGAGCTTTAATATACGAAAAACATTCATCTTGAGCGTTGATAGAGTGCATCTATTTTGGTCTATTCTTCGTTAGATCTTGAACGTTTCTATTAAAATTTTCCGCCATCGAGGTCGCATGAATCATCTATCGCGACCTCGAGAATTTTTGGGAAATTTATTAAAATATTAAAACGGCATTGCGAAGGGAAGAGATCCATTAAAGTAACCGGACAAGCAAGACCTGAGGAGACAGAGGACTCGCGCAGGAGCAAGTCATCGGCGACGTAATCTCATTGCGGAGCATAGCTCGCGCACAATTCCTCATGCAGACCGAAGTAGCATAACTTTGCACTTCGTCTCCGAGGAATTGTAGGAAACTGGCACAGCCTACGGGGTAAGGAGAGAGAGAGAATGCAGGAGAAGGGCGGGAAGTTCGGTAACTCACGAGTAGCTGTTTCGACGACGATGAAGACGTCGATGTGTTTTCGCGTACACGACCGCTTGGCTGCTGCAGATAATTTCGCCGCTGTCTCGAGAAGTTCGCATCGCCGCAGGTGTTTGCTTCGCGATCGGATCGAAAGGTTTCGCCAGACTTCCGATACGTCCACGACGCTCGAAAGATAGTTCGCATCGCGCCTTCCACGATTTCGAGCCGTGCGGCTTGTCACATCCTTCGTTAGAGCCACGTTTCTTTGTACACTGAATTTTAGGGAAAATTCACTGTTGTTGTCTGGCTGTTAATAATAACAACTTTATAATACTTCTTCTTATTCAACATAGTGTAAGCTTATTCGTAATCTTTAATGAATTTAAGACCTTATAATCATTATGCAAGAAAAGGATCGTAGTAATAAGCACAATTTTTTAATTCAGTTTGAAACATACACAGAAATCAATGATAAGTAATTAATGATTTTAAGATATTTAACGAGTAATTGGATAACTAATGAGTAATTAATGATCGTCCTAAGTAAACAAAGTAAATATATGGAAATATAGGCAGCCGCGAAGGTTTGATTTCACAGTTACGTGCCACTATAGTAGGTTAATCATCAAAAACGAAAAGAGCTTTCGAGTATTTCAAACTAACTAACTGCTGATTTATTATTGCAGACATGCTACGAGATGGAGAGGTACCTGAAGGACGAGCCGAAGCTGCAGTCGTACAAAAAGTTGCCCACAGAGTTAGATACGGCACCCTGGAACCTCTTCAGGGCGCCTCCTATCTCGTGGACAGCGTCCACCGGCACCGCCAACGCACAATTCGAATCGCCAATCAAAATGGAGGTGAGTATCCGCATCGAAGCCATAAAATGCCTCCTCATAGGATCGTTCGCCAAGTTCCACTCACTTCGAAAATATCTGGAGCCACGTGTCAAAGTCGTTTGTTTCTTCTTAACCTCGGTGTTCGCGTGACACAGGTGACGACGTCGTCGGAAGACAGGGAAACGCTCTGTCTGGGCGATATTAAGTTCAGTCCAGGCGATCACAACCACAACGGCCGCGATAGGGATCTCTTGGATCGGCACCTTGATTCCTTGTCGATGTCGTCATCGAGTTCGGCGTGTTCGGCACTGTCCTGGGATAGTTCGCCCTCCGTTTCGTGCACGGCGTTCATTCTCAAGAAAGAACCCAGCGAGGACCTCGAAGAGGACGAGGAGCACGAGGTGCGTTCCAGCCGGATGTGCATGCGAATCTTTCGAATTTTCTGTTTGCAACGATGTGTTCTTTTATCTTGAATTTATGATTACGTATGTGGGCTATAGTTACAATGGATGCATTTTCTGGCGACTCGACGTTTCATTGAATACCTTAAAAAAAATCAATTATACGAAGATCCCAGAGGGAAGATACGATAGGTCACATAGTCATAGAATTTAATATCTTCTCTGATAAACCACATACTACTAAGACTTTGGATCGAATAGATCGTTCCTCGTTTGAACTATATTGTATTAAATCAACCTTTTCATTCGCTGAACAACATCGAAATCCGGTCGACATCAAATCGACGAAATTCTACTTACGTATATTTCTTCCCCTGTAATCTTCGTATACACAGATTTTTGTGGAACTGACTGCGTCATTCCTCGGTTGTTTCATTCATCAGAACGACAGTTCGTCAGAACATGCAGCCACCGTAACCACAGCATTATATTTAGCTTCTTTTGTTTTTTCTTTTATTCCGTTTGCCAACGAGTTTCGACCATCGAGTTTTGAGCGAGGCGATTAATACGGCACGAATGCCACGAAAGGAACGATCAAACGAAATTAATTATCGCGGCTGGTGCGTATGCCGCGACAAGAACACCTGCGTTTACAGGTTCAGTCGTATCGCCCCCACCCTTTTTCGTGCGGTATCGTTGCGACGTATCGCGCGCACAATGCCCGTCAAATTTCAATTACCGTCAAACACCGGCTGTTATACAAATAACGATTCTTCCTATTTTCTATCGGCCATGTGAATGTGTGTAATTCGTGCACACGTGCATGCGGCACGTGTTTACGTACGCACGGCTATGTGTAATCCGTTTACGGGGTCATTTGGCATTGATCGATTCACGCGCGAAGCCGCGGTACCGATATCGATGTTCGATACCGTTTTAACCAGTTGCTTGCACTTTAATCAGAGGCCTCCTCCCGTTATCTCAATCCCGTTGCGTAATGAATTATGTTACTTGGCACCAGGAAATCGAGGAGGAAGAGGATAGCGGCTGCGAAAGCGAAGGTCAAATCCTGACACCACCGTCGAGCCCGGGCTCGGGTCAAGGTCATTCCAACTCCAGTCACTCGTCGAGCGGGAGTTCGATGCTCGATGTGCAGAACCTCAACCTTCATGGGACGGGCGGCAGGAGCGCCATCGTCAGGGTTACCACCACCAACGCGCAGGGTGTCGCAAGGTAACCAATTTTTCAGTAAAAAATTTTTGCAATTTCCCAAGAACTTTGAGGGATATTTAGAATTAAGAAGTAGTTGAATCAAGGATAATAATTATGGAAGAGGGTAGATAGAAGAGGATAATTAAGGATAACGAAGGTAGAACATTTCAGTTTTGTAGAGCAACGAAGTTGTTTAACTTTAATTTCGAGTTGCTTTTACATCGAAGAAATTTTCTTGGAAGATTGGCCGAATGATTAACGACAGTTGTGTACGAATTCGCCAACTTTTTCTATTTCGTCGAAATGTATGCGCTGGTCTTGGTCGATGATGCATCGTAAAACCGCGCGGGAAGTAAATAAAGAGGCAGCCTTTTAGCATTTACGTGAACTTCGATAATATGTAAATCCTGGAAATCGATGACCTGGAAACTATACCTTCGCTGCAATTTCTATTTTCACAAATTCCACTATCGGCGCTAGCCACATCAAACAAATTCTGGGAAAAAATCCGTTAAAATAACCGAGTCATCAAACAGGATCGGTTGCACGAAAAACCCTCGAATAAAAAGTTCCAGACAGTTTTATGGTCAATTTAAACTTCAGATGCAAGAAGCATGGTTCTGATATGGCTCTGTTTTTCTTACAGACTGATCTCCGTCACAGCGAATGGTTACCCCGCAGTTGCTGGCACGCAACACGCACACGTAGGGGCAACTGTAGCTGCGGGCACCGTGGCTAACAGGCACCACGCGAGGAGCCACGAGCACAGTCCGCCTGATACGAAGCGCAGGATACACAAATGCCAATTTCCGGGTTGCAAAAAGGTGTACACCAAGAGCTCGCATCTGAAAGCCCATCAGAGGACGCACACAGGTGAGTGATCCTTCCTAACCGCGTTTTCCACGGCGCCTACCAGTTGCAACCGATCGATTAGTTTGCGATTAGAGTCGAAGAGAGAGATTTAATGGGGCAAAAAGTTTGACCGGAACAGAGCGATCGATGGGGTCGAGTATTGCGCTGGAAACAGAGCGTTCAGACTTCGATTAACATTCCCTCGAGAGTTTCTTTGAGAGATGGTTTTAACTTTCCTTTCGGTCGTACTTACCTACCAAGTTGTTATTAGCGAATGAAGAATTATAGAAGAATTCTTCAAACGAATACCGTTAGATTATTCTCTTTCGTGCCACTTCGTAGTCTTTGTATCATCGGTTGAATGGTAGAGCTTGCGTTAATGATCGAGTGTAGTCACTGGTCATCGAATTAGAAACATACGTAAAAATTTCATTTTTCACACTCTATCACAAATAACAGAGTTTCTTCCATCAAAAAATATTTAGTATCAATCACGCATATGATTCGATTTCTATTGCCACTGAAAATGCTTACAATCCATTCAAATCACACGTGCACTCATCCCGGATCATTTGACATTGTCATAACGAAAACATAAATTACACAGTACACCATTGCGCGTTAGAAAGTACATAATCAAGGCAAATAGAAGAAAACGCAAAGTGTTAAGACGTGTATAACATTTTAGTACTTAATACATTTCGCTATTATAGAGTTCATTCGTGCCTTTCAGTTTGACGAGAAAGAAAATGAAAAATGTTGGAAAGTTTTTAGCGATTCTAATTCGATGACCAGACAGCGTAAAGTATTCCTTCGGTTCTTACGAACATTCATCACGCTTTCTGCAATTAAGGTGACGCGCGTTACCAATTATCAAATGTACTGACGCTGGCCATTAATAAACGTTACAGAACGCGTCTGTCTTTGTACGATACCGTGCGGTCGCTCGATAATTTTGCGCGTTTCACGCGACACCGCGCGCCCTTTCTTCGCGATTCAGTTAATCGTTAGTCACGCGATTATCCCTGGCGTCTGACGGGGGGGAACGAATAGGAAACAATCGCGGACGTATCTCGGTGAGCA
This sequence comes from Bombus confusus, assembly GCA_014737475.1. Classification (NCBI taxonomy): domain Eukaryota; kingdom Metazoa; phylum Arthropoda; class Insecta; order Hymenoptera; family Apidae; genus Bombus; species Bombus confusus. The sequence continues at coordinate 7,623,037 of JACXIV010000002.1, read as the reverse complement.
ACCAGGGATAAATTCCCCGACGCGTTCCCTGTCTCCCTTATCGCGGTAAATAACAATGCATAATTAATTACGAAGCCGAATTAAGGGAGCCTGTTCGGCTTGTACGACGGCTCTGGGGTACTCGAATCGTGTACGCAAACCGGATGAATGCGAGGCCCATGTGCGCGAAACCGGATGATACATGTTTAATACCGTCGAACCAGTCTACCCGCGTGTTTTCTTCGATCGATAGGGGGAACAACCGTTCTTTGCACTTCGCGGTACAACTTAAATTACGCTTATCTCCTAATGAGGATGTAACAAGGCGGCTTGCTTCGTGGCGAAGATTTTCGTTTAATCGGATCTCGATATAGCTGTCGCGATTATTTATCGCGCGAGATTCGAGCGAAAAGATGGTTTTCAGAAAATTGGATACGATATTGTAGTTATGATAAAATGTAAACAAGGAAACTCGTTCTACGCTTTTGGTTTTCTACGATCCTCCTATTAAAATTTATTCAAAATCAAATACTTAATATTTATTAACGAACCATCTTTATTCGTTCGTTTGCTTATTCAGGCATACTGAATATGCACAGATAATTCTCGCAGAAGCACGCTTCTCCGTTTCATTTAAACATTCGTCACGAGGAAACGAACGAAACATGCGAAACACGAATAATCTTCCAACATCTCCGTCACCTCCGTAAGTTGCGTCACTTTGCGCAAGGAACTGACCGAACACGTTATTATCATGCGATACCGCTTCTCTCTTCTTCGCCTCGCGGTTCTTCCCGGTTGGTTGCGGCAGCAGGTGATGGCGGAGGACTGTAATTAACGAGGATTCTCCTCTTTCTCGTTCCGCTTGCAACCCTCTTCATCCCTTCTCTTTTCATGGTTTTTGTCTCGTTACGCTTCAAATCCCTTCGGCGGGAGCAGATACGCGTTCAGGTGTACACGCGCGTAATTATCTGCGTACGTTGATTCCACGTCTACAAAAACACTATAGGTATTCTTACATATACATATATAGAAGCATCGGTTATTTTTTCATGTTCCTGATGACGGGATTGCAAGTGCAGTACCAAATTGCAACAGTACCGCATTGTTCGTTTGCACTAGACTTTAAACTCGTTGGTCTGGCCAGTTCAGTTCACATTCTACTTACGTTTTGTTTCTACCTCTAATGCCCCGTAAAATGTTTCGTTTTAAAATGCCACTCAAATTACCATGTTCCGAATTTCAAAATGTAGTTCGACGTGAAATGCAAGTCGAGTTGATCGAATTCGATTCGATGTAAATTCTTCAACGGTAAAATACATCGTTGACCTGGCGGGTAGCCGTCAAATATTTAATCACGCGATTCATTTCACATGCATCGTGTCTTTCATAAATTTATCTGAAAATCCGTTCCATCATTACATCGGATCCCGGCGTGTTTCGCCGCGAGCATACGCGCCCTCGTTCCCGTAATATTGTACGTACAACTGATTAAGCGTGTATACGCGTCCACATATATTTACGCACGTGAATAGTTACACGTGCGCGCACCGCCGCCTTCATATGTGTTTATTTACCTATCCGCGTGTGCACATCTGCATCCATACACGTTGCTTCGTGTCTACAGGAAAGCGCACAGATGTGTAATTTCAGCCTCTGTATTAGGGAGGATGAGCTTAGCGAGAGTATTCCTAGAGAAGCGAGTAGGTACGAGACAGGTTGATGGAAGAAGAGAATTACAGAGAAACAGAAACAAAAGGAGACAAGGAAGGGGAAACGCTAGAGCAGTGCAAGGTGAATGCGAACCAAGGTCGAAGAATTTGGATCCGTACAGTATATATCTATTCAACCGTTTCTGTTCAAAACATCCTAAAAACAATTACACGGTGACAAACAAAAATATCGCCACCGAACGTTTTTCTCCTAAAATGTCGCGTCAACTTCAGTCACCTCGTTTACAAATTTATACAAGTTCTTAACTTCTAATTATCTGTCGATAATTTCGTTCGTCGGTTGTTTAGAAAGCTGAAACAAGTAAATAGGAAATGAATAAAAGCAGAGTAATAAATAGCAAGACCAAGAAAATAAGAAAACTGAAAGAACTAGCGAAAAGTAGCGAAAAGGGAATAGGTAGGTGAAAAGAACAGGGCGAAAAGGGAAAGAAATAGAAATAAAAGGGAAGAGACAGACAGAGGGTGAGAGGGTTGGCAATAAGAGAGAGGTTGGCTGGGATACCTTCATCCTGCAGCGTGGCAGGTACGTCGGGATTGCTTCTCGCGGATCGTTAAGCAGAACTGCTAACTACGGGATTATGCATACTGTGGGGCCCGTCCCGCAATTATGACTCTGTTATGAATTCGTCCTGACGCAAGGATCTCCCTTCGTGCTTGGAACGCGCTGCACCAGACGATGTCTGCGCACGTATCGCGCTACGGTCGAACGTTTATTTCGCTGAAAACGTTGGTCGGGGAGAACTGGCTGAAAAGGACGCCGCGCGTGTCCTGCCCCCTAGCCAGCTATTACCTCCGTCGTAATTGGTTTCCCGGTGACGGATGTTCCCGCTGACGGATCCCCGGGATTTTCCAGTTAATCGTTCGCCCCGCGGACTCGTGTAACGCTTCGACGTTCACAGGGTTTCGCTTAATCCAATCCGATATTGTTTCCTTTTCGAGTAACCAGTTTTCGATGCCCCATTGTGTTTGCTAGTCCGTCTGCTGTACACGATTGTGCCGAGTACAGGTTCTTGATAGAATATACTTTTATCGTTTTTGTTATGTCGTTCAATAAGTAGCTGTTTTTCTGAAAGCAGAAATTTATTTTATTCGGTTTTCATATTGTGAAACAAAGATTTGTTTTATCCCCGAAATATAATAACGTGCACTTCACTCTGGATATTTTATATGTTTCTGCATAGTATAGTTTTGCATCTTTGAATTCGCCGTAAATATATAAACATCCGCGGTTTAACAGTTTTATGAAAGTGGAGTAGAAAAGCTGGTATAGAAATAACAACCAATTTGTGGAAATATCCAGATAGCTGTCTATTTTCAACAAGAAATTCCTATCGAGAATAATGTCATTAGTTATGAAAATGATATCGATATTTTAGACACTTCAATCACCGTTCTTTTATTTCTCGAGTCAAATTTTATCATCGAAATCAAGTACGAACCCTCAACGCCAGGCACGCGTATGGTTATCCACCGTCGATGGTTCCTTCTCAGATTCCAACGAATTCTAAGAGACGAGGATAGAAAGAGAGAAGAAAAGGGAGTGCTGGTAAGAGACGCAAACGAAAAAGTTGGCTGAAGGCGGGCGGAGAAAAGTCCGCGAGCAACTTTCTTCCAGAGATGGAAATACCGGTATACTTTGATCTCGGTCGGCGAATCTAATTACTGCCGGCTTGGAAGGAGCGTTCGCGAGGACCGGGACGCGAAACGAGGCGAATCGTCGAATCACAGAGTCCGGGCGATCGTGTGGCCGAGTCAACATGAAGGCTCGTTACGAATTCCATCGGCGAACTTTCCTTTCGAGGATCTTTCGGCATGTAGATATCCGCCGGGCTAGCAGGAGGTCGTTCATCCCTGACCCAGCTCTCCTTGGGATCTCCCTCTCACTGCGTTTCAAGACTCTCGTCTTAACGACGAATCGATCCGATTAGACGATTTAACAGTCAAAGCCATCGTCCAGGGTCCTGTTAATTCCCTTCTAACGAGCCGATAAGATGTTAACTCTAAACAGCGGAGGCAAGTTGATGAGATCGACCGCGGCGTTATGGTCTGCCTGTGAAGCACAGGTTTTCTCTAACTCCGATTTCGTCGTTCACGATATATATGGCGGAATGGAAACGTTGCATTTTTGTTTCCAACGTTTTGTTTCATTCAGTTGGCAAAATGGAATAGGCACACGCCGATTGCATCGACGTCGAGATGGATTTGTCGAGACGTTTAACGGGACACAATTGTTCGAACGAAAAGTATTGCCAGGAGAGCGTTAAACATTTTCGAGGAAACTGGATTTGTTCCTTGTTTATCCACTTTGCCCGTCAATATCGCGTTTCAGTGATTTCTCCGTTTTTACGCTGGCAAAGCCTTTCTATACGATTTCCTCGTGGGAATCGAGGAACTATCGATCCGATGGTCCAACCAGTCTCCCAGCAACTATACGCCCGAAGAAGAAGACGAAGATGGGAAAGAAGAAGGGAAAAAGAGAGAGAGATTTCCAATTACAGAGACTTTCTGTTCCGGAATTCCATTCCAAACACCATTGTTCTCGCGTCTCGAGCTGTGGACAGGACTTTGATCCCTCTACGGAGTCCAATCGTTTCGTTGGAAACTTTTCGCAATCGTTCCCTTAGTGTTCGTTGATGGAATGTCAATATATTTGGAAAATTAAGGAACGACAGATTCGTTATCCCGTGGATTTGTCCGGCATTGATCGAACGTCCTCGCGTCGAGTTCATGGGAAAAGAAAAATCAAAGAGAAGGGAAACGTTCCCGCTTCGATCATGTCGCTGAATTTTTAATAAACTTCGACAAAGGTCTCGACGAGAATATTTTCACGGTATCGTCGTGTTTTCGCCAATCATTTCCAAGATGAGTCGTATTGCGATAGCGTCATTCGCGTCTGATCGATCTTTCCTGATCGGTTTCGCGGAACCAATAACCAGTTTCGATCGTCCGGTTTTCAATTGCAACTTCGTGCAACAACTCGATGATCGAGTACACGGTTTTCCTCGATCGCCGGATATCGTTCAAAGCAACGCACTGATTGTCGTTCGAGCGAATAATATTACGTAGCGAGAGGCAACAGCCGCAAATAGGTCAGCCGAGGCGCGATAATTTACGCCTTAGAAATAGGATGGCGTTCGAACGCGCTTAAATCAAACGAAGGATGAGGAAAATAATAAAAGGCTGCAGAAGCTGCGACCGATACACACAGGCCCTGGGAAATTATTTATCGCTACGTGGCTGCTCGCGATGCGTTCTCGCCATTCGGAAGAGGCCGTTCTGCACATTACCGGAGCGTTTCCTCTTTGCATTCACCGCCGGCGATGTATTGAAACCTTTCAAATTTCGCGTTGAGTCGGCGGCTATTGTTCCCACGCGAAAAATAAGGAAAGTACGGCCCGATAATTTATCGAGCTAGCTAGGGGACGAGAATGCGTTACCAGCGATTCTCTTCGAAAACAAACAACGCGAGGAGTTATTGCGTTATCGAGCCTGGGATTTGGAAATCGACTTCTCCAGTCGTTTCCAAGCTCGCTCTTGAACGCTGCAGTTGTTCGTTTCTGGCTCTCGTCTGAAAGGATTCTGACTACGAAATTTAATCGACGCGAACGCCATGTGTGCTCCTCTGTGTCGAATCAAACGTAAATTCCAGGCGTAAAGGTCTCCAGGTTTTAAATTGCTTTATAATCGTTCATTCTGCCTTTGTTGCTTTCCCCAAATTCTTGCTATAATATGAAATATTTGACGACACGCAGAATGAGCAGATTAAAATGGTAGATTTTTGCATGTTTGTTGTTCCATCTGATTAAATTATTCTGAAATCATTGTCTGCATGAGCTGTTTACAAGCGTATTACGTTATTAACCTAACTAAACGAAACAAAATATGGTAAGCGTACTTAAAATGTCTTAGTTCTCTGAAATAAGACAAGACTGGTGTTTCTCTGCAATCAAACCGATCGGCTCTAACCCAATAATTTCCAACCGTGAGCCTCCCAAAGCAACATTACATCAGTCAAGGCGCTCGAAAGTTTTCTTTCTGCAATATAAATGGCCACTCGGGGAAACGAGAAATCCCGCGGTCGGCTTCGGAATAAATCTTCGTTCCCTGCTTGAGTATAATCCAAAATTTCTCCACACATCGATATGAGAGGGGTGGCCCCGCATTATTATCGGGAGTTTCAGGCCGCGACACATTGCAGTAATGCGATTCGTAAATAATAGCTGGAGAAACCAAACTTGGCCCACTGGTTTCCTACCCTTTTCGCTTGTCGCCTGTGTCGTACGCGTATTTCTGCCTTTAGGCGAATGTATCCGCAGGATTGAAGGCGTCTACTCTTGCGTTTAAACCTCAAACACGAAGCCTCTCGCGTATTTTCCTCGATACACGACGATTGATCGTGGCGCGGGTCGATTAGATTATTTGAATCAAAAAGATATTTGTGTCCACCTAAGTATTTGCCTTGTAATTCACCAAATTCGATTACGAACAATTTTTAGACGATCTACATTTGAAAATGACTACTTACTTAAATACTATAGTGGTATTCATAATATACAACAAGTTTGATTATTCTGTACAACGTTCAAGATTGAATTTTAAGATGTTGAAGATTAGGTGATTCAAATGACTCTGTTTATTGTATTTCAAACGATATAAGAGTCAATAGAAACTTTTAAGAGGCGATTTCGCAGAAGAGAGATTCCTCGGTAGAACTAGGCGGTTTGTACAAACTAATTAGCAGCTTGCCGAATCTCGAGTCTTCGGCGAACATCGCGTTAAGTGCGATTTAACCCGGACCTAGCCCCGAAGCCTGTGTGTTTTACCTGGGCGATTCTGATCGGTTCAGACTAGAGACAACTCCGTAGCTCCTCCTTTAAGTGTTTAGCGCTAAGCTGTCTAACTTGCTCACCGCGGCAAAGCGGCTGGAAACTCTTAAACCCGAAACTTTTGCCGTGCATCAATTCCGAAATGATACTCTGATTAATTCACTGCTCGATTATTCGTATTCCCAGGCGCGTACCTGTAACCGGGGCAATCGGTGAATACTTAAAATTCTTATCAACGGCTGCTGTATTATTCCCGAAATAATCTTCCCGACCCTTGCATTATTTAGAGGAAAGTTTGTTCGGTTACGGATTATATCTTGCACACTTCCGTTCATAGGTATTAGAATATTTTTAGAAAACTAAGTGGGTCTCAAATACGTGTTATTATTGAAACCTTTAAGAATTATTATCTCGTTTAAAATCTTAGATTAAGAAGCTTAACTTCATGATAAGATTAAATTCTTGCATAAATGCAAAATGCTGATCCTTTGCTTGGTAATTTGGACCAATTATCACATCTTGCGTAAAATCGGAATATGTTCTGATACTATATAATGAACGGGGGCGTATATGTGTGCATGTAATCCTCTCTTGCTTTGTCTTGCATACGCGTGTGCACACGCATACACGCACGTGAGACACGGGTGATCTCCGTGTACGTACATATCGATTCGTACCTCGGGCACTGTTCGAAATACGTTGGAAACACGCAGCGAAGTTAGAAGCCGCCGCCGTCCCTCGTCCGCCACTGCCGATCCCCGGTACCCTGGCACCGCAAACAATTGGAAACGTCGTCAAAGTTCTCGCTACAGTTGACAGCGAAACCGCAGTTCACAACACGAGGAACGTGCTATCTCTAACCGTAGTCGATACCGCTGGGACGGAAACAGGCAGCCAAGAACCCGGGTGTACTCGTACACACCGTCGCACACTGCCGGGAAAACCACGCGCCCTGTCATCGATCTTCAACGATCGACCGTTTCAACTTTCCGTTACAACTTGCTCCGAGACACTAAGAAGTTTTACACGTGTGACGTTTCATACCGAATCTCTTGCGCGACTCTATGGTTAATTGGAGGAAGTACTTTCGTCTTTGAGATGACTAAATTTAATGTTCCAGGGTAGGAAATAGTAGCTGGAAATAGTAGATCGCATATAGTTTTTAGTTCGTGTTTTTGGAAAGTTCGAATTTTTTGTGCGCTGCATCGAGGAATTATTGCCAGTGGAATAGTCCAGTTATAGCGACACACGTTGTTCTGATAAAAGAATACGGCTTTTTTTGCAAAATATTTTTTTCCATAGAGAGGACTATGTTTGTTTTCGCAGCAGTTTCGTAAAATTCGACGCGATACGACTTTTGTTTCTGGTTGCTATCTACGAAATACAAGTAGAACATTCCGTATATGCTCAGACACACTGCATTTACAAGAGATCAAATCCTTCTTAAGTATGTTAGACCCTGCGACTTTTCCTGTTATTACTGACGTAAATCCTGTCTACGAAATTTCGCGAACGTTTGGCTTTATACAAAATTATGAAATTAATTCTCGGAGCGTAACCAGCGCGAAGTCCGTAATTAGAAAGTCGAAGGATGCTGGGCGAGTAAAAGTTCCGCGTGAAAGTTAGTTCTTCACGGAAGTACTTCTTTCTTTCCCTCGAAACGCGTGATTTTATCGCCATTCTTCTTTTGGAATCCCGTTTTATATCCGTCGAAACGTTCCCGTTTCCGAAGTAAATGCCGCGACCTTCCGAAACAAACACCTCATACGCTTCTCTTTCGGGGCGTACGATATTTCTTTACGGGAAATCCCGTTTCATTTTTCATTTCTATCGTGCTTCATCCTATTTTAGTATACGACCGCGCGCCGCAGTGCCGTCGTCCCGGCGCAAAATTTGTCCCTCGAAAAAGCAACGGCTTGCCAACCCGATTCCCTAGCAAAATTTTCCTGAACCGCCCTTGTCTAGGGGTGGGGTTTGACAACGTCGTTTCTCAAGTGGAACGGCGGGAAAAAAATATAAAACATCGTAGCCGGGAACCCTTCGTATAGTGCGAACGTAAATTCGGCACCACCGCGGACAATCTATCAAGCAACCTTACAAGAGAGTCTCTTGCAATTCCAGCTAAGCGTATTCTAGAACGTGACGAGTTTTATTAATCCTTACGGGAAGAACGTTGGATATGTCGTTCCGATATTCGTTAAATATTCCTCGATATTCCTGGATCAGTGAAAAAATTTATTACAGTTCGAAGGGTCTTCGAACTTTGATTAAAACGCCGATAGAAAATTGTATCGTCCGGTTGTAAAATTGTCACACGACCGTAACAGGAGGAATAGTGTCCTTTAAAACCAGCTAAATGCGGAAAAATAAAAAAAAGTTGTACAGCGTTCGCTACAATGGCTCTCGTAGAACAATGTAGAATCTTCTTTTGTGGTTTGCGAAGTTTCGCCCTTTGTTACGCGGACTGGAAATTTTTCGCGCGGTTCGTAATATTTTGCTCGAATTCTTCTTTTCTATTTCCTCGTTTCTTCTCTCTTTTTTTTTTTTTTTTTTTGTTTCACAATTCACCCTTTCTCCCTTAAACGATCAACCGGCTTTACTTTATCGAATTTTTGTCGCGGACAATCTTGAAAGAAGTTAAATTTAACGAGACAGTCCTCAGGGTCGAGTAATTTTCACGATCCTTTCTTCGTATTAATACAACGCTGCAACGGCGGTGGGTTAAACGTTCGCAGCTGTAGAAAATCATGTCTCGCTTTGTGGAACGCGCAATTCTTCGCAGGAAGAAAGCTGTTACCGCTTTACAGTCTACAATATTTCTACGAAAGAAAATGAAGAAAATCTGGCTCTCCGTCGTTCCGACTTCCGCGCAAGTGGAACGGATCAAGATTTTTTCGAACGTCGATCCTCGATTTTTGCTTCGTTGGAAATTGAAGTGCCCCGCTTCGCGAAGGAAATTAAACTTTTTTCTCAATTTTTTATCGTATTTAGCCCGGAGTATTATGTCTGTTTGATTATGGAGCTTTAATAAAAAAAAAAAAAAAAAAAAAAATTGGTAGACTTTTAATGGAGGATACATACGGACCGGGGTTAATTAAATTTTCATTTCCGCCGACACGTAATTTTAGAAAATATTCGCTCGCAAAATTTTCATCATAATTTGGCATTTTCCATCGACGCGAATGACGAAAGAAATATCGTATCTCTCCCCGGAAAGTGTAACGTAAAACCGTTTCGCGAAAGCTTGCGATACTAACGTTCAACGAAATTTTACTTTGCGATCTGCGTTTACTGACTAGCAACGATTTACTGGCAATCAAATCGCGAAGGGAAACTTCGCAGATATTTCCATGTTATAAATTTCATGCATCGTCGAGAATCATTCAAATTTTCACGATCGAAATTCGCAATTCACATTTGAAGCCCGTGAAGAATTTCAAGAAAAATACAGGACACGGTCAAAGCAGTAACTATAAATATTTATTTAAATATAAATAAATATAAACAAATATCTTTCGGTATTCTCCAGCCATCTTTCAACTTCCTGTACACGAAAGAATTTCAATGCTGTCAGGAAAAATTCTCTCCGCGAGGAAGAACATGCATAAAGTTATTCCCAGATTCCTGATCGATCTTCTCCGTCAGTATATCGCCGCTGGTTCGTCTGAATATCCTATGCTGGACAACCAGAATCTCTTGCACGTCGAAACTGTAAAAAATTTTACTTCCATCGACCTGGCGGATTCTCGTCTCTCGGAATCTCTCGATGGTGCACGCGCGCACACTACAAACGAGAAAGAAAAAGAAGCTTCCACGTCCACCGATCTGTCATGCGGATCCACGAAACGTCCTTCGGTATTAGGCGCGTTTCTCTCGTCGAAACGTTTCTCGCGCGGAACGTGTTCGGATGTAAAGGACAGAGGACAGGAAGGAAATAGAAAGAAAGGGAGTAGAAGAGAGACAGGACTAGGGATGGAATCCTTGGTCATAAATTCCGGTTGTCCTATCCCTGGGCGACATGACGGAAGGTAGCCTATACATCGTCGCCGACGACGGACTTAATAAAATGCAAAGACGACGAACACACATTGCCAGGGACGGTCTGACATATCGACGCAATACCGACCCACTCAGACCTCTCGAGGAACGTCAGATGGAGGGAAGGACATAGAAAAATCGTTTCTGCGCCGAACGGGACGAACGTCATCGAGGACTACGTGAAACCAGCCACTTCTAGCTTTCCCCACTGCCGTGACTGTCCTCGCATCCCTCTTCCTCTATCATGTTCTATTTGTACCGGCTCTGGTCTGCGTGGAATATACGCGGAATTTATGGAAGATATGCATAAAACGCAGTTAGGGCGGTGAACGAGAATTCGTTGTAACGGTAAGTGCGTCGGGAAGTTTCCTTCTCGATGGGTGACAGATCACGATTTTACAAAAATCGCTCGAAGAATATCAAACGAGCGTTATTCGAAGCACCGGTATCTCGAAACGCCTGCGAAACCTTCGAAGCGTTTTAACTTATTGTTAATAAAACCTTAATCCTATTTTTCCCCGACATCCGAGAGCTCGGCTAACGGATGGCTATGCGACCAAGGGAAATGCTACCCTCGGTACCATCGAACAATAACAACAGCCCTTCTTCGGGGAGCAGGAAGAAATTACCCAATCTCCCGAACTGTGCACGCACATCAACAAAGCAGATAAACAGACGACTGATACTCGTACGGAACAAAGGTGGTGGTATGGGGTAGGGGGTTGCGCGGGGCTGACGTATCGCGTCGTTTAGTTACGTTCGTTACGGGCTCGAAACGAGCGCAGAACAGGGGCGGGACGTCGAGAGGGTAGAGCAGGTTAACACTTTAAGCCGTCCTGTTTAATATGGCTTTATTACGTAGGTGGTAACGAACCGCCGGGAGGCCATTATGCGGCGATAAAATGCGCAATGCACGATGCACCTACACATCGTTTCGCCCCGTCCACCTGGCGCGCGTCTCCGCCGCGGCCGTGATACGCAAACTCACACGCGTCCAAGTTGACTGACCCGCACACGCTTCTGTTCGACGCATAATACACGCGCGCCTGTCTCTCGCGGGCGACACACATTGACTGCGGTCGTTCGCCACGTTACGCAGTCACCATGGTTACTCGAAATTCAATTTGCCTTTTCGATGGGGCCTATGCACGCACGCGACACGTCGCGCGTTCATTTTTTCCTGCTTTTTCTCCCTTTCTTTTTCCGCCTCCTCTCTCTGTTTGTTTTTCGTCCTTCCTCTGCATTTTCCTTCTCTCTCTTTTTTTCTCTTTTTTTTTTTTTGGTTCGTTTAATTGCACGTGTAATGGCCCCGTTGATTTTTTTCTGTAATTCTGTTCGCGGCCGGGGATTTTAAGTTATAGGTGGGGGGGGGGGGCGATTCCACGGTAGAACGAGGCAAAGGTGGAATGGAAGGTACATTATTGATCGAGAGGGACTAATGTCCTGATAATGAGAGGGCATAGAGATAGGGGATCGGTGTACAGAGATAAAGTTAGAGGGTGTAGATACGGCCAGAGGGTTATAATGATGAGAGGGTAATGGGATTATGATTGTTTGACGTTTCGTTGTTTCACAGGAAAAAAGAAAAAAAAAAGAAGAAAAGAAGGACGTTTAAAAGTGTACACTTAAAAATTGCTATTTCAACACCATGAATATTCGAATAGGTAAATTTACACAATGTCTGGACATAATTCTTCGAAATGGTGCGCATTATTCATATAAAATACGAGAATCCATTTTTCGATGGCTTTGCTCCACCGCTCTATTTACTCTACTCCGAAACGCAGCTGCATATTGCAGTTGCATCGAGAAAAGAGCTGTATTACAGATATAAATGCTCTTGCACGAAGCGTTCAATCTATAACTCTATCGATGCTCTCTATGCATCTTCGAGAAAAATCTATAGCACATTTCAGTTTCATTAAAGTTTCTCCAAGACGTCCTGTATTTACAAGTTACTTCAAATATACAAAATTATTTCTATTCCGCGGAAAATAACGTCGAATCAAACAACTAATCCGAATATAAATCAGGAACGCCGCTTTCATCGATACGTCCCAAACGAATAGCGAATTCGACACAAGTCACGTCGCCGTTCCTCCAACGGAAACGCGAGACTCAAGTTCCGCCTTTCTTCACGCAACTCTATGGTACCTTATGCAGTCACCAATTTTTCCTTCCGCCGCTCAAGCGCCGGGAACGTATTCGCAGCAGCCTGGCGAATATATTGCTCCGCCACCTCCGAACAGTTTATCCCTATCGTTCACGAAATTCTTGCCGCCAGCCTTGGCTGCGACAATTTCTAGTAGTGCGCGGGAAGGTGACGCTCATCCTCCCTCTGGCGAATGTCCGCGCGAGGGTAGCTCAACTCAATGCGCGCGGAAGGATACACGAGGACGTGAGCGTCGTTTTTTCCGTAGAAAGTCGCGGCTATTTCCGACAAAGCAGCCAGCCAGCGTGACACGAGGCGCGAGAGAATCGGATTTGGTTATGCGTCGCCACGTTCGCGCTGGATTTGTCGCCGTTGCTTCCCACGATGGGGTGGAACTCGTGGAAAAAGCGAATCTCGTCGCGGAACAATTTCGAGGCGGGGAATTGGATGCGGTGTACATTTTTCCAAGCTCCGTGCATCGATGCCGAGTAAACGTTAGTCGTAACTCCGGCTTGTCTTCCGGCGCACGGCATCGAGTCGAAGTTTCTCCTCGCCGATTCGTTAGCAGGAATTGATCCTCCCGTGGAAGGGCAGAGGAATATTAAGGAAATCGTAACGAATGGCTTCACGGATGTCTTCCGTGTGTGCGAGCGATAGCTCGATACGACGGAGATTGCGTGCGTTTAAAGCAGCTCGGTCGGAGCGTGTTACTGGAATTGAATGAAGTAGGGTGCCCGCGTTGGTGCGTCGTTAGGTAGGTCCCTGGGTTTGTAAAGTAGTTGCACGTTCGTGGAGAACGTTGAAAGGGAGAAAGTTTTGCTTCTTGCTGTGGTGAGAGGATTCGCAGAGAGGATTAGTGAAACGCTACAACCTTTTTCTCTGCTATGTTCGAGTCTACCTTGCCTTGCGTAAAGAAAGAAGGTTGATGAATTATTCCAGGAAAACATTATTAGCACGAAAAAAAGTCGCGATCGAAGATTACATTAAATTTCGTTCAGGAATTTTTTTGAGCGATTAGTGGTATGATACGGCACGAGGGAGAACAATATTACGGTGACGGGAATTTTTTTAAGATGACGCGTTCGCGGTACGACCACGGCATTACCGCGTCTAAATTACACGCGAAGCGTTCGCAGCCGCGCGCAAACAAGCACGCGACAATAAAAACGGCACATCACGCGAATGTCGGCTGCGTTAAAGGCTCCTCTCTCTCCTGCTCCTTTCCTCGTGACTCTCTCTCTGTCCGTCCGTCTCTTTTTTTTAATTCATTAAGTTTAGGGTCGCGCGATGTAGATGTCAAACGTTTTACTTCGCGGTTTTATACGCGCGTTTATATCGCCTTTTCCACGCGGTCGCCATTACGCGCTCCCCTTTTATTTTCGTTTTTATGAAGGAATAGCGTATACACTTCGTCTTGATTAGAGACGAACGTCGAACGAAGAGAACCATCCTCCATCGAAGACAAAAACTTGCTTTCGATTCTGCTACTTTTCTGAAAAGCCACGATGAAACGTCTCTGAAACTTTAACGACAATCATCGAAGCCCCCGGAGTTGCTTCAATCTTCCTAGCTGCCTTTCAAACTGCTAGCGCCTTGCTAAATCCACCAAGACAAAGTCTTTCCAAGTTTTTCAACCTTTAATAGCGGGCTTTAAGGTCTTTCAGACTTCTTCCAGTCTATCCACTATGCTTTCCCCATTTTCTACGATATTTTATTTAACAAAAATCCCTTAATCTCGAATCGAGACAATTCTCTCTTTACATGCAACGACAAATTGCTTACCCGTATTCACTGTTACGTATCAAGTGGTCTTTATCTTCTTTCCGATATTTTGCTTTTTATTTTTTAATTTTCACCCCCTCCTCCTTTTTACACGGCGCAAAATCCTAACAGTTTGTTAAACGCGACGGCAAAGCGCCACAGGTGGCGCGTCCGCATTTCCTGTCCTGTAACGCGGTCTCATCAACGTCAGCCTCTTTCTATATTACCAAATAGATTATTTACGTGTTAATAATGTGCCAGCCGTTCCATGATCATCCCTTGTCGCGGCACACGTGCTACCAGAGGATCCATTCCTCCTTCAGTCGCCCGCCACTTTATTGTCGATCCACCAGCCGGCAGCGTTTTATACGCGCGATTTTATATACCGTTCTCGGTTTTAGTAATTTTAAGGGACGCGCGTGGACGGAACAATAAAACCCCTTTCGTCGTGCGCACGTCCATCGTGTCGCTGAATATCAGAAGGTTATGAAGGTTAGTACATATGTGAAGCTTATGAAAATTTTGACGATCAGGATAAGTTGCGTGTTACTAGTTTTAGTACGATAATTATGCTTTCGATTTCCACATCTGGAATAATTCAGTCCCTCGAAACTAAACGTAAGTCAACGAACTTCTTAAGCGTAGATTGCTCGTTTTTCCTAAATTCTATGAAGGGATTAATCCTTAATCCTTAATCTTCCAGAAATAAGAATTTATCCACTCGGATCCCAATTATAAGTCATCGAACTCCCGATTTTCGGATCGTCCGAATCTCCCAAATTTGCTTGTATGCGAATTAAACTGTAATATTTCCTACGAAGAAGAAATTTCTTCGAGGTGAGGTAAATTATCGCGACTAATCTATCGGTTCTATTTGGTTCCAGGAGAGAAGCCGTACAAGTGCAGCTGGGAGGGTTGCGAGTGGCGATTCGCACGTTCCGACGAGCTGACGCGCCACTATCGCAAGCACACTGGCGCGAAACCGTTCAAGTGTCGGCATTGCGACCGATGCTTCTCTCGCAGCGATCATCTAGCCCTCCATATGAAGAGACACGTGTAATCGATCGTCGTCGAGAACGGTCCTCAACGCGCGGAACAGTCCAGGACCGGCAGACGAAGCTCCTTCCTTCCCGAGGATTCCCGAGGCTGTCGAGCAACACGGCCTCCGCGTGATCGCGTTTCTTCCACAGATACCTGACGATCCACATCGAATTCGATCATCGACGATCGACCTCGACGATGGCCCTCAATTTGGTTACGATTTTCGTCGGAGTAATACGATCGCAAGATATTCTGCGGGCTTTAACACTGTCTATAAGATGGAATCGATGATGAGCGAGACGATCGGTGAAGAACGGCCACTTCTGGTGGCGATCGTCCACTAGAACGGACAACAATCGATCGACGAAGGACGAACGATCGGTTTTGAGACTGCGTTGTTGAGATTAGAGATTCAAGACACTTCGTAGGTCGATGATTGCAATTGGAAATCGCAATTGGAAAAACAGGTACATGCGTGCTCCCCTGTTCTTCGAGGCAGTTCGTTCAGCCTAAAAGGCGAGCGATAGAGACAGGAAGAAGGTCTGATGGTATTTTCTACGCGAGAAACGCTGGCACTAAAGACAGCAGGTGGGTCGACAACGATCAGATGCGGATGAGACTGGTACTGTTGATGCGATTAGACGGAGCCGCCGGGGCGAGCAGCTGGAAGACAACGCGCAACGAGTCTCGTCCCGGAAAGTTAATCACTGCCAATTCATTAAATTCTAAGATCGGCGCGTGTACCATCGGAGATATCGCCCACGCGAACGGCTGCTTCGGAGTCAGAGGAAATTAATCGAACGAGCGAAATTGTCCGGTGACAGCGATGTGCAGCTCGCTTGTGAACCCTTGTAAGCCGTCTGCCTTCCGTAAAACGGTCGAATTACAGAAACCAAAACCTTAACTGACACACAAAAAAAAAAAAGAGAAAGAAGAAAAGACGATTAAGATAAAATAAAATAGCAAAAGAAAAATGATAAAAGGAAGCTGCTGAAACGATGAAACGTAGCGCACACAGTTTGAGAAACACCGATCTGGCGATGTTTCAAAGGCGTCGCGTTTAGATTCGAACGAAAGTCAAGGAAACCCGGTTCGCGAGGACAATAATACGCTGTCTGTCGGTGCCAAAACGTTATTTCCTTTCTCTTTCATTTATCCTCTTCTTTCTTACACGTATACACAGAGAAAATCATATATATTACACGTATACACGCGTACTATGCTTCTCCCTCTCGTATCCCAATGAATGGGGGCCACGGGAAAAGCAGTTGGTGGGTGGGAAACGTGCACGACGCTTTTGAGCTTCGATCCTTCGACGGGTGGCAATAATCGAAATTGTATTCGCGACCCGGTGGAACGCGGAACCGTGTCACACGGAGGTGTGTTGTAAGGGGGCGGCGGATGAGGGCACGAAGCGAGAGGACGAGCCGTAATTGAATACGTGATTTCGGCCAGTTTCGACGGAGGCAAAGTTTACCCGTGCCGCGCGCTAATCCCAAATTTACAGTGCGAATTATATCGCGAGGCACCTCTATTCGACCGATACGGTCCGCCGCCCTTTCGCCCTTTTACCATAGCCTCGTTTCCACCGGGAGCTTGTGCGAATGATACCGATATATACGATAGACGAGAAAAAAAAAAAAAAATACTAGATAGGTCCTATTCAAGGACAGATTCGACCGTTTTACTCATCGAGAATATTGACGAGTGATTTTTAAGGAAGAAAGAATCGCGTGCAACCCTCGAACGCCGGTTCGACAGTACTTTTTTCCTTAAAAAAGAATTCGACCGAACGGGGCTTCTTTCGTAGTGGCGCGCGTCCTATGGTTTTTAACGAAAATAAGTGGAGAAAAAAAAAGTATATACGGAATCTGACTTTGTACTTTTGTACGATTGCTTTCTAGGTAACGTTTTCCTGTTTTATTTCACGCGTAACCGCGCGATGTATGGACGGGGGGTGGCGACGCGTCCCGGCGCGGCGGGAAAGATTCTTGTCGGAGGCTCAACAGAAATAAATGATATATATATATTTTTTAATATTCTCGTCTTACTCACCGAAACAATATATTGTTATACATAAGGGATTATACAAAGTATAAACGGGCAACATTCCGCACAAAGCTCTAGAACCGTTTCCACGCGTCAGACTCACCCGCCGAGCACGCCACCCCCTCTCGTACGCACGCAAAATCCGGATGGCAGACGGCGCTCGCAGTTCACCACGACTATTCGTGTCTCGGGAACGCTACGAACTTCCGGTCGATGTGCATCGTTGTCTCGCTAATCATCGATTTCCGTGCGGATAAACGAGATCGAAATCACGTAGGGAAACGACAGTGGAGGGGAATATAAATGGAAACGCAAAAAAGGAGGAACGAGAGAAAAGAGTGGAAAGAGAAACTAGAGAAACTTAACGAAAAATAAAAGAAAAGAAAAACTTCGACGACGAAACGGGGTAACGCAAGTTAGTTACCTGAAATAAAATTGTGAATTGTATCCGTGGACTGAACGAACGAAGGATCGTAGATCGCTCATCGAACGAATGGTGAACAAAATAGAGTAGTAAAAGCGATTAAAAAAAAAATTAAAAAAGAAAATAGAGTAATAACGTAAAACGATTAAATATGAATGGAGTAAGAGAAGCAGAACGTGGGGGCGAGGAGTTTACCGCTTAAGAAGACTAATCTTACCTGAGAGCGCGGAACGGCGCAAAGAGCGGCCGAGCTGGCGGGCGAAACGAAGATTTAAAGGAAAGAATAAAAAAAAAATAAAAAAAGAAACTAAATTTTAAATGTTCAGTGGCCAAATAAATTAACTGATAACGCACGTAGAACGTAACGATACCGTACCTACCAAGTAAGCCTGACTGATATGAGAGCGTCGACGCGGTTCGCGCGCGTGTGGCTGCGTGTGTATGTGTGCGCGTTATTCAATGTCTGTGGCACCTGTATATTTCTTCTTTTCTCTATAATATTTTTTTCCTTCTTTGTTTGCGTCAATTTGCGTGAGTGCGTGAAGGTGATGCGTGCGCTTGAGTGACCACATTTCTTTTTCCCCGCGAGAATGTGTTTCAAAAACGATTTCGGGGTTTATAGAAAGGGATAAGATGTGATGAAGGTTTTCGAAGAAAACGAACATGCATAGGAAAAGAGAGTGAGACAGAGCGGCAGGAAGACGCAAAACGAACCCAACACGGGGAGAAAGCATAAAAAAAGTAAAGAGAAAAAGAGGTAGAGTGTGTGTGCGTGTGTGAGAGAGAAAGCGTGAGAAAAAGAGTGTGAGAGCAGAACACTAAGTTTGTATATTGTGCAATTTTTGTCAGTGTTTCATTATTTGTTACCATGTTCACGGATAATTATAAATAAAGTAAATATATATATGCAGCATTTACAAGGACTTAGGATAAACGAAGATAAACGAGAAGCCAGATGTCTTTTTGATAGCCATATATTGCGAGGTATCGCGCGGCGCCCCGATACACAGGACGCCCCGACCGCTCTTTTTTCTCGATACACATTTTTTCTTTTTCCTTTGTCTCTGATAGGGCGAGAGCGGCGAGAACGAGGATACGAAAAACGGTGCTCGTCGCTCAGTCACGACGCTCTTCTCGTTACATACACGAATCCGTCGTCCGGATCGTTCGCAACCTCCTGACGATCGAACGAGCCCGCGTTTCGCTTGATCCTCTCGCTCCTCGGATCGGAAAATATCGGAACGACTCGTATAATCTTCTCTCTTCGCGGGCTCTCCGCTCCGTGTATCTAGCGCGACTGAGAAACTTTCCCGACCTGCGACCGACGGCGACTGTAACCACGAGGAGTAGAGGAAAAAGATGGGGTAGGAGACGGAACGATCGAGTCGTAATGATCGGACCTCGCGATCGCGACGAGCGTTTCGCGCGTTTCCATCCCGGCGACCAACGAAACACTGTAGATATAAATACACGTACATTAATATAATACGTAACGAAGGATCGCACGCGAATGAAAAGGTCCGCGTTTCTTTCAAACTCGAGCAATGCGAAGCAAGCGCGCAACGGATGAAAAGGGTCGATATACAGGAGACTAGGAAAGACAGATGATACAGGTGTAATTAAAAGAGAGAAACGATAAGTCAAGCGAGCGAAGATAAGACGAGAGAAAGCAGGCACCTTAAGAAAACTAATAAATGGTAGTTAGAAGTTTAGATAGATGGATAGCTAAGAACGTTAGATAGACACCTTAGATAGGCAGATAAATAGTTCGACGAAGAGAGGAAAGGCGGAACGAAAAAGAAAGAATGAAAGATCGGGGTGAATTGGGGATGGGTGGGAGGGGGGATTTAAAAGAGTTATTATATATAAATGAATAAAAAAAAAAGTCTATAAATATAGATAGGTGGATATACATAGATAAAGATGTAAGTACCTAAGAGAAACTCTAAGGAATCTTTTAGAAGATGCTGTATCGTTGTACGAGGCACGATAAATGGATATAAGTGTTTTATGATACTCGCGTACAATAAAGTCGAGACGAAGCGTGAGGAATATAGCGTATAAGGAGATGGTGAAACGGCGAAGAAAAAAGAAATATTCCAACGAGCATAGACACAAAGAGCGTACACGAATACCGAGCAGTTCACGAAAAGAAAGAAGAATAGGGAAGAAAGGGGAAGAAAGGCAGACAGATGCGGCACGATTCGTAATTGTCTTAATTGTGGTCTGAGATATTTTCAGTCATGTTGTATAGTAACTCTGTGAATTGCAGGATTTTACGTGAAAGCGAGGAAGACCGTGAGTGACAGAGAGCCGGCGTGAATGGATGAGTGTCGGGGAGAAAGCGTTCGAATGAAAATGGAAGGTAGGAAAGAGAAACGACGTGAGAAACAGACGCGACCGAAGGACGTAAGGGATAAAAAAGGAACAACACGAATAAAATGGGATAAGATCTATTTTAGGAAGAAACAGGCGAGGACTCTTCGTTTAAATTCAATTCGACGCGTTCGATTTTTACCGTTCGTGTCGACGAACGGGTATCGTAGAAGAGGAGAAGAGAAAGAACGGGAAGAAGACGATGAAAAATGGGGCATGTGTAAAATTCAACACACTAAGAAACGAACTGATTAAAGAACTAATGTTATTTTTAGGAAATTACAGCTTTAGAAGAGATTTAAGTAAATAGCGAGGGGGAAGGTGGTTAGGCTAAGTGCTAAGGGTAATTTGGTTTCGCGTGTTGAAGCTTTTCCGTGTGAGTATAGAAACGAAAGAGTGGGAGAGAAAGCGAGAGACAGAGAGAGAGAGAGAGAGAGAGAGAGAGAGAGGGAGGGAGAAGCTCGAGGGGCAAAAATTGCGAGAAAGAAGAAGAGAAAGTGTTGAAGGAAGAAAGATGAAAGGAAAGTAAGCAGAAAAATGTGCGGGGCATCGAAGCATGCTTATGAGAGGGTGGGGAAAAGAAATACCTATATTTTTGAAAAAGTGACCTTTGGCATTTAAAGACTTGTAAAAATCGTGCAACGAGTTAATTGAAACAAAGAAGAATATCAAAGAAAAGCAAGAAAAAATATCACAGAGGGCGCAGCGTATTAAGGGGCGTCCGTCCTTCTCCGCGTCTCTAATTTCATCTTAAACGAATATGCACGCATAAATTAAAATATCACACACGTACGAACTAATAGTACATCTGCAAGGAGAATATATCCTGAACAGCCAAAGTTCCACGCGAACAAGGCGATCGGATAAGCGTTTATTTCTTCGTATACCGACAGAGAAACGACAAGATGCGGTTCATGACACACTGACAGCGACACCGGTCTCTCGATACCACCGATAGCACACAGTGCACACCGACGAAAAAAAGGTAACAACGGAAAACGTAAATTTACACATGCACATACCAGGAAACACAATCACACACGCTCATGGAAATATTGAAAAAGGAAAGAATAGCATCGTTGTCTACCCATTACACGTTATGTACGTACGTGCGTCTTGATCTCGATGCGACTCAAGTGCGGGAGTAAACAGAAGGGTAAAGAAGGAGGGAAAAGGAACGCGGAAAGGGATAACGTACCAACAAGAGTTCTTGGCGGAAAAAAAAGGCGAGAACAAAGAAATTCGGTTACAACGCATAGGGTATATGAGAGGGAAAATATGGGATGGAGAGAGGCGAACAATGCATTCCGATAAAAAATCACTTTTCACGAGGTACACGAGAACCGACGAATCACAGGAAAGTCGGGCTGCCTCCAGGCCTAACTGAAAAGGAACCGAACAATTTCGGTCATGACTCTATCTTCGAGGTACTCGCCGCGAGAACCAATCGCCTCTCGTCCATTGGGACGCGATCCCCCTGGAACAGCCTGATTGTTTAATCTCCAACGAGCCGTAAAGAAAAAATTAGAAAGAGAAAAGAATAAAACTGCAGAATGAAAAGGAAAGAAAAAGAAACAGGTAGCGGCTCGACGGTTGTTTCCCAAGGGGTAGAAGAAGGTGTGTCTCGCGGCGCGAACCAGAAATTGACTTTGAAAATGAAAAACAGTCACTGCATAGTCACTATCGTCATCCAACACAATTCATGTTAGGGTATAATAGTATTTTTAGGTATTTTATACAGATATGCGACCGTGCTCTATGTTTTAGCCTCGATTAACTGTCGATCATTGACGTTTCTTCTTGTACGTAAAACGAACACGGTGTTTCTAGGTGTATTAATAATTGCATTATACATTGCAGTGAAGAGTGAAAGGCGAACGCTTGAACGAGTAAATATATCTTGCGTGAAATTGCGGGTGCAAGCGCGATTCTATTATGACGAAAGGGGATCGAGCGAAAGATCGAGAATTTTCGTGCGAGCGAGTGTAATTTTTTTCTGGAATTCTGTACCTCGTTGTGTATACATCTCTATTTGTATAATTGTGAATATTAATATATTAGAATAATGTGATTTATTACGTGTGATCCTGCGCGTAAAAAGACGTGGAGAAACTTTAAGCGAGTATTTTGTATTACGACAAAGCGGAACGCGAACTAAAGATACTAAAAAAAAAAAAGGAAGAAAAAAATGCGAAACTAATGCGTGCGATAGAGAGGCAGAGGGCAAGTAAATCGAAGACAGATAAAGAGAACGGGATTAAGCAAGTAAAGAGTCTTGTAATCGCAGCTTTTTTGCCGCTGGGGAATATAATTGTAATAAACGAAGAATGCGCTTGCGCAGCCGTCGCTCCTTTCTCTCAGCGTTATTTCTTCCTCTTTGTCTTCTTCTTCTTCTTCTTTTTCTTCTTCTTTTTCTTCTTCTTCTTCTATCAACGCTGTATTGTCTGCTAATTCTTCGTTCCCTCACCGAGGTGGCAGATAATCCCGGAACCACGAAATTATTCTATAGATCGCTAAGAGTAAAAAGAAGAGAAAAAGAAAATTTCGCTGTACGATATTAAAATATAACATTTTGCAATGGATATCCAAGAATATTCGAAATGTCGAAATATTTCGCCAACTCGAGCTCTTTCGAACGAAAACAGGCAATAGTTTGGATCTATATCAGCTCGTTCCGGAGGCTATCGATCACCTCGTTGAGAAAACATCCCTCGACACCGCTCTTCTTGAGGCTGTCCAGTGAAGTTTGAAGCAGGGATGCGTCAAGCCACCCCGAAGGCCCGTGAAAACATCCGCTCTTGTATTCCATGGGCTGCCGTATAAACAAGGCACACGAGCGTACACCAAAGCGTGCTACGATTCGAGCAGGCTGCGTGTGGATGCTCGGGAGAAGCGTAGGCGCGCGTGTTTCGACGGAAGCGCGATTAAGCGCGCTACACGATTTTTAAATTTAGGCGGGATCGATGAGTATAGAGGTCGGCCAGAAAGGAGTCTCGTCGTTTGAACAGTCTCGACGATCGTTCGAGGATTAAACACCGAGCGAGCTGTATTGTATACGATTATTAAGAATCTATCCTCCGGTGATTCGTTAAAAGAAAGATAAAATAAAGGAATACAAAATATAAAAAGAAAAAGAAGGAAAAGCGAGCGAGAGTAATGCAGAGAAAAACAGAAAAAACAAAAAAAAAAAATCAGAAAACAAAATTTAGATAAACAAACATAACGGACTAAAATAATAAGAAAACCAAGTGAGACGAGGAAAATAAAACGAAAAAACAGAAAACATCCTTCCAAAGTACCGGGACTAATTTGCAAGCCACGACTTCCAACAGTCGAGAGCTTCGCGCTGACTTGAAAAACTCTCGAAGGCTCGACTCGTCTTGTACAACGGGATTAGCGAGTACTCGTGTAACGAGACTAGTAGGTGATCACATGTGATATTTGTATTGGCTATTATTATATATAAATATATGATATATATAATATAAATATAAATGTAAATGTATAATTAGAGTACTCCGTTAGGATTACCGCTAGTAGTTGGGCGGGAAGGAAGGGAGGAACGTGAAACGAACGACCGAGAAAAGAAGAAAAAGGGAAAGAAAGCGTACAGGATAACGAACGATGCGCAAAACGTGGAAACGATCTCCTTTCGAGAATCAACGCCTAATTGCTCTTTACGCAGGCCTACTTGCCGATTCTAAAGGAACGCTCGAGATTCGACGAGGAAATAGAGCTGCGGCACGAAAATCTCGCGATCGTTCGCGAGAATAACTAACAGAGAGACTCGCCTCGAAACCCTTCGACACGAGATTTTGTAATTTTCCATCACGTCCGACAGCAACTCGAGATTTCGTCGAGGAAAGAATCGAAATTGTGCACCGTGTACCGAATCGTTCGAGAAGGTCACAGAGGAATACCGATCAGTTGCGTCCTACAATCGACTGACATCTACTCGTGTTTCACTGAAATTCTCCTTTTAAGAGTTACTACTTCTCCGTCGATCCCTGTGTAATGGTATTCATAGACGTTTGGTTTCTTGTCTCCGAAAGACTGTCGAACTTGAATTCTGAATTCAGGTGGTTTCCCTTGGAACAATCCTCGGATTTCTATTGATATCGATGAAATTGTATCTGGAAATGAATTTGAAAAATGCTACTTTTTGGTGTCGTTGTCTGATAGACATTTACATGCTGAAAGCGTGCTGTCGTAGATGTAAAGGTAGCACTTTTCATGCGATGATTCTGAGTAACCTCGAAGGTTCGAAGGGAACATCTATGGATACCAGAGACCCTATCAAGATGGGAAGCTCCACAGATTGGGTACGAAAACAAGCCACAAAGGACTGGTCGAAAGATGAAACGAGCCAAACTGCTAGCTTGTCCTTTGTGTGTTTAATTCTTTCCTTCCTTCTTCTTCTTCTGCTTCTTCTTATTGTTGGTCTCCTTGGGTCTCTTTGGTCGTTTTCAGCTTCGAGAAAAAACGCGTATACCGTGGAAAAGATGAAATTATTATTCGAACCCTCAATTCCGTAGAAAAACATTCGATGATTGATCGTTCAGACAAACGAACAGAGAGCCGGGGAGACTCGTGTACGAGAGAAAGATCGCGACTGCGTGCACGTGCGTGAAGAACAAAGATGTACAAAGAAGCTAAAGACCGCGAAGATGTATGGTGTACCGAATGCATGAGTGAACAAAGTGTAATGTCTCGTGGAGGCGACGTGCCGTGAATCGAGGTAGACTATCGAGTCGATGGATTATCGGGTGGGGTAGTGTACGAAAAACTGAAAATCGAAATGCGAATCGCTGAAATTTTTACGTGATTATTTAATCTAATCGCAGAGAGCCTTAATTGCTATCCTTATATCATTGATATCGCCGCTATGATTAATATCGTAAGAGCTGTACTACCGCATTGTTCTTGATCTTTTAACGTTACCCTTGATTTTATTCGTTCATCATGTACAAAGGCGAAACCAAGAGCAAGCCGTGAGCTAGCTGAACGAGCAAAAAAAGTTCCACGAATCGCTAACTTCGGAGTGCATCGATTCGTAAAACGAGGCACACCATGTAACGCGATCCATATCCATCGATCGCGAAACGAATATTGGTGGATGGCTCGACGAGCGTCGACGAGATAACGTTCTTCCTGCGTACCTTTGCGATCGGAACGTTTTAACTCGATGTGTGCACGAAATTGCTGCGACGATCGATGGGAAACGCGACAGGGAATCATAGGATGCGTGTCGATCGAGCCGAGAGGGGCTGAGAAAATATTTACGAAAGCGCTTTCAACGCTAGCGTTGCCTGGTCGACCAGAACGCAACTTTACTTTTATTATTTTCATAAACCTTCTGGGTTCGTTTCGTGTGCTCTTCGCCCTTTCGGAACTTGTCTAACATACTTTCGTCGATCGTTCTCGTATCGCAAACGTATCTTGTTCAATGCGATTCCCATCGATTTATAATTGTTGTCTGCCTAGAGATGATTTTTTGCGTTAACGAACGATTAACGCATGCTTCTTTATTCGGCTAACGGAGCGACCGGGCCGGCCGCGCTTTGTAAATAATTCAATTAATAAACAAATTTCTCATCGTGTGCTTGAGTGAGCTTGCTTTCAACACAGATGTCCTCCTAACGAGATATTAAACCGATTTCTTGCGGTCATTTACGATCAACGATCGTAAAATGTGATCTTGCGAGGAAGAAAGAGCAAGAAAATGTTTAAGAAGAGTATCTTTAATAGAGGCTCGATTTTAGTCGAATTTGTTAACTCTGTTTATCGATCCTATGGTTTATTAGGATCTTAGCGTAATGAGTTGGTCTTGATACGTCTTTGTAGACTAGACTGGCAAAATATTTATCGATTTAGTAGGATCGTAATTAGTATGAATTAGCGTTTGTGCTGGCCCATTCGCTCTCAAATGGTGGCCGTTTCTTTCGTGAATTAAGAAATTAGCCTTTATGTGATAGTCGCTATTCGACGGATATAACAATTGCTTCTTGTGAAGATATTCGTTGCAACGCCGAGGCTGGTCATAGAAAAATTCGGAAGAATGGAGATAATTTAGAGGTAGAGAATTCGTAATTCGACTTATCCTCATGAAGGTGAAGGGCTGAAAGGAAAAGTGAGAAAATTTTTAATCTGGAATAATTCTGATAAAGAAATCTGTATGCTTCTAAACATCAAAACACAATACTACTAATATTTATAAATGTTTATATTTGGAATGGAATATTGGTATTAATATTTGGAAATTGGTAATAAAATTTTTTACACAAATAAATATCTTATTTCGTCTTCTGTACTTAATTTAGTTTTACAAAAATGCAATTAGAACACTCGAGGAAAAACTTGTACGAGTATTGACCTGTCTCCAAATTCTCACAAATCGTTTCACAGTAAAGGAAAGAAAATAATCTAGTTGCGCTGTGAAAGTATCGTGAAGAATACCGATCGATGGTTAACGATAACTATTCGGCTTGAAGATGCCACTGGTTTTCGTTAGGCGAAGCCGTGACTCGAAATTATCTTCGTCCCTTTTACGCGGGGGTGGAAGAAGGCCACCTCCGAACTGTTAGTAAAAATTGATAGGAAAACGGATTGGTGTATGGGAAGGGAACAAGGTACAGAGCGCAAGAGTAAAAGGGAAGGAGTGAAAAAAAGCTTAGGACTGATATGATTGGGAAGCTTGGGAAGGTGCAAGAGAACGAATGAGAAAATTGAATGGGTTAGACGTATGCAAAAGGGAGAAGAGAAGTTCTTTCTTTTTTTCGAAAACGTCTTGCGTCTGTACGTGTGCGCGCGCGAGTATGTGTGTTTGTGTCTTTGCGTAATTCCTATGCACGTGTATACTGTGCGCTGCTTGCGGATATATACGTATACATAAATATATAATATAAGTATAAATATACATATATGAAGCGTGCGTGAGCGTGCGTGTGCGTGTATGCGAGAAAGAGAGAGAAAGAAGCACTTTATTCCTCTTCATTCTTTTCTTTCCTCTCTTGGTGGCTCTTATTATAAAAAAAAAAAAAAAACACCGTTAGCGTACTTTAAATATCGTTATTTTTTAAGGAGAATTACACGAAGATGAAATTAAAAAAAATGATATTGAAATATATATATATATAAAAATATATATATATTTATTTTCTAAGATATAATATATATCATCTATATATGTATATTAAATTATGATAATGCACAAAAATGTAATTATATGTACATGTATGATAATTAATAATCTTGCTCTACGTTCGGGCGATGCGGTGGTAAGAAAACGCGAAGCGATCCAGGATAATGAAAAAAAAGAATGGAAAACGAAAAAAAAAAGAAAAGGGCACACTCGACTAGGGGTGGGAATGGGAGGTGAAGGGGAAGCAGGTGAGGTGAGAGAAAGAGAGAAGAACGAGTTGCTTTGCGCGCGTTTATCCGGGGGATAAAAGTGTCTGTTCGAGTTTGACGAACGCCGGGGTGCAGAGAGGAGAAAAGGGCGGGGGAAGGGGGAGGGGGCTTGCGGCCGCTGTAACCTCATCTTTCATGAATAGCTTGTATTTCTGCTCAGTGCAAATAAACGTACGTTCCTGTTGAAAAAAATGACAAAAAAATACAAAACACGATCACTTGTCTCGTATTCTTCATCCGACCCCAACAGTATCTCGCGTGATAGTTCGAATCCTACGGTTTGACCGGAGCTACCGAATTCTCAGACGATTCAACAAGGTGAGTATCGCGGAGAATACGTAAAATCGATCGAACTTTGAACTCTTTATAGTCAAGGAAGGATACTTCATAGAGATTGTTGAGAAATTTACGAAGTAACGGAGAACGAAGTTTCAAAGCGCCCGACGTCTCTTTACGGGGATCTTAGTGCCTAGACTTACCTTCTTGAAGCCTTAATTTTGTTTCTATCGGACGTCTCGTTTGTTCTTATGGCGAATAAACTCCACGTCTAATCTTTATCTCAATTTTCCTCTCAATCGCGAGTCAAGTCAATAATAATCGTTACGATACGAAAAGCTATTGTACAATAGTTCTTACATAAAAAGCGATATCATAAACCTGAAACGTGATGAACCTTCCGTCCGATGACGAAAGCATCTTGTCCAACGAGATGAGGAAGCAAACAGCCGATTTTCTCGTCCACGTGCACTCATCAAAGACTCGATGCACTCGTAATATTCATAGCCAACAGGAATAAACGCTTTGACGCGCGTTTTCACAGGAAGGTACAAAAGGACAACGATCAGCCGTTTCGTTGCGTTACATGTCGCACAGGTTGTACGGCTTTACTGCGCGTTCCTCTCTGAAACTATAACCATCGCCGATGGTCGTCGCAGGAAGAGGGTTCACGGCGTTTTGTCATCATAAAACGTTTTATGGGAAATTATAATGTGCCCTTTCCCTGCGGGGGTTCCCAACCAGTGTCCAGATACGAAGCCATTCTCGACGAAATATAAAGAGGGCGTTCACCGCGTTTTTCATCCAATCGACCCATAAACGACGTTTTACTATCTCTACACATCCTTATCCTTCGTTTCATCTCTCTCTCTCTCTCTCTCTCTCTCTCTCTCTCTCTCTCTCTCTCATTCTTATTGGCCCCCTCCCTTCGTTGACCCTGTTCCATGGAATTGCCATTCTAGAGGGCACGGATCGGCTGGCAGCATTCGGATCGTCGTTTCAACGACCAATGCGAAGGAACCACGTCGCTTGGCGTGCTTATCGCGCTTACGTTTTTTCTCGGCTGATTTAATTAAGACCGAATTTAATCGTCCCTTGGACAAACTACCTTCGCAATATTAATTTTCTTCCGTTGATGGTGGTTCTGCTATCGAGAGATATTGTCGTACTTCGTCGAAATTAATGCAATAACGAGCGTTTCAAATTGAAAATTTAATGTTATGGCAATGATTAAATTTTTATCGTTTTACGTTGTTTATCGAGTTAAGCTTTACGCTGTTACTACATTCAAGCACGAGATGCAACGTCGCCAAAAATTAAATTCTATTACAGTCAAAGGAGGAGCATTTATGGTAACTTAACGCAGTCACGCGATGATTACATACTCTGTCGGTATAATCGATTTCAAGTCACTTACGAACTTCATTTGTAGAGATCAGAATGAAGTACAGTTGAAAGAACTAATAAACGAAGAAAGTGCAAAGAATAAACGATCGTCTTTAGCGTAACGAATCGTGTACAAGCTGTCGACGTTATTTATATCCGAGGGGACCGCCAATTAGGCAATTGCGCGCCGCTTAATTGCTTCCGCCCTAATAACCTCCTATTTACGTGGGATCCAGAAAAGTGTTTGCAACTGTTGTACGCGTTCTCGAATTGCGTTAAAGCAACTTTCGTATTCGGGCCTGTAAAGAACGGTTCACGAATTTCCGCCGACCAAAATTTGGTTTGGCTTTCGCTCCAGGGATGAGAGAAGTTTCCTGGACAACGATACACAGCCGTCTGAGGAGGGACAAAGGGCAATGGGCAATTTCTGAAGCGGAAACCGGTCACTTTGTAACACGGATACTGTGTAATCCTAATGCAAAATTTACAACTGTTCGTAATCAACGCGAAATTTCTCTATCTTCCTCGCACTCTCTCTGCTTATTCCTCTGCGCGAGAAACAAGAGCAACTCTCGTTAGAAATTTTTAGTGAACAATTAGACAGATCATTGTATGATCGAATCAGGCAAACCAAATCAGGCTACATATGCATTCGAGTTCGAAATTCTATGTGCTGTGTTATTTCTCCTAAGCTGAAATACTATTTTTATTTCTCGGGGCAACACAGTATCGAACTACTCTGCACCCGCCATAAATCGCTCGAAGGCAGAACACCGTCGAACTAAATGCCTCCAAGTCGTAGAAAAATACGTCGCTGCTAGAGCACTGTGATCTTTGAAATATCTAACCAAGAGTCATTGTTCCCGTTGGGGAGAACCGTAAAACGTAGGTATCCAATTAATCTGTCTGGAGCACGGAAGAGTTGCGATTGCGGCTAATGTTCGGATCGTCCGAAAATTTTCGGCCGGTGAATACGCAGCACGGAACCGGACGCGAGCAGCGAGCTGTAAGAAAAATATAGCCCCTAGACTTGGCAAAGAGGTAAAACCTTTAAACGTTTTCCTTCCTTGAAAGGAGAAGAAAGAGGTGCGGCTTGCATCTAGCGGGCCGGATTCGCTTAATCCGAGCTACTCCAGACCAATCCGGAGACCCTGAAACTAAAGAACTACCGCTCAAGAGGATACGACGAATAACCGAGAATTGGCTAACGGGATAACCCCGGGCTGCTTTCTATCGCTGGACTTCAAACGGGGTTCGGTGATTTCAATGTTACGAGCTACAATCTCGTTAAAAGAGATTTCGGAATCTTCAATAGGCATAATTGTTTAAACAATTTATTCGATCCTACCTGCAGGCATTTTTATCCACTGTGCAACATTTATATATTCCCTAAAATTATTTACGGTACATACATATAAGAGGAAAAATGACTCTGTGCTTTTACTAAATGATCACTTAATACTTTCTCTTGATGATGGACGGTTTGAAGAAGCAAAGAATTATTTCTGATATATTATCTCTTACAACGTATAGTACGTACTTAGACATAGATAGTACAAATAAATAACTGTACAAATTCGAATGGAATATAAATGCATAGATATGTATTATAAAACTCTGTCGTTCCTAAGTAGAAAAAGATAATGTTTAGTCAGACATATTCAATCGCTTCTCTAAAAATCTTTCCTCTCATAATAGTTTATAGCAAAACAATTAATAAATAAACAAACGGAATGCGATAAAATTCATCGACTTTTCGTATCAGACATGTCCTTTTTCGGCAAAAGGTCGGCGCAGTCCTATCGAAAGCATTATACCGACGATACTTATCGAAGCACGGAGCGGCATTCGGCTCGCACTGTCCTTTGGATGTCGAAGACGAGTGGACAGAGAGAGACGAGGACCAGAAAGATTTGAATGGGATGAGTTTTGAATGCCACAAACTCGCAGACGACCGAATCCCCGAGAACGTTCTCAAGCCCTCGTCCTGGCAGAATGAAATCGCAGAGACCTA
The DNA here is from genome assembly GCA_014737475.1 of Bombus confusus. Classification (NCBI taxonomy): domain Eukaryota; kingdom Metazoa; phylum Arthropoda; class Insecta; order Hymenoptera; family Apidae; genus Bombus; species Bombus confusus. The sequence goes on along the minus strand of JACXIV010000002.1, from coordinate 7,591,572 downwards.
CCCTTTCGTGTGACCCCTCCACGAGCAAGTCACCGCTCTCTCAAGTGTCTCGATGGAATTTAATTCTGTCCGGGGCCAGGACTCACCTACTATGCAGTTATTTGATACCCGATATTTTCTTTTCCGCTCTGAGAGAGCTTCGATCCTTGAATTACGAGGCGGATTTCTTTGTCGATTCGAACGCATTTGATCCTTCGGCTCGAGGAGACCAACGCAGGGATCAGAAGACGAAATAAACGGATGCTGCTTCGTTCTCGAAATCAATTGATCGTCGATGGCATCTTCTTCGAATCGTGTCACCCGATACATCTTGTACACGAGCTGCAGATGTAAATTTAAACTCAACGATAGGGTTGTATGTAGAGAAAGACTGGGTTGTTTGAACATTCTGAAAAGGCAGCGAACTTTTAAAATTTATAAATTTTGTTAAGCGAGTATCGATCGTAATGTGAATGTTCACAGAAGGCTCAACAAATTTATAAGCCACAAAAGCTATATAAATACATCGTAATAAATTAAAAGTCTCAAGAACTGAAATTAACTCGAAGACTTATAATCAATTTTACGCGACGAATCCGGCAAGCTGTCGCGGTTTGTAAGTAGCGTGACGTGGAGAATTTTCCAATTGCGTTTCCAGCGCGTCCAAAGGGATGAGAGAGGTCGGCGATGGAGAATGGGACCGCCAAATTGTTAACCCAGTTACACGGCGCAAGATACGGCTGGCGAAACTAATGGACCTCTTCCCCTTCGTCCGCAATCTTGTTGTTCGGCCACCCATAATCTAATAGCGAGAGCCCTCGTGTTTCCGCCCCTCGTTGCCGGCATCGGGGCTCGTATTTTATCTTGAACGCCGTGTCCACTTATTCCTAACAATTGTTCGTACTCGCGCTCGTTCCTTTCTGCTCTGCGGTCTCGCCGCCGCGATACGTGTGTGCATTTTCGTTCCTATACCGGGCTCGATGAATGTTCGGATACACGGATTGGTTCGTGTGCAAATGAGAGTTTCTGACTGGTTTCATAAAAATACGGTTGGTGGATAATGTGGAATTAAATAGCAGTCACTGAGAGAAGGGTAAATTACGTGGATTAAGTTGCGGTTAAGCGTTCTTGTCTTGCATATATATAGGATAAGGAGAATGATATCGCGCGTAGTCAGCCACGCGTGGCGCCTGAATAATGCTGTACTCCCAACGTATTAGTTTAACGTACAGTAGCTGTTCGGTGGATATGTACTAAGCATCGATATATTATATTAAGCTCTCACATACAACATTCTAAAATATTAAATTAATTACATACATAAGTCATAAGACGCATACAAGGTATGGATATACTTTACTTCGCTTGCTTCAATCTCTAAATAACTTGTTTAAAAGGAAATATTTTTGTGAAAACTGAATCGTCATTACGATTTCTATTAACTTTCCAATTATAGTGATTCAGATTTTTACATTTACGTAACAAAAGTACCACTGTAAATAACATAATGATGTTCGCTTTAACTCCACCGACTTCAAATCGCATGAACACACTCGCAGGCGATGTCGTCTATATTCCGGCGTTCTTCAGGAACAAAATCTTTGTGCGTGGACCAGTCACGTATCCATGGATGTATAGTAAACGCACATATAGCCTCCGTACTACCTCGTTCACTCTCTCCACACATCTCTTGATCATTCTAAAGGATGAGACATACCGACTGTGTGGCCAGTTCCATCGCCCGTATTAACGCCCACTGCAAATAGAGTCGGTGCTGGAAGAGGTTGCAGCGTCTGTGCTGGCCGCGAATCACAATAGGGGCTGATCAGTCCCCGGCACGGGAACAGAGCGAGATAGCGGGGCCACAGGGGTAGAATATGGTGCGAGAACTTGCCTGGGTTCGATGTATCAAGCCGAAAGTTTGATAGCCCCGAAGGCTTTGCTAGCCAAGTTACTTCCATGGAACGTGACCCCGCCTCGGTATCCTCCGGTTCGTCGAAAACCGCGCTTCTCCGTCTCTACTCATCCTTTCTCTCCCACGTACGTTCGCGCACCCTCCAACAACCTTCCCCCCACGGGTCTACGTGATCGACTCCGTTTCCTTCTCTCTTCCACACCGTGGAATCACTTCGTCCGATGTTAGACCACACGTATACAGTTACACGTGCGCACACACACACACATATATATAGGATCTAGACTGCTGGCGCTTCGTTGTCCCGGAAAATATTATCGCCATCCGTTTCAGGATACGAAATCCGATGTTCCTGGTCTCTTTCCTTTGGCTTGCTTCGTGACTATTGGCCGCTCTTTTCACGTGTGTTTGTTTTAAAATCCCCTATTCTGGGACGATGCATGGATCACAATATGCAGTAGCCTTTCATTCACGAGATAGAGCTTTTGGAGATGAGTCGAAGGTATTTGGGTAACTGTGCTGCTGTTCCGTGTATGAAGTCAGATAAGAGAAATTCCATGCTCTCCGGAATATTTCGTTTCACAACGTTACGAAGCGCCCCTGGAGGAAACATCCACCGTCTTTTCCTTAATATAATTGCCAACAAGGGTTTCTCGTGTATTCATAATGCAACTTGGGTGGTCGAGTCACATAAAATATCCAAAAAACTGCTCCCGCAGCACTTTCCGCTGTTTCACGAGGACAGTGCACGCACGACCAACTATGTTGTTGTTAGTCTGCGAATTTACAACCTCGGTTGCTCAGCCTTGTACGTTTCGCTATCCAAAAGATCGCAAAACAACTGTAATTTTCTTGCTGTACTTTTCTTTGCCGTACTCTCCATATAATTCATGTTCTTCATAAATATACATCGTGAAAGAAAATCACACTTCAGTACGACCATTTCCATTCGCTAACGCAAACACATGAATCTTCTTCTGTGTCTTTCTGACATTCTAAAATTATGACTTCACCCCAATGTAAGACACTAAACATGTATACATAGAGTCATAAAGTTCTCAATAGCTTCGAAGTCGAAACGGAGCTCGAGACACACAGACAATTACTAGCCATAAAACGTTATCGCGATTCCATGTCGCGGGAAAATTCAAACGATGCTCGAGCATCTACGAGTCGCGAAACTTTTCAGTGGAAGCAAGAATTCGTTCTCCAGACAATGTAAAACACGAAGCATTCGTGGATGAAACGGAAACCAGGAACAGGAGAGGGTGAATCGATCAGGAAGGATGCGGAGACGATACTGTTGGCGAATTTATGCGACTCGTAACGCGATCACCAGCCAACAAATATAATTTGACTAATCTGAATTTCGATTGTTCACAAATCTACGATTTAATGTAGCGGAAGTATCAGACAAACGAACTTTGGCGCATCCTCGCTTTGAGTATCGTTATCGTTGATGGATGATCGAACGAAATGCTAGGTTATGTGAGAATTTCTTCCTTTTTCGTCGTATATTTCACGCGGAACAGTCAATATCTCCGTGTAATCCACCATTCGTTCGATCAAGACAGGAATAAGCAGTGGATAGGCCGAATTTCCAACATCTCGAGCGATTAGCTCCTAAGTTTCTTTGAATATGCATACGATGTCACATTAAATTGAATATTTCGTTGCTTATCTCATTTTGGCATGAAAAACGAGGCTTTGTCGTCCAAGAAGAGACGCAAGAGAGAATATCTGACTGGAAATTTCGATGTTTTAGTCAACCTCTCCCCTTCAAGCCACTTCATGAATCCTTAATGCATCAAACACTGTCGTTCATTCAGCTGAAGCTGTTGTCAGACGATCTCCCTTCCTTTCGTAAATAAAGCGCTGGAAATCCGTTTCTTTGGAACAGACACCTGGCCGCGATTGATAAGACCACGAACCGCTAATTTGTTAACAAATCGTTAATTTGTCTATTGAATTTGTAATTCTATCAAATCTATAAATTTATACTCTATGCTCTATTCTTCTCTGTAGCCGTACATTTATCCTGAACTACCAGACTACGAATGTTTAGGAAAATTTGTATTTTTACGAACGCGATTAAACGAACGCATTCAAATAGAGATTTGTTTCGCACTCGAGACATTATAACGATTACATATGTACCTTATTTTGAATATTCAACGTACTTTTGCATATTACATGCGTTATGCACATTGTTCCACATTAAAATTTCCCATAAACGCATAAACATCCGCGATCTATAAATAACGGGTTTAATGAGTTAAGAGCCCTTGTACAAAGCTGGCCAACAGAATTACATGGAATAATTCCTATCAAAGCCGGGGCTAAATATCCCCGTGGTCCCTTCTAAACTCTGAAATCTGATTTACGCCGGTTAAGCTCAGATGTGGTAGCGAACAAATTCGAGGCAGTCGAACCGCGAAAGTAATGGAGGCCCAAGCGGCTAGGTAAATCGCGCGCGCGCGCTTGTACCTCGAACGCAACGCGATTTAATGACGGAAGGCGGCGCGGCGTCGCGCGTCGATCCATCACGACACCGATGTTCGTTACTCAAGACGTTGGGCCACGACGGAAGGTATGCTGACGGAAAGGCTGAGGGAATTGGAAGCGGACGGGGGACGCGGATCGGGGGCTTAGATTGGCTTTGCATAGTTTCGCGTGTCGGGAGTTGAGTTATAATTACCTTAGCGCCTGTAACAGGAGCGCTGGTATAGCGATGGCTAACGCGACTACAGGATAATAAATTAATGCGGCACGTCGCGTAAATGTAATACGAGCCTAACTACCTACTCCGCCTAAGAGCGTGTCGTTGTAAACGATGATCCGCTGCGAAGGTGCAATCGCATCGGCCGCTGCTACAATTTTCATCCGTCTTAGCCTCTACGACTCCCGCTTGCTCTTCAGTTTGCCACCGCTTTGCTGTTCGACGCGAAACTGATATATAAAAGAGGCTCGTTTATTGATCGAGAGTTTGACATCCGAAAATAAGATAATTTATTTACTGTTTATGGAAAATATCTATTAGAATGTACATAATATTCCAGCATACGGTATATACATATGTGATATACAGTATATAGTAAAAAGAGAAAGATACAAATATTTAGAAAGAGTTAACGGAGAAATTCGGTGACAAAGTATTTTAGACCACGACGAATCTAAAGATTCGACGAGGCATCAAAAAACATCGAAGAAGAAGAACGCATTAGAAGTTTAGCTAAAGCTGCAACTTTTAAAGTGAGGTATTTCTGAACAATGTAAGATTAGATGAGATCTTTGGTAAATTTTTTGTTACCTAAAATTCGTAGCGTCTAGAAGTTCTCCGAGATACTTGGTATCAAAGTAAAACGTTAAGAGGATGATTAATGATTTACGGTGTCTCAAGAAATGTTAGGTCGAAGTTGGAGAGAGACGTGACACGGCGGCCCTCATTATTCCCTCTCTATTTGACCCTTTAATCATTCAGTTGCACACACTGTTTCAACGAGTCCCTTTCAAGCCTTCCTCGCATCGTCAAGTACTTAAGAGCTTTTAATTAGAATCGTCGCACTGTTCTACTTTTTCGAGCGTACAGCTACGAAACATTCCAGGTACTGTGTCATTATAGTCTCTGTTCGTATCAAGGTTACAATACCAGGACTACACAGAGAATCAAATATTTTCCTTCGAAATACGCATCCTTCTCGATACACATATACATTTTAAACAACCTACAGATGAAGTATGACTTGTCTTATTTGTATTTTTTCCCTGTACTCTTCATATGTGAAAGTATCGTTATCAGAGAACTTATCAGACCAAATTAAGAGATCCGCCCTGAACCAGTCTTTTTTTTTCCAAGCGTAGAATGGTCACCGATTAGAAACAGAAAGATATAGCTTTATTAATCGAGGAACTACTTCAACCAATTCACATTTGCACCCTCTAAAAACGCGAGCGCTCTCTCGATACGTTATTACGCGCAGAGCAGACGGAATTAACGTAGGTTTAGAGTCAGAAATACCCGATTCTACGGTCATATCTAGCGTTTCGAAGTATGCAAAAGGCCGGCGCGACGTCCCTAAGCTCGCATGCAAATGCGCTCGCGGGAGCGTATAAATACACGCCGTGCGTGGAGGAGAGTTCGTATAAATTATACGAGCGTTTACGAACTGGCTTCCCAGCGCGCTCTAAACTCTCTCTTTCCTTCTCTGTCCTTCTCTTTCTGTCTAGGAAAACGAATCTAAGCGTTCGTCACGAAGTAGAAACCCGCCCCTGGACCGAACACCCCTTTCCATCCGTAGTATTATTATGTTTATGAGCGAGTACAACGATGTAAATGCAAATCCGAATGGGGCAAGGATACGAAGTCGTTAGCAAAAGATTTCCGGCCTCTTTAACCCGCGGTGATATCTAATTTGTTATTCGTTGCCGCGCTATCGTCGCGCGTTTCACTCCCTCGTCTGGATTCACGTCGAAGTTAATGCCCCTGAACATCAGCACTCATCCTCGCAGCGTTTATGGCTGTCCCGGACAGATTCGCCCCTCGTAAATTATAGTTCCTCCGTGATACCTCGTGCCGCAGCGTTTTCTGTCCTGGCGATCCTCGAAATAAGGAGGTGGAGATTGAGACCTAACGAATATCGAAATCTTTCGCTACTCGATGCGAAATCACTCTGTTTTTACGTAGAACCGTTCCTGAATAAGGCGCTGTGAACAATATGAAGGATGCAAGCAGTTGCAGCAGTCTGATAAGTTGTTCAGTTCTTCTTTTTTGGTGACGATTTTAAAATGACAAACGCATATTGCTACGGAATGTCGTGTCTCTAAAATCTATTATAATTTATTTACGATATATCAGGATAATTAAATTTGACTAGGAATAATACATGGGCTAATGAAGTCACAGAGTGGGAAAGCTGTTCTCTTCTACATAATCCAGACGTTGGCGAAATCCGACAATCTTCCTGATTTCGCTGCGACACACCGTGACATCCTAAAAGCTAGACACCGACTGCTCGTGAAATTACATATCTTCTTGTCATTATTATGGAGTGTTTATATCCACAAAACAACTAAGAGATAAAAGATGTCTCTTACTTACGTATCAAGTTACGTTCGAAGTCTGAATAATCTTCAGAATAACAAATTTATAGCATCCATCGAGATCGCAAATTTACGCGAATTTTATAACTTGTCAGTATCGTTATTTCTATGTCATTCTCCTACGCGTAAACCCTCTGAAGATAATTAGAATGAAATATCCTCACAAAGACGAGATTAACTTCGTTTCAGCTTAATGAAATTGCTATGAGATACGCAAGTATGTTTTATATTGTCCTCTAGTTCTGTCATATTGGTATTTGCAAAGTCGAGGACACTTTAGGCTAACTTTTCAAAGGAAATGAGGCGACGTATTGAAAGGACCGCGACAGGAGTGAAGAAAAGTAGATACTCGTGATGCGATAAAGTTTATGCGATATATTATAGCTTGTTGCTTGCGGGTTAAAAACGCGGCTCTGTTATCGTGAAACTCGCACGTCCCATTTACTCGCAAACATTCATTACGCGTACATTCGTTACACGTACGTGCTGCTAGAATGCCCGAAATTATCTAAATCGCTGTGTCTAAGTCGTGAATTGTAAGAAACTGGCAAATATGGGATTGTATGATTCTTCTACGCGTAAGATTTACACGTTATTTGTATTTGTATGTATTTTTGCATGATCGTGAGCCAGCAGAAATCGAGAAAAAGCAAAAATCACGAGATGATTAATATAAAGAGAAGTTCGTTAACCTTATCGGAATTACAAAAGCACTTCTCGGAGATCGGATCAATAAACTTCTAATTACATCGGATTCCATTTGCGGAAGAAAGATCGATTAATCTAGTTGCGAAGATGACCGCAATGTACTTTCCAATCGTTAACTTCAAGTAGTCATCTAGAAAGTTCTTTTAAGTATTCTGAAAAATATTGCTAACTTCGATCTTCCTATTCGGAAGCTGAGAGTTTCGTTGGAAATTTGGAAGAGGCGTGAAATTTATGCCAGCTCGTCGCTATCGATCATAGACGCGAAATCGCAATTCCACGCGAGCAGACAGAACTGCGAACAACGAAAACGTTCCTCCAGTTTCCAGGACACTGCACCTGCTAGTTTTCCTTTATCCTTCCCGCTTGAATACACGAGCCGTGCGTGTGTTGTGCTCGCGAAACGCGTTCGATAAGCGGCGGAATCTGACGAGAGAAAAGAAAGAGAATCTGCTGAAGAAGAGATAGATGTCTGGTGCCGAGATAGGCTCGAGGCGAACTCGGAAATCTAGAAATCCTGATGAATTATGGGAATCGAAGTCTGTTTGCAAAGTTCGCTCTAGAGAGTGAAACGTGATGAATAGATATTGGACGTTAATATATGCGTGTAAATTTGTTCCCAGCTATCGAATCGCGCGGCTTATAATGACAAATCGATGGCAACCTTTTCAAGATAGGTGCTCGGATAAAAAAGAAAAATTGATAAATGCTGTGATTCAGAGCTGCTGATTAGAAACTTATCTACATCTAAACTTATCTACTTTGAGAATGGGTCAAACAGGATGTCAGTGCTCCAAGCCTTATCTGTCGATCTGTAATCGATAGTTCGATTTTATTTTACAAAGCACAGTTGTTCTGCTTTTGATTTGTTAAAAATTCACATGGCAAAATCGCATAAAGTTATCCAGAGCTTGTTTACCAAGTTTCTCATTTTTCTACTTTCTCTGAGAACAGATTTTTCAAGCTTACAGAAAATAGTGAGAAGCGGAGTTAATTTTGGCAACAATCTCGTTTATTTATCGATTCATTTAACTTTTCTCGAATTCTCTTTGTCTTTCCGGGAAGCTCAGATTTCTTGTTCAATCCAGAACTACGAAGCTAATTATTTTCAACCAAGAACACTAATGATTCTTCTTCTTGGAACGAGATATTGACGATTGCTAACAAGAATTTCATCAGCACTGTACTCGATGCTGTTTACTTAGTCATATCAATCAGTTCATTAACACGAATTACTTTTATCGATACATTTATAGTTCGTACAAGTGTTACCATTCGATCGAACGACAACAAGATATCAAGCTCGATGCGATTTACGTTCCTAGAACGTGTTAAACGATTCATATGACTCCGTGTTTTGACAACGCTCGTTCTTCGAGCAGTTTAACTGGATGGCGTTCTTGAATTTGCAAGCGCCCTGTCCCTGCAGCTTCGTCGATTCTCCGCGGTCCTTGACATCGCCGAAAATCCATTCTCGCGATTTGACTTGCAAAGCCCGGATTACTAGCCGCAAGATGGCGGTCCCATGACGTCGATGTAAGTCCTTCCAAGATTATTTGGAGAAGAAACTTCCTGATGTCGTTAAGCCATGCCGCGTGACACGCGGCGCCCTGTCAATTTCTGGGAAGCTTTGGCAGCTTTCGTTGATCTTAAATGTTAGTTACACTACGCACACTTGTATCCTACTAAAGACTATATAACGATAAAATGACAGGCACTGATAAATAAATAGACAGCCAAAAATAAGATGATCAATTTCGGAATATCGTCACGAAAAAGATAACTTGCTAATTCCTGTGAAATAAACTGTAGAAACGCTTGTTTACAAGCGTTCAAAGTATTGTAGGGACGAGAATGTTTGAATTTAGCAAAAATGGCAAGGCAGAAAAGTAAGAAGGGGAAAGTAGTAAAAGTAGATTGCGATCAGACACATTAAGTGTCTTGTAAGAAATGTTAGATTGCATATATCGGGGAGGGAGTTGTACGTTGAGGGAGACAGTAAAATGCCAGAAGATTAGAATCGACCTTGGGACCCGGTGCTCGTAAAATCTTGAGATTCGCAAATTTATGTACACGCGTGCACGCTGTGGTTGCTCGAATTATCTCGAATCGCCGTACGCAAACTTTATTGCCGACGAGAACGCAACAGAGGGCGGAAATCGTCGAATCGTGAAACCGTCGTCTTAAGAATTAATTACCGAGGTTCGCGAGCCTCGTGATTCATCAACACGTCCCTCGGAATGGGTTCTCGCGAGGGAAAGAAACAAAAAATGACGCTTCGAGGAGGATCGAAAGTACGAAGTCGATAAGAAAAATTAAACGAACGCTAACGCTTTTTTATTACATGGTTATGGAAGGAAAACTGCTTCTGTTACCCTTGTAGCACGTTCTTGTTATTCCCTTCTAATCGTTCCTTTTAAAGGATATTAGCAGCGGAATTACCGATGTAATTTTCCCTTAAACGACGTTCAATCGTTCTGATGAAAAATTTCTCGGTTCGAAATTCCACGGATACTCTCGACTAGGGGAATTTGTTTATAGCACTCTATTAGAAAATTGAGTTCCGACTGACAATAGGTAATCACGTACTTCGACGCGAGTTTCCAACGGACAGAAATTATCGTTAATCGATATTCGAGGAGGAGAGCACTTCATCTTTCCGAGGCTCGCGGAACTTGCGAATTTCATCAACGCGATCGAACGCGGCGAATCGACTCGTCTTAATTCCGCAATTAACCCTCTGTACTCGATCGTAACTTCGATCCATCTTGTCCTGTGTACGGCCATGATAGCCGCGTCCATTGATCGTCGTATTAGAACAGCATCGAAAACAGCTATTCTAATTGCTATCGGATTTAAATGAAATTAGAAGCGAATCACCTTTGAATAAACCAAGTTCGAATCGATTTCATTTTTATGCCAATTGACTTGATACCAAGCAACGTATTGGCATGCAAGTGATTCTTTGATCAGAAACGGCATGTCACCTCTTTTTTTTATGCGAATTCCTGGACTTAAAGCATGTGCAAAATTGTAGTAAACGTTTCTACGACGATAAAGTGGATCGTTTAAAAGATGTTTGAATACCTAAAGCCCATGCAAGGACATTGGAGTTCATTCAAAGGAATTTAAAATTTATTCAAAATCGTTCAGAGTAAAACAAGGTATAAAACTCTACGACCAAAATATAGAGTTCAATATCATCAATCGAATACATAGCAAGTTTTATGATATTAAAGCAAGTCGAGGGATGATCATAGAAAACATTCGTTAGCCAGATATCCTCCATAAGACCAAATTACGCTTCCCCTTTGCAAAAACCTCATTAACTGACCGTGGCCATCGTAAAGGTTCGTCGTTGCCTCGAGAATCATCCTCTTATGCATACCGGGTGTAATGAGCTGCGCCGTTGCAACGTCGAGTCTACGATGGGCAACGAATATTATTCTAAGCTTACGCAAGCTCGACTGATCGCATGCTCTCGTTCTATCGTTGATACAGGATCACAAACTACCAAGGTATGTATTCGTTAACGAAGGTATTTTTAACGTAATAGCCTTCCTTTATCTTTTCTCTTTTCCTATAAATTTTGTCGAAAAAAGTCTTCGTCAGTTTATGAAGAAAATAAGGAACGTTTAAGGCTCTCGGTGCGGAAATAAGAAGAAAACTTCGTTTCTATTCAAGAGAAACGTCAATATTGTGAAAATTTGTAGTTAAAAACTTTCTTAATTTTTGTTCTTGAGGAAGATTGTTCTTAAGGAACGTCGCGTGTTTTCTCTCATAATGCAATTCAATATTTCCATTTCATAAATTTCTAAAATAACTTTTTAATACTTCAAATTCTATCTTCTCATTCTTTGAAAGATAATTCGATAAAAAAATCTCCGCGCTGTTGTCATTCTCGTAAAACAGAAGCTTTTCACCGAAAAGAACGAACATAAAAGTGGACTCGTTCAACGATCGAAGCATTCACGTCGGCGAAAGTAAAACTGAACTTATTATCGGTCCGATACAGCTTGCTCATGAACGGTGCGTATAATACCGTTAAAATACACACGCACTCAATCAGCGCGATACGTGCAAATCGGTGATTTCGCACTCACGGATTATCAGGATCCAATGGGCTTCAGGATATTGCGGCGGAAACACGGAAGCGCGTAAACGTATCGACGTTATCCCTCACTTCGATTCGCCTCGTTCGCCACCGAATAAACGGCGTGCCACAATTCCCATCAACCCTCTATCGCGCCAGGACGATCGTTCATCCGTGTCATTTTGTCTGCTAAGTCTAGCCAGGGGCGATCGTCGATCGATCATCGATCGACCCGATCCGAAATCCTCCTGTTGCCTAAGATTCGATCGAGCATTCCTTCCCGCCGTGCCACAGCAATATGTTGTGAATTTTTTATAGCTCGCGAGAAACGACCAAGCCCAGGGACATTACTGCATCGTAGCGCTTTTTTTAGCTTTCTCTTTGTTGTAAAATAGTTCGCTCTTAATAGTTTCATTTTTAGAAGCGTTGCTCGCAAGGAACATTTTGGCGCTTGAAAATGTATTGGAAGTTTCCATTTTGAGGATTGACTCGTTCTTATTGTAACATTAATGCTTTGATCAGATTAATCAGGTTCCTGAATTCCAGTTTGAGCATACGATCCTTTTTTAAGCAATGAACGCAGTTATAATGGAAGCTGATAGATCGTAATACGTTTGAAACTACGATCTCCCTTTTCAACTTTTCTGAGAAAACACAGGAAAATGATGTTTCGTTTCGTCACGTTTCAATGGCGTCAGAAAAATTGTAGCAATCCAACCATTGGCCTTGTAAGGATTGAAAATACAACCTTCGAATGAAAATAGCACATTTCGCTGTCAGTGACAGTATTCTAGCGCGAGACATCATGAGACAGAGGCATTTTCTCTCGGTCCATAGGAAGTATAACGGGCGCAAAGAGTCCGTCAAACGATCGGCGTTTCGCGGAATCGAAGGCTTGTCGAAAGGCCGATAAATGGTCGTGGACCTTTCGCTTCGTCCACGCGGGCTGACAGTTGTTTTCCCAAAAGCATCGACGTCCGGCGCGGACGGGAAATTGAATTTCTAGCGGCGCGTGACGCGCGGCCGCCGCTTTCATCCGGCGCCGCGACGCTTCCCCCGTCGCGTCGGAAGCCTGGGGAAAAAGTAGCCGAAGAAGTCGCGGAATACGCGGGAGACCGGGAACTACCGGAAAGGGCAACGGTGGAACGGGGAATGAGAGAAAGCGACGACGCGCGCGTACAATTTCCTCCGAGCGTTGCGCTGTTATTAACGCGTTGAAAATTTCACGTTGCTTATGGAGCTTTCCTCCTCAGCTCGATGCCTCCCGGCTAACCGCCGCTCCTCGTTATTTTTTTATTACTTGATAGTGCTTTTTCTGCTTTCTGTTTGAACTCGAATACATGTTGAACCTTTGTTTTCAGAAACGGCTAATGGAAAGTTGATTGGTCTGGTTATTGCTGGAATTTAAGACTAATTAAGTTTCATCGTATACACAATTAAAGTTAAACTTCTCGAGAAATAAGTTACTCCTATCTCTAACAAGAAAGTAACACGAATAAATTCCAAGATAAACGTAGAAAATATATTTATAATGTTGACCAGCGTACCTTCTGCATGTTTTAATTATTAAGCATTGAAAAACTATCGCGCGATTAACAACATCATACCCAACTTAACACGAACCACGAACTATCAACGACAGATCGTAAAATGACTTCATATCCTCGATTTTATGGACTAATTTGTTTCACGACTTACGTTTGCTAATAATCAAGCCACGTTAAACCGAGCATCGTAACTAGATTGTTTCAGTAGAAACAGACAGAAACGGGTCAGACACAAGAAGCGTCGTTAAAACTCAATTCGTGTTCTCGATTTTACGCTCCCCTTTACACACCGTTCCGAGCAATTTCGGTCGGTTAACTGTGTTTAACTCGAGCAAAAATCGATGTTCACGTGGACCGGAAGACGCCATTTCTGTCCTTCGAGTCTTCGCCAACTTAGAGAACTCTACGCGGTCTATGCAGACGTTCTACGTACATTTCCGAATTTCCTCTCGCTTCTCTCTCTCTCTCTCTCTCTCTCTCGCTCTCGCTCTCGCGCACTCACACACACTCCTCTCCGTCTATCACCACTAGTTGCACCTTGCGCATGGTACTCGATCTAAGCGACCAAACTTGCTGGCAGCGACGCTGCAGTTGCGTAAACTCGAAGACGCGTCCCGCGAGCAACTGCTAATTCGGTTACGTGTATCTGCACAGAGAAAAATTCTGTTTGCTTAATCGACGTCGTGAACTCGATTTGGTAATTCTGGCGGAGTTGCGACCAAGGTTATGCGCCGATTACACTTCGATGTTCATTAATTTCGCGATATTAGGAGTCGGTGCATGCAAAGCAGCGAGAACCAAATAGTTTCGAGGGTGGTAGCGTAGAATGATTTACAGGAAGATCGAAGTCTCCCGGTTTGGAAGCGAAACTTCTAAAGGTGTTGCTCGATGTTCAATTTCCATGAGACTGGGCGCTGCTCTGAGGCGCGTCGAGACGGTTCAATAGACTCGCGATGGAAATTCAAACTGAACGCCTGCGGTGCTTGCGGATGTCCGTGAATTGCCACAGATGTTGAGTGTTATTGGGCGATGATCGAGTTACAAACATATTTAATTATGTAATTGTGTTTAATGCTACGTTTAATGCTACGTCGAGTCACTTTATTACCGCGAAAAATAACTAGAATCGCTATTAGAAATAGATGGACAAACGGCAAATCAACTATCATGGCACTTGGAAACCGTACAAACTATTCTCTTAACGAACAGATAAAGACGTAGCTTGCTCGTAATCGTGAACGATTTTATGTATTTTATGCGGTTTGAGAAACCTTATACCTCTATCAACCGAAAAATAATTCGAGCCGGAATTACCGTGAATTCGCAGGAAACTCGGTAATTCCTTTAACAGATGTTCGGCAGTTACGCGTCACTAAAACGCGTAATTGGTCTGGAAGCGTGTTTGTGCTCTCGATACCGGAAGAACCGTGCATCGAAAGATCGGTCGGTCGTACGAAGTTAACCCACTTTCTTAGTTTGCGGATGTAACGCGCGATAAAACGGGGCTATCGGTTGCAAATAACAAGATATTTCCGCGAGAAACTTTACGGTATAACGCTTGCGACAACTAAGTTACTACTATTCGAAAACCAAAATCGTAGTCGCAATAGGTAACATGTCGATGAACTTAGACGGTGAATTAAATCATCGATTAAAATCGTTTAGAATCGCATCGATATGTCGTTAATTCCTCTCTCATTCTGATTTTTTTAAACAAATAAACGATACCGTAGACACCGGAGGATACAAAACCAAGATCAATGGACCAAACAGAAGCGACGGTCGAAGCTGGAATCGGAACGCGAGACTTCATTAAGAGGATCGGCTCGAGGCAATCGATTCGCCTGCCATTTACAAATTAATTATCCGCTCCCGAGGCCGCTACGAAATTACAGCGAGCATACACGACTAATGGTGATCGAAGTATCGCGCATTAGCGGCCGGAAATGCAAATGCACGCCATCGCCTGACTTCACTGTTGCGCATAGATCTCTCGATCGTTTCAATAACGATGTATTTACCACCTAGTGAACGTTTCTGCTTCTATTTCGATGGGACGGCGTTAACGAACTTTTCGCCGGAAAGTTTATCCTCTTCGGTCGACACTACCCACGACGACGACGACGACGACGACGACGACGACGACGACGACGTGGATCTAATTGGTTTAAGAATGTTCACTGTCGAACCGTCACGACATTGACGATGACAAATAACGCGTTTGGATCCTTTCTAAAAGAAATGTACCATAGAAAATAGGTCGGGCTCGTAACGTTAAGATGTTTTTCTGTACTTTTTTTTTTTTTTTTTATAAATTCATCTTTGTACCGCTACCGATCCAGCGGATAAGAAGCAAGCTTCGAGGTAAATAAGTTTCAAGCTTCCGATGTTTCTTCTGAGAAATTTCTTCGAGTTCTTCACTCGAGATGCACGCAAGTTTCGTTACGTTTTTAATGTAACAAATTCTGTTTGGAAAGTTGGGGAAAGTCGGAAGAAGCAGAACAATTTAATAATTAAAAGAAAGGATGAAGAGTGGAGAGATGAGAGAATGTTGGTTGCATTTTGTTTGGTTTTTTCTTTCTTTTTTTTGGTCGATAGCGAGTATACAATGAAGTTGTTTGATCTTTTCAAAAGCATCATCAGATCCATTCGGCACGGTGGATGGTACTTTTGAAACAATGGCAAACGTTAGGCGTGATTGGTGTCGCGTCTCGAAAAATTGTCCCGCCGGTTGTGTTTTCGGGAGAGGAAAAATAATAACCGGAGTTGCGCTGCATGCGAAATAAAAGAGAAATAAAAATAGAAAATAAAAAAAAACCCTAACCGGTATTTACAGAAAGGTTCGATTGCACTTGTAGGCCGTGTCATCGAATATTAAAGCGTATGTCAATAGCAGAACAGCGGCACGCATGGATGAAACGACTCTGTCCCGCGATTTCATACTCTCTCCCATTTGCGATCAAATATAAATAAACGAATACTCTAACCGCACAATTGTCACGATTCAATGTCGGCTGTTTGCTCCGCAACCGTCTGATTCGGACTCAAGCTTCCCGCTCGATTATTTCGAATCTCGCCTGTTTTGATCATAATGTTCACAATTAAGAGCAGAGATCGTAACCCGGCGGAAAACCTTTTCTATGATATATCTTGCTTGTTTGAAATATTTTCAAAGTCCGAGGCACTTGTTCGTGGCTTAAAAGAGGCGCAACTTTTTATTTGATTAACGAACATTTGTGAAGGCAAACGGAGGCAGATCAAGAGCTCTTTGATCTCGTTCGTTTTCAATTCCTGACTCGTGCATGCAAATATTTCACTCTACTGAATACGTTCATTTCACACATTTCTTTCAGCGAATCTTACGTATTTACGTAATCCCTCGAACGGAATGAAAGGAGAATCGTTCCTCAATGAACTCACCGTCTTCTCGCGTATTCTCATCTATACGCCATCGAACGGACGTTTCAATTCGTTTCATTAACATAGTTTGATGTCTTGTTAAAACACGTACTCTAAATTCCAATCGTATTGATCGTAATTCAAAGAAGCAGCACGAGCTTTCAATGTGTAAAAGTTGCAAGATCGCAACGGAATTAGAATCAGAGATTTCTAGAAAGACACCGACACGTAGGTATTTATTTATCGTCGATGCCGATTTCTCTCTATCTCCGAGGGTGTCTGCCCTATAACGAGGGTACGATAACATCGGACCGTGAAAAATTAAAGGGCGTTGTACGTTGTTCCGCTGATCGTACAGCGATCCCCCTTGACAGACGCAGACAGATATACAATAGTGCGCCTCATGGAGGGGACGTACAGACGAGGAGAAATAAACGAAATCGGGAAAAGATGGAAAAGAAGGGGAAGAAAAAGGAAACGAAAGGCAAAGGAAAGAAAAATATTCGATTGCATCCGGGGGCGAAATAAAGAGAACGCCGCTTGTTTGGCCCGCCTTTCCTCGCTTTAACGAACTTTCCTGCGTTCTCTGTTTGCGCGCGCTTATTTAATTTCTACGGCGCTCGTCCAATCGCGAGGCCGCGCAGCAATTGAAACCAGAAAGGAGGAAAGACGGCCGGCCGCCTTCTGATCCGACCGTAATTCGATTTTGTCGAACGTCGAAGAAAATACATTGTCCTCGGACGGTTATCTTGTCGACTGTACAGGTATTATATTTATTTCACTCTTTTTTTTTCTATCTCTGTTGCTCACGTTCCATCACAGGCGTATCGGTTTCTCGTGGACCGTTCAGCTTCCACGGCAGATCGTCGAGAAAAGTGACCCGGATCGAGAGATTCAAAACTACGATTAACTAGATCGAGCAATCTTCTTTTAGCTGACGAAAGATACGGTGTCTTAAACACTTGCGTCGTTTCTCCTTTACTTTTTGTCGGATAGAAAGTAATTAAACTGGTTAAGGACCGAGTAGTGAAATAACAGGTAAATACAATATTATTAAAGAATTTTATATAAAGTAAAGCATAGCTGATACTTTATTAAGACACGCGAAATGCACTAAAATATAGAAAAATATGAAACAAATTCCGCATAATTTAGGAAGATAATAGCTTGTCATGGCGTTATAAATACCTCCATCTATTCAAATTTCTTAAAATTGTAGCATCTAGGGAAATGAAGGAATAACGACGAAAAAGAACTATTTAACAAGTCTGCGAAACTGAATATAATATAGTAAATTAATTGAAAGAATTTGCAAGTGAAATACCACAACATCAGCCTTTAATGGATTAAAGTGCATTTCATTGCATTGAAACTACAACGTACGTTTTACGCGTCCGCTATCCTCCACCCTTAACGAACTTTTTACGTGAGAAAGGTACTTAGCTTCGACATTTAACAGGGCGACTAGATCACGCATCACGTGACTTATTTTCTACCGCAGACCACCGCGTAACTGAAACCAGTCTCGCACAAGGGATCAACGTAACATCGATTCTTGGTTTTGTTTCGGTGCAATCGCAAAAACAAAGGGATCGTCCGGAGGTTTGTTGTTTTATTTTTTTTTCTTTCTATTTTTTTTTGCGAAACGCACGTACAATGGAAATCGATGATATCGGGGCGACGTCTTCTTCCATTGTAGAAAAAAAACCGGGAAGAGGGAGAAAGGCACGATAAGCCAGCTTTACCGAACTTCGCCGTCTCGCTTGCTGCAGGAAAAATCCAGATAATATTCTGTTATCGATCTTGCTGTCAAGAAGTCGTCGAAATGCTTCGATATTTTCGTTCGTGGAGTTTCCAGCAAATACAGAGGAAGAGGAATGGCAAGCAGCATTGTTGACTATAACAAGGAAAAAAGAGCGGGCAGCATAAAGAGAAACGAATTAAGTAACTTTGTTGAAAATCAACAGGAAGTTGCACGCGGCTGCCTTTGAAACTGGGAATAGCGTAAATTAAAAGTTGAGGGTATTTACCTGCCATATTTTTTGTGCTAACGCGCTACGTTATTTGCCGTGCATTTTTAAACGTGAAATTAAACTATGGAACCGAGCTGCTCGAAATAATTGTTTATCCACATTTAATAAGATTAGATATTCAATCGAGACACACGGTGTTCTCGCTATAATGTATTTGCGTTATTCTCTCAAATCACAGCCATTCAAGTTAAAAGCTGCGGAGATTAAAATGGCAACTGATGGCTAAGTGATAGTAATCTATGATCTCTAGATCTACCTCTCTGTGATGTCCATAGAGTTTACCTAATTATTTTCATGAATACTAAAAATTCCCTACAAGGATTCATAGAAATAGCGCCTTAGATTTTATCATCATTAATTCAGTTACAATAAATTACTTTCAAAGGCTGTTTGTAATTAGGATATACAGGGTGGTTGATGGTGGTACAAGCGGAAAGAGGATGATTCTACGCGAAAATCAAGTCGAAAATATAGAATAAAAAAGTCGGATAGTAAGTTAATAGGTAGGAAAACACTTCGGTCGCATTGGAAGTGTTTATCAACATAACGTCAATCGAGACAATGATCTACGGTGAGATCCGTTATAACGAGACGTGATAAAGTGCACGCGTACCGAGCGAAAATTCAAAGTCGATTTTCTCGAAAACAAAGCCTCGAACGAAAAATTTTTATTCTATGTTTTCGGCTTCTTTTTTCGCGTAGAATCACCCCCTTTCCGCTTGTACCGCCAGTTACCAACCACCCTGTATATTTTCATACTATAATGATCAGTAACTATGACACAAATAAATATATGTATCGTATATATATATTATATCTCTGAATTACTCGAATTATATATACCTGAAATTGCGAAAAGAAGAATCCAAAGATTCTGAGAGTCTAACACGATTTACTACCGCGTAGGCTTAAAGCCCTGCAATTCTCCGAAGAAATACATCGTCGTATGACGTTTCGACTCGAGCCGCCTATGAGTCAGGTATAAAATTCCGCGGCAATCCAAAGGATCGGCCCGTAAATCAAAGTGGAACGTCTCTAAATGTCTTTTGATAGCGACTGGCATGAATTTCTTATTCGCATCGGCATCGAGCTACGTGGACCTTTGCGAACGATGCCCTGGCAGAACTCCTTCAGCGGACAATTAGCGCGATATTAGCAACTCTTTAATCCCCTGGCCCGTCTGAGACTCGCGCTACCGCTACTCGTCCTCGCCGAGACGCGCTGCTTAATAATGCAACTGAGACTCGCTCCTGCCACTTGCCCTTCTTGCCTTCGAAACTTTGTCCTCCGATCTCTTCCAGGCTCGTCAGCCCGGCCATTAATTATGCTCTGACGACTTCCGTTTATTGCTTTACTGTTGAAAAAAAAAAAAAAAAGAAAAAAAGCAGGAGGAAAGAAGGAGCAAGAGAAGCTAGCTTTGGTAGCCGTGATTTTACTTGACGTAAAAGTCGCAGATTCTGCTACAACTTAAGAGAAACTAAAGCGCGTTGTTCGGAAAGTTCGTAGCGAAATTCAAGATCGATTTAAAACAGCTTCTGCGGAATTGGTGTTTTATTAAACTATTTATGTCGGAATGTACAAACATTTTAATTAAAATTCCGAATCTTCCATTTTTAACGTCAAATACATAAAGCGTTAAAAAGTTAAAAACGAACCTTCGAATAATTTAACAGAAAATGTGTTGCTTGAAAACCGTGACTTATTCTCAATATTATATCAGTATACGTACGAACCTTCTTGGTAACAAAATCCGAAATGAGTACTCGATTATGTATATATGTTCTTTGATTAGCAGTACCAATCTCCAATCTCAGCGCGATTATCGCGTTTCAAGAGGATCAGCGTTACCTTATCGTTATATGATTCGATAACACCCCGTTCCCCTTAAAAACATGTTGAAAACTCCTGAATTACATCATCATTATGCGATGGTCACGAAAAACAAGATAACTTGATTAAATCTGAGACAGCGTATTCCTTGTGTTACTTGCTTCGTCGAATGCAAGAAAGCCGATCGAACGTATATGTGTATATTCGAATCAAACGCGACGCGGCGAGGCTTCATTGAAAAACAAAGTGGCAATTCCGCAGAGTAGAAGGCGCGAAATGAAAAGGGCATTTCACGGGCTGGTGCACGCTTTTCGTGGCGCCTCGTTGAGAATTCTTCAGCGTCTCATTACGCCGGGCTTTCCGTGTGATAGAACATTACATAAAGTGGCCAACTCCTGAACGGGTTGTACCAGAACTCCGTGTCATGGAGAGCAAAATTCGACACGATCCGAAGCGAATACGGTTCGTAGTTGACAAAAATTTGGATCAAGACGAATCTTTTGCCTTCTTTTTCACAGCACAGGGTAGTAGGTTATTTAGAATTTTCGCCTAAAATGCTTGACTCGGTTAGTTCAAATTAAAACTCAAATTACAGATCTGCGCATATCATAAAGGCGAGGAAACTAGTATTTAGCGAGAGGAAACTCAATTTCAGTTTTTGCTCCTTTCGAATTTAATTTTTTCTGTTGGAAATAAGAATTTTAATGTAAAATATTTTATCATTTTTTAAATATCTTTCCAGTATTCTAAACAATTCAACATAAAATATAAATATTAGGACACGCTGAATCGCGTAGACAAAAAAACTGCGAGATAATAAAGAAGGAACGATTAGAAATTTTACAAATGATGAAAATGAAAGATATTGTCGCAAAAGCTTTTATTTACGATTTCGAATTGTTTCTCTGAAAGAAAAACACAAGTTCTGTTCGTATCGGCGACGAGAATGGGCGAAAAACTATCGCACAAGATTTGTCCCACGGGCCAGGAAATCTGCGAGACGCCTAACTTGAGACTTTTGCATCCTAATTGAATGATCCGAGTTGAAAAGTTTCATCGATATCATTGGAAGACACAGTAACAGTTTGTATCCTCCTCGAGCTCTTGTCAGATGGATCTCGACGTTCGACTCGGAACTTTTCGATCTAGTTTAAAGAAAATAAAACCACTGTCGCTTCGCCAGTACCTTTTATATGTATAGTGAATTTTATAAAACTGGATGAAACATCCTGTTGTTTCTTATCATTATTTCTTTAGTTGCGTTTGTAAAAATATGAGTATCCGTAAACATGCACAGCCTAGGTCATTATACAAAAATTGACACCGTACGATAGATCTCTTTCAGATTCCGATAAAACCACACCGAGACAGATAAATAGCATAATCTACCAATTTTCCATTTTCGAATCAGTTTCCTCCACTTACATTTCTCTGTATCAAAATTCAGTCTTGCGACGATCGATAGAAGGTGGAAAAGGTATGAAACGAGGAAGAGAATGTCCAGGTTCATCAGCGGGTGTATCGTGTTTCACCTTTCAGCTGGAACATTCGCACGTGTCACTATGATGGCGCGGACTCTACTTTACATGCTTATTCCGGTTCCAGCTTATAACGTACCGCGTTGCTTCGCGCCCTTATACACATGTACACGTCGCGCCGGGATTGTCTCTGCGTATAGGACCACCGTACACGACTGTTCCTGATTTGCATAACACGTGGCTGTTTACCGATTCGCGAACTGCTCCTCTTTCGTTATCGAGGAAGAATTGCGAAGGACACGCTAAACGGATTACGTAATTAGTAACAACGCGACCTGGACTAGTTTCGCGTTAGTTTAGCTTGATCTCTCGTTGATTCTGTGATATCGAGAGGAACGTGATTAACTTTAGTACTTCATTAGCGCTGCCTTAGCGATATCGCATAGCCATAGCAAATTGTTTTGTTTTATTTTCATCAATAAAAATTGCGAAAGTAAGGAAGATTATCGTGTACAAATAAGAAGAAAGGAGCAGGATGACCTTGAGTAGGCAACGTCTGAGCATCAATCGTAGAGTGAACGGCACCGCGTAACACTCTAAGTGTCTGAAAAGTTTTAAATTGGACGATCCTGGCGGATTTGAATTCAAAGTAAGTACCTCGTTTGCACGTTTCTCGCGATGTAGACGAAGTCTGTGTAACGATTTAGCGATCATCGTAAAAAGAACTTCACCGATCAATCGATCTCTTCTATTCAGCACCGAGCTCGCGTGCAGAGAAACAGCGTAATATGAGACAATTAAACGAACACGCTTCATGGTTTATTGTTATTCATGTAAATGTACATTGCCGACTGTGTATACTTTGCAGAGTACTTATATCGCGTCATACGTACCTTCACGTTGACGATTTCATTGACCGATTCTCTCTTTTTATTGGTCTCCAAACTTCCATACCCTCATAAATTTACTTGAGTAACATAAAGTAATTTACATGTTACTTTATTGAGATGTAAAAATTCATTGGAGCAATAGATGCTTAGAAGATACAATAGAAACTCATTACGAAAGTTAAATATCCAAAAGGAATGTCATAGCCTTATGAATACTGTGAAGTTTCTTCAAAATGTATAGATTTGTGCTGTCTAATTTATACAGTAGAATATCACTAAACGGAACTTAGAAAAGATTAAAAACTCAGCAATAGAAAATTTTCTGATTTTTCTAGCAGCAATTTCCGCAATTTGTTGCAGGCACGAAGTGGTTATGCGGGAAGCGGTCAGAGGATGATCGCGGCCATCGTCCATACTTATCACGTGCGGGCACTTCCGGCGGATTTAAAAGGCGGCTCGCGCGCGTCGCGTAAATTTCACCGGAAGATTAGCGCGGCTTTTCGCGCGTAAAACCAGAGATTAAAATCTTACCGCTGGCTCTCGCGCGCACACGCTTACACACGATCAACGTGGCCTCACACGCTGCAACCATCTCGCGGTTTCAGAACGGAGCTACGTTCTCGGAAGGTTCTATTCTATTCTGCGGAACTATGTTCGTGTGTTGCTCTATGGGGAGTCGTAAACAGGTTGCAGAGTTATGATCAGCTCGGACTAGGAATAAATAAAGATGCGGAATCGTCTAAGGCGTTTGCGTCTTGAGATGTAATTTAGCTTCCGGGGCAAGGGTAGATGCGAGCTTCAATTAAGCTTGGTTATTTCTTAATACTTCAGAGCTTGAAGCCTCCATAATATTTATCATGTTTTAATCTTTAAATAATCTCTAATCTCCGCTAATACGTATTTTTTAATTTTGATAAAGTTATCGTAATGTCACGTCGTAATTATATAAAACACTTATTTAGTTATGTTTACGCAAAAGTACTTGGGACTGTATAAGGTTACAAATTCTCGGAATTAGAAACAAGCAAACAGAACGACTTTCTGTTACCGAACATGTTATCATTTTCCCCAGATACTATCACAATTTCTTCGAATAGTAAAATATTTCACAGGCTGGTATCCATTTTTGAGATTGGAATTCTCGAGACAAGTTTGTGATTGAAAGTACGAAGGGCGCCAGTTGTTGATTGAAAGATTTCCAATGGTAAACTTCGGAAAAAACAGGGACGCTCGAGGAAAAGCGCGTAATTTGCAATACAACGGTTCTGCTTCTCGGAACTGTTTCAAAGAGCCGTTACACTAAACAAGTTCGAAAGAAGCGAAGTTGGCAAATACACAGAGACTAGTCGCAGTTGCAGTAATGGTGATCGAAGCTGTGCGAAATATTATCGTTAGAAAGTGCTGTATGAAGATTCCTCCACGAGAAACCGAAAACATGTTTTGGTCGAGTTCTCGAAAAGTGTGGAACAGTGGAGTGTTTGCTTCCGTAAGGTGGAAGGAACAAGGTAGTCGTTTATCGATATCGATGGCATTGCCATTTGATGTCAAAACGATGGAGGAGTAAAGTAGTTCTCGGAAAATGAGGACTTGAAAGGCTCGATGTTTGCTCGCTGCAACCCTTATTAGCGAAGGAAGAAAATTTTAATATTCCAAATAAAACGGCAGAGAAACTGCATTAAAACGAGAGAATATAACGGAAAGCGTGCAAGCGAAAATCGAAGGGTAGTTAAAAAAGTATAGGAAAGAGGTGAGAATCGGAGCAAGGGAGGAGAAAGATGAGTCGAGAGAGAAGGGCAGAGAAGCCTCGAAGGGAGGTTCAGGATCCGAGAACAAGGGGGTAGCTTCCTAATCAGCTTACTTCCGTGGCTCACACCTTTTGTGCCCTGTACCAGTCCCTGGATTAAAGCATTGTCGCTGCTGGTTATTATATCACGAGATACGAACGAGCGGTGCACGAACGCAGGCAAAGTACACAACAATAACATGTGGTTCCATGCAGATAAACTGCGCCGTCCGAAACAATGCTCTTACAAAAGGACTGGACGAAGTCTCTCGGGGTCACTGTAAAGATATAAGCCGTTTACTCGAACGAAAATTATACTCCCAAGCTAATGACATCTAACCGAGGAATGACGAATGCTATTTGCATAAGGACCATATCCGAAGATTCTTCGAAATGAATTTTGACGATATAACTTTCGAAGGCTTATAGCAAACATTTATTCTTATAATCGACAATTGAAGGGGTTACCGATAAGGAGATAGTTTTGTTCTCTAGTAATTTCAGTAAAGCAATCAGAACAAATTCAAAGTAAAGTACTTCTTTAATAGCGCTATGAATCTATGTAAATTCATGACAATTCTTAAACAGAATTGTCAACAGCTCACGATGATACGAGATACGAGATGAAAGACATCCCCTTACGAAGGGACAGAAACGTGAACAATGTAGGAAACGACAAATTCGAAGTTTTCCGACGCAGAAGAAGAGACGACCCTGTTGGAAAACAAAATATTCGAAAAGTAGCGTCCTGTAATATCTATATGTGATCGCGTAGCGGAAGCTCTGGGAAAAGGCTTGCGCTGGAAGGATCACGATACGAGCCGCCAGGTGGATCGATCGAAATTTCATTTCGTCGCCAAAGACCTGGGAGGACTTTCGACCTTGTACACAAGAAGTGGCGTGCACTGGCTTCTTGCGAACCCGTTCAAACTTTAATGCATGCGAGAAGGTCTGCTTGTTTGCTCTCGAGAAAATTGCTCCCGTAGAAGCGGGTGTATCGAGGTAAAATGTGATTTCGCTTGGTGACCCAAGAGATTCCCCCCACTGTTGGCTCCTGGTGTCGGACGCCACGACGAAAGATCGTCTCACCTGTGTGTATGTCGCAAGATACCAGATGTCCCGTTAAATTCGGCAAAGACCGCGCTCCACGCCTCATGGTTTATTGCCTTCGAGATGCTGCTCCAGAGCAAACACGCCTTTGCATTATTCTTACAAGATCAAAGATATCATTCCGATCAATGACAAGATGTCTACAGGCTGAAATACAAGGTCACTTGAAGTATCTTCTGCATACATAATCACTAGACTAAGGATATCTAAGCAAATTCACATTTTTATTAGTGTAATTAGAAAAGCGTAATGTAAATAGAAATTTGCTTCATCTATCAAGCGTTATAATAAGTATCTTTGTATCTACGATATTCCATATATTCTCCTAGTACGTGCAATGTGAATATCTTGTAAATGCATAAACATCTGCAGTCTAGAAGCCAGAAACACAAAATTTCGAACAGAACGTATGCTTAGATGAACATTTTTTATCGTTTTCGAGTGTGCGATCAATTCTTGAAACGATTTCCGTATATCGCAGGACGTTTTGTATATTCGATTTCAGTTAACTATGTGTGTTAAACCTTCGTCTTACGTTACTCGGGATTCTTCAGTGTACACAAGGGTAGTCACCCTTGGAAAGGTCTTCACGAGCAGCCGACGTCGCTTCCGTCATGACCGCAGCCGACGTTAATTAATGTAACTCGACGAGGAATACGAGCATAATTACTTTGCTCGAGTGGCCGGAGCGAAAAGTTTGCTCGTTATCACAGCGGCGCGTAGGTGCACGCACACGACGCAAACGCCGCATCTATAATGGTACCTTAACAGAGAGGATTGTCGTATATTATCGTTTCACGGTATCTCGCGCCACAAGGTCAAAGTGGAATTGTCTTCTGATCTTTGAGTTTTTGACTTGATATTGACGACAGGGATATCGATGATTGTTTGGATAGTAATATGCTCGAGAACCGATAGATATGAAATAATCGCATAATGTCATTCTGATTCAGATCTTTGGAATATTTCTGTTTTATACGTGATTGTAAATCTTATTAGGTAGTTTCACGAGTACGTTTTCCAGGTTTATTTAACTAATATTTTATACTCCAGAGATTACTTATAGAAAGATTGTATAGCTTAATTTTGACCCAACTTAGATATTTTGTTAAAGAGCAGAATATTTTTATTTGCATACTTTTATTTACAAACGTTTCTACGCGGTATTATTTTTACTATTCCTGCACGTAAGCAGAAATAAAACGATGCGATTATAGTTTCCTCGGTGTTCGAATATTCGTCAATAACGATTGACCGGTAGCTGGAATACGATGTTTCTCAGTATTCCACCGTATTTCGCGTCCATCACTTAAACGAGCAATTCGACTTTACGCGTTTACGTGTTGAATCTCGTTTGTATCTAGTTTCGATAACAATTTACATTATCTCCATGCTTACTGAGCCAAAAGCCGAGCAGACAACCCTTTTAATTTTCGCAAAACCTCTCTAACCCAGTTCAACGAAATCTCTCTTGAAGAAAAACCTCAAACAGCACTCAAAAAGTTTCAAAACGTACAAACGTTCCATATCGCGTAAAAGGTATGAAAAATATCGATTTCTCCTCGACATACATGGGTAGTTGCAACATTTCCATCGTATGTTTGCTCTCATCCGAACTAATAACGTTGACAAAAATACGTTTGGAAAATATATCCCCAAAAACGATGTTTCCGATGTTCGATTGACGAGAATCGAATGCAGGTGTACGAATAATGCGCGTTTTTCTGTCGTGTATCTTCTTGGAGACTAAAAGGGCGAAGGAAGATTTGTACGAGGGGGACGATCGTGACGGTCATGTCGGGTCAAGGAAAGTTGAAACGGTGCAAACAGACAACGAGAGCACTGGCCGTGCTCTGTTTGGCGACCGCCGGATGCACGAGGATAGCAGACCACATCACTCGTCGACCCAACCGGATGCGTCGACATTGAAATACAAGCGAGCACTCGGTTTCGCTGGGCTCTCTCTCATGTTCGCTTCTGTTGATATGACCCGTTCGTTCTGGAAACTCGCTTCTTTCTGGTTTGCCAAATCTTGCTGAACGTTTATCAAATCGATATCAACCGAAAATTGAACTATTAACGGGCTTACGAATTACGTGGCCTATCTAATCGTTTCCCGGGATTAATATTGTAATTTGAGGTTCAAGTGAAGAATAAGGGATTGTTTTGTTCTATACATTTTGTTTATCGAAGAGCAATGGAAATATACTACAACTGCGTTTTCTTTAAAAATCATACATAAAATTCATATTTCTTTAGTAGAGTTTATTGCGAACTTTCAGACGTTTTTCGTAAGTGGTGATTTAATTTGAAAGCACGTGGACTACTGTCGCTTTTCCATTAACAAATGTTCCAGATATATTAAGAATTATAAAGAAATCCAAAGAATCCTATGTGGTACAGGTATCGAATAAACGAACCGGTGAATGTAGCCAGACTTCTGGAATTCCAAGCAAACTTTAACCCAAGAGACTCGGAAAGACAAAGAGCTGGGAGTTCTCAAAGAAATTCTCCAGGTTAGGGTAAAATCAATGTTTTTCGTAAAGGTGGAAAGTGTGACTAGAATATTGCGATTGCGAGCGTCTCAGATTCAGCAGTGAGCAGTAGTATAGTCCTGCATGATCAGCCACATTCTCTGAACCGTATCCCCTTTATACATTGACGTCCAGAGTTTCTTGAAGCCCTCGTGTTCCCTGGCAATTACTGATATCCCTTGGATCCCACGATTCACAGATTCTAAGACGTTTATATTGGACTCGATGTGTCCAGACTCTCGGCATCGTATCTAACGGATTCACAGATGGATTTTGCACGGAAAGTTACATTGCAAACCATTGTTACTTGTGACAAATCGCACATACAGAATTCTCTTTTCCTCGTCGACGAATATAAGATTATTTTCGTGGAAACTTACGAACTTTCATAGCATCGAAAAATTATCTACGATCGCCTGTTTATTAATTAATTATAGCACGGGAATTTGATCTTGGCCATCCAATTTCACAATCTGTGTATCTACTTTTGTGTAACTTGTCCTTCGTAGTCATCCGTTAACGTTATCCGAAATTTATAAGTGGAAGATGTCGATAACTCGCTACTTATCAGGTGTATCACGATACCGATTATTCACGAATATTATTACCTTGTTACTCGATTTCGATATTATCGCTTTTCGATTCGGTGTCCGAAGGTTCTCTAAGAAATCAGTTTTGTAAATCGGAGGTCTTCAAAACTTCGATGAAATCCGCTTATCACGAAAATATTGAAAACATATTGTTATAGCGTTCAACGAAATCTCACCATTTCTCAAGATTCGATCATTGGAAAAAGAAAAGTCTTTAAATAGAATCTCGGCTTAATGTGACAAGACGTAAAATGAATGAAACTTGAGAAAACAACAATCTATGATATATCAGATAGAAAAATTAAGCAAAGACGAAGAAGAATCGAGCATACCTAGCTTACGCTAAATGAAGCCTCGGTTTAACTTTCGCGAGGCTCTGTATCTCACCCATAAGAAAGCTTCGACGAGCTTCGTACGATCCATCCGTCCGGTATCGAAGTTCGTGCATGGAAGGATAAGTCTCGTTCGTCCCTTCGGAGTGTTTTATCGCGTCGCTTGCAATAAGATTTTCGCTTGCAAGAAACTAGCCAGCCAGTCGTGGGCGTGGATCTTGAAAAGACGAAAGAGAACGAGGGCTCGTTGTTCGAAAGAGAAACGAAATAGAGGAAGAGGATGAAGGAGTGGAACAGGAAGCTCGCGCACGGGAGAGAACTGCCGAGGAATCCAATCGCAATAGAGTTAAGTGTTTGAGAGTAAAACCTGGCCAAGACACGACCTCGATTACTCGCCGAGGATTTGTTACGGCCACCTCTTCCGCCGCGTTTCTTACCCTCGATCCCTTCGAATCGTCCGAGATTCCTTCTTCGTTTTCGATTCCGCTGAAAGCCGCGTCGCGCGGTCCCTAACGAGAGACGAGCGACCGAGCTTTGTCTCTTTCCTTCGACCCTGTTCCACCGACCTCTTTTTTTCGTCCATCAAACAACCAAGGGGATTTCCAATTGGCCATCGCGTTTGCTTCGCTACCGGTCTTCCTTGTCAGATTACAACTGTTCCAACATATTTCTTTGCGATAGCAGCCAACTCGCGAATCTTCCGAATGGAGAGTTTGAAATGTATTGCAGAGGACATCGTCCTGATTGATCTTTAAAAGGTTTCAGACGTTGCGTATTGTTTGTTAGAAAATTGTTAACGTTATTATAGACGCCCTCCTATAAATGAAAACCGAATTTTCTTGCGGTAAAAGATTATTTATAAGAGAATACTTTTTAGTCGAGGTATTAGCAATGTTACTTTCTAGAAGGTATTTTTGGTAATTACGTTATTCGGAGTAAGGCAGTTTACTCGAGATTACTCGTCATACGAGTGAAAGTAAGAACAAAGATTCCCAAAGTACAACATCAAGAAGCGAATTGAGATTTTGATTTAATGGATAACAAGTTTACAAAAACAACGAGCAGATCAACTGATTTAATACGAATGCGATTGACAAGGATAGCTAAATGTGAATGTATCTTTTATCGGCTATCGTGAAATCTCCAAAATCGATCGGTCAAATAACATATTCAAATGCTCTCGGTAATGGCCCATTGTGCGCTTATCTGGCTCACACGCAAACAGATAAGCGTGTAGGACACTCACTCGATGTTATCGGCCCTTGCATGCTCAAACATCAAAACGATTAATTTTCTATGCGATAGTTAAGTGCAATAGTAACACGAAAGCTTCTTTTATACAACGTTAATTGTATCCATTCTTTATTGACTGAATAAAGATTGTTAATTGAACCTCGATTAAGTAAGATAAGAATCTAATTCGTTTTCTAAATGTATCTACTTTTTACTAAAAGTAACCAAACATTTACCTGATGCTTTTTGGAAAACTCATCTTTTACGATTCAAGTTCGATTTCAGAAAGCAGTTTTCCTACTAATATCGAGATCGCCAATCAGAAACGGGTGGATCCTTAACTGCGAACACATTTTCCTTAGTTGTTTCCTGTTTCGTCGTGAAAATCCTCGAGACCGTTATGCCAGCAACGATGAGCCCACCATGGAAGGCTGTTACCACCACGTGTTGCCATAATATCGAGCAAAAGTTTGCCTGGCCAGTAGTAGAAAATAATTTGATATGACTCACCGTTGCAACTTGAACGCAGGTGGAATGTCGAACCTTTTGTTGTCCTTTTGGAGAACAATTACGATGCCGTTCTTGTGGCATACTGCAATTAAATAGCTTAGAGTCTTCCGTTATTGCTGTTTGCTGAAATCGTGTAACGATAGATTTGTCCCTTTTTATTTTTCTAGTAAACTATGTTACAAAGTTTTCTTTGTAATTAGCTATCTTCCGTAATATAATTCTGAAAACGAACGACATCAAAATGGCACCTGGCGAAGACGATTTTTATATATCACTATCGTAATAAATAGATAAATTCTTTTGAAACGATCAATCAGGTTACCAAAAAGAAAAAACAAATTATGCGATGACTTGGTAGGAATAGATCGGACCGTCATATTGAAAGATATATATCACTAAAAAAAAGGTTTCATCTTATCAACATTTCACATATATCTATGGAAAAGAATGGAAAACATTTATGAGTATTAATTGATACAATCTTATCGTAATGGAGAGTAGGCCAGTAGTTAAATGTGTATATAAACGTCCGATATTCTACAGTGATGATATACTTAGTAGAATCCGTTCACTCAAGCAACATGGTAAGTAGATTTAACATAATATTGAAGAAGATATTGCAAATGTTATACAAGTACATGTTACATAAATATTACAGACATTAATTTGCTATTACTATTCAGCTTCGAAAGATTTATTTTCATCTGTTTCTCTGTATTAAAAATTACTCGCATTTTAGTTTGCTATCTATCTCGAATAATTTTAATTTCATCCATAATTATTCGCGAATATTTCACATATATTCACAGATGAAATTCGCCGCCGTCTTGGCCGTCCTGGCCTTCGCCAGTCCCCTGAATGCTTATACAGTCCCACGCACCGGAAACGGTGCTCTCGCCGCTGAGATCCAGGACTTCGTCAACCTTATCCCTCTTGACGATATAGTCGCGCTCCTCCACGAATACATCAACCAAGACTCAGAAATGCAAGCATGGTTCAACTATTTGCAAACGAACGAATTCAGGAACCTCGTATCCAGTCTTGAAAGCATCCCTGAATTCCGGGATGTCCTCAACTACGAGCAAAATGCCGGTCTCGATGCGTACTACCTGACGAACAAAATCAATGAGTACCTGCATCTGGCAAAACTCGTCCCACCAAGCCGCGTTAGAAGGGCCGTCTCCGGTGGAATCCGCGGTTTCCTCGATCAAGTCGAAGCAATGGTGCCTGTGGAACAGATCCGAGCTTTGTTCAGGGAGAAGGTGGCCAACTCCGGGGTGTTCGCCAACTTCATAAGTTTCTTGGGATCCTCCACATCTCAGAGACTCGTCGACGCTATGTGCGCTAACGCTGCCTTCAATAACTTCTTAGCGAAGCTCCAGAGCTACGGTGTCCGCCTCAACGTGGGCAAAGATTTCATGGAAAACCAATTGGGTCTCCATGTCTCCTGTTCCGTTTAAATTTTTATACTTCTTTTCTATATTCCGATATTTTTGTTTTAGTTTAATCAATAAATGAACATAAATATAAATACGTCGCCAAATGTTGCTCCCTCAAGCCCTTTGTTCTAATCTTTCGTTTTCAATCTTGAG
The DNA here is from genome assembly GCA_014737475.1 of Bombus confusus. Taxonomy (NCBI): domain Eukaryota; kingdom Metazoa; phylum Arthropoda; class Insecta; order Hymenoptera; family Apidae; genus Bombus; species Bombus confusus. The sequence goes on along the minus strand of JACXIV010000002.1, from coordinate 7,558,919 downwards.
GAACTTTAAGGTGTTCGTTAAAGAAGATCAGTATTTTCTGGTAAGTTGCAAGTTACAGATTTCTCTTTTTACAGTTTTATAGTTTTTCGTCGAATATGTGTAATCAAACGATTTATAAGATTTTATCAATACTAGTATCTTGGAAATTATAACTTGACAAATTTCGCTAATGATATTAGTTCGATTGTGCAAGACGGCACAGATATTAATCCTCAATTAGAATCGTAGGATGAAAATCATTAGACTTTATCGTATAAGATATAGAATATAAAATAAAATGAACGATTCTTGTATCGAGCAATCTGATGTCTAAATTGTTAATTATAGGTTTGCAATACGATTTAAAAGTTACTAAGGAGAACCTATCAGAGACAAAATTTTAGACGAAGAACTAAGGTTCTATTTGCGACTGAAGTCCTAATTTCATCTTCACTAATATCATGCTTTGTAGCTTAAATTATAATCTTACAATAGAAGACTATATGCAGAGAAACTATATCATAATTCTTTTCATCATAATTTCTTCATATTTGTAACGTTCCTGGTAAATCGGGATCCACTTATTAGTAGAACAAAATCTCTAAAGCACGTAAAATGTTTAAGCAGATATTTGAAAATATCTTGGAATTAATGAACTACAATGTCCCGAAATAAACAGTTTCAATTAGAGATATATTTCAAAATATTACGAGACAGATTAATTAATATAATAACGAGAAGAGGGATATAGCTTTAAATATTTTGTATCTCAAATGGAAAGTACAATTACGAGTGCGTAAGCTATCTATAATTTAAAAACTGAAAAATATACGAGCATAGGGGATTCTACGAAAGTGAGAATTTTTTACGGCTCTAACTTTTTAACGCCCTTAAAAACGTTAAACGTTAAAACCCTTAAACATTAAATTATATTTGCATGAGAGAGAAAGATATTAACTGGGATTTTATAAAGAAATTATGAAGAACTATTAATTAAGCTCATTTATATGCAAAATTACCTTTTGTACATGCAATTCTCAGTCCCCTGTCATATCAGAACTATAAAATTTACTTTACATCCCATGTTCAGTGAATAAATTTGATATTATTTACTTTATTATTATTTTCTTTTTTATATTTACTTTACAATGATCAAATTTATCATTCACATTTACTTTTACTTTAATCGACTTCATTTTATTGACAAAGGTCATCAGCATACAACTTTTGTCACCACTTTTACATCTCAGTTCCCTGTCTGCGAAATTATTTCTAAAAAAAACTATGTCTATGGTATTAACAATGAAATCACGCGAAGTAAATCAAAAGTAATCGAAACAAGTTAGTGCATTTATTACGTTTTGTAACAAGTGGTCGTTTTTGATTACCTAAAATTGTAGATTCGTTGACAATCACCTGTTGCAGCCAGTCAGCTTTTCAATCCCCTGGTACGTATTATGTTCCAATTTTGTTGTCTTTTCCAAGTATTATTTAATGTGACGTAAATATAACATAGGTCTTCAACTCTCTCTTTAACATCAAAATTGAATAATAATTCGCTTGAAAATTTATAACATTTAATCTTAAAATTCTCAGTCTCCTGATCTCAGTCCCCTGTCAAACAATATGATAGAAGACTGAGAGAAGCATCTGTGGGCCTAATAAAAACGTGTGTAAATGATTGTATTTATATTACATAGTAACTTAAAAAAAACGCCTTGCATTGTTTAGGTAATGTCATAATTCTAAAAAATAACAAATACATATTTTCAGAAATGTGAAGTGTACAGATATACAGAATGATACGCAGGATAAGATACTCTCGATATATGATGATTAAAAGCAGTACATCTAATTTTGATATCAGTCGATCATCGGCATTGTTTTTTTATTTCGAAATAAAAACATGTTACCACAAAGACAATATTCTTCGTGTCACCACTTTTTCTTATTTTTACTCATAAATAGAACAGTTTTTCTAGTTTCTAGCAAGTTGTTTAGATACACTTTCACTCGCCTACAGTTTACTTGTCGGTAGAAGATTCACATCAATAGAATTTTTTTTTGGTGTCAAAAAGAATTGCGGGGAAGAAGATGGAATATTCTGCGAAAATCCTTAACGATCATTTCGACTGGTATATACAATGAGTTGTCTACCGTCGTCGTAGAAATCACAGGCCCGAGCAAATATAACAGAGATAAAATTTGTCAATGCCAGCAATACCATTTTGATCCTAATTAAGTATTCAAAGATAAAGCTAAACGATGTTTCCCACACAATAGTCGCCGTCGAAAAGGAAAAAGGGAATCTTTAACCCTTTGAATGCGTGCAAGCTCAGATAATTTACCTTACAAAAAGTTAAGCTACATTTTGTAATATAACGAACAAACACATCAAGGATCTGAAAACGAATGCATTTGTAGCTCGTTGGATGCTGCGTTTAACAACAGAATGCGTTGTATAGAAATTTTACCGCAAAGTGAAGAAAAATGAAATCTACAAAGACGATGCATCGTTTGTTGCTTTAAATGTGCAGATGCGAAAAAAAGCTATAAAAGAGACTAAATATCATTATCCAGACTGCAATGTTATCTTATGCGTTCATGCTACGATGTTTTAAAGTGCATTATATAAAGGCTAATTGTTTAAAAAGAAATTACACGTGAAAAAATTAAAATGTGGATGTAAGGTATATAAAGATCACAGAGAAACAAAAATAAGTAATTTCAAAATACAATAATCAATTCCATCTTACATACGTTGTACTCTCATGGGATTATGGGATTTCCTTTCCAATTGTCTTAGCTACCAAAGGACATAAAAGTCATAAAATTAACAAAAATAATTTTGTCATGTTTTTTTCCGCGCACACTTTATATATTTCCATGTTGCTTATTCTAGATGCAAATAATACAGATAGTAAAAGGAAGTGGAAAATTTTTCGCTATATTTCTATATTTCATCAGTAGCAATTATAGCATAGATAGTATAGATAGTAAATAAGATTAATGATTAGTCACTTACTGCGAGAAATTTAATCCCGGATGAAAATGAAAATCGCGCAATGTTAATACTGCAAATGCTACTGATCTGTAAATTTTATACTGATAATCAATTACAATAAGACGCTAATCTCTGCAAGTACTAAGATACAGGTGCACGTATAATGAAATCTTATCTTTCTCTCAGGTGATTCGATATCTCTATTTATTTATTTGAATACGTTCCCGTATATATAAAACAGTCCAGCCGATAGAAAATTCATGAGATACTACAGTCTTCGCATCACAAAGCCACGGTGAGTTCACAGATCGTTGTAGAATGAAATTTTATATTACAATTATTTTTTCTATAGAAACTATTAAATACTTGTTGTCTAAATGAGTTTCTCAATAAGTTCTTTTTATATCTATTGGCTTCTGAGCAATTTTATTTTCAAACACTGCGAATTGATAAATTAAATTTTGTCATTTGGAAAATTGCTGCAAAAAAACTCATCGAGACTGTCTAAAAGAAACAAATTTTAACACGATCAATTAATTCGACCTCGTTAAATTCGTTATAGACGTTTCGTCTCGATTTATACCATGGAAAATGCTCTTCCATTTTCATTGTGTTTCGTTTACTATTAAATTAACTATCTATCGTCCGTTTTGCAGATGAAGGTCCCAGCGGTACTGTTCACGGCGATCTTTGCGTTCGCAACTGTGAACTCTCATTATCTGCCAGATTTCGGCAAGGGACCGCTCCATGAAGATATACAATACTTCCTGGACTTGATCCCGATGGACAAGGTTACTTCTGTCATCTTGGAATATGCCGCCGAAGATTCCGAATTTCAAGAGCTACTTAAATACTTCGGCACATCAGAGTTCAAGACAATGATCTCGGAGATCGAGGCTCTTGCCCAGTTCCACGAGTTCACAGACTATCTAGAGAAGAACGGTGTCTACATTGACGCCGAGCTGAACAAACTGAACAACGTAATTGGCATTCCACCGTACCAGCAGTTCAGTAAAACACAAATCACTGGTGGAGTGAGAGGTTTGTTCGAAGACGTGAAGCAACTCATCTCCTATGACTTGTTCATCCGTGGCTACGTGTACAAGATGAGAATATCCGACGCTTGGCGCGGTTTCGTAGCTCGACTGAAATCACAGGGTAACCAACAATTCGTGGACGCTCTCTACGAAAACAAAAATTACTTGAGGTTCCGTGCAATGCTGGTGAGGAAAGGAATCGACATAATTTTGATCGAGGACATCCTCTACATCGTTCTTGGTATTGAATTCCCGGTCTTCGAAATGCCTAAATCGGAAACCTTCGCCTCTGACGAACTGTCCAGGGACATTCAAGACTTCATGAACCTGGTCGACGAAAACAAAATAACGAACATCGTTATGTCCTTCCTGGAAGACGACGAAGTGCAGAGAGCAATGGAATACATGTACAGCGAAGCATTCCACGATTTGGTCCGCAAGGTCGAAGCTATGCCAGAATATCAAGATTTGGTGAGGTACATGGAAGACTCTGGCTTGGACATGACCAAGGTGATCAGCAAAATCCACAAATTGTTCGGTATGGAGGACTACGTACCACCCATGGAATTCTCTTCGATGAATACATTGTCAAACCTTGGCGGATTAAGAGCTATGGTCGACGCTATAAAAGCTGCCCTTCCTTTGGACAAATTCAAAGCCCTGTACGAAGAAAAGATGCGCACCTCCCCTGCTTTCCAGAACTTCATGCAGAGATTGCGCTCCGACGAATTCCAGAGAATCGTCAACACAGTTTACCAATCACCAATCTTCCTGGAAATGAGACAGAAGGTCATCGACGACGGTGTGGACCTTGCCCCTGTTAGAGATCTCATCGAAAACATGCTTGGCATTCATCTTCCCAAAGTCGATTCCTTGGTATTTCAACTTCTAAAAGGAACCTATCACTGACTAACGTTTGACCTTCTGAAACTCGATTTTCTTTGTGGCTAAGTTAGAATGTAATAAATTGTAGTGATTTAATTTCCATTAAATCTCGAATACTTATTTTATCTGCTATGTTCATTTTCCTGTCCTGAAGCAAAAATTCGTCAACTTGTCGAGCAAATATATATATATATATATATACTATATGTATTTTAGTTTGAACATATTTCAAAAATTTCGCTCAATCTTGGCAAAAACAAAAATAGGTTAAGCTTTATATCTGGTAGAGTACTACTTTTACTGGTTGCATTATTTTATTTTCTCTCCTTGTTTATTCTTCATATTATTAGGTCACTTCAATTTTACTAAATTGTATTTCTCTTCGTCCAAATCATTTTTATCCGTGTTTTCCCTATCGCGTTCAGCCACATCTATCATCTTTTCTTTTTAGAATTTTCTTTTCTCCCTTGTTCTCCCAATCGTTGTTCGCCTTCCATTCCTCGAGCTTCGTGGATTCGAGTGTCATCTTCCTTCTTTCTCACTCGTCCCTCTTATGACTTCCTGCTTCAGTCTAACGCGCCAATGGCAAGTTCCGAGGCTTATTAAATTGTAACAATTTTAATTAGAGAAGTAGCGTGCACCAGCTTGTTTCTCCCCTTGTTCGTCCTTCTGTTAGTTCTCACCAGAGAAGGACAGAGTGAAAGGGTGGCTGAACCCCGCGGCAACCGAGAAGACGCGTCGGTTAAGACACCCCTTACTTTCCTTTTAAAAGTTAGCGCCACGTGCTCGAACACGGTCCTCTTTTATTTATCGAATAGCTGCCGTTGTTACTTGAGGCCATTCACTGCACGCGGTGCCCTTTTTCTTTTCTGTTTGATCAGCAAAACACGGCGTTAACGAACAACTATCTTCCACGAAGGATGAAATTGATCATTATTCGAAAAATCGGTCTTCAACCTGCCAGGACAGGTAGTTAATGATGGAACGCGATTTTCTGGGATTAATCAAGGGTCTTAAAAAAAAATAGTGATATGAGCGAGAGAATTTTTACAGTAAAATTGATGTTCTAATGCAGAAATTTCTATGGTGCTTGATATTAAAACATTTTAGTGACCTTTGGGAAAGAAGCACTTATACATATAATTGTATCCATCTATTGAATCGCTTTACTTGAGAATTTCAATGATATAAAAATGGTGCGTTATTCTACTTATTTTAAGGAAGTATATAACCTTAGTAAGATAAGTTATTTAACGAATAAGAAAGTGATATTTCATTTTTATTGGAATGTCTATAAGAAAATTTGTGACATGCATAAGTCATTTTTGATATGATTAATGCTTGGAGAACCATCTTTGAAAAACTAATTTTTACTTAATATTACGATAAATATACTAATCAAGCTCTTTAGAATAGAAATTATATTCTTTTTTCACGTTTTAGCATTTTTTCAAGTAAATAATATCGCAAAATGCTACGTAGCTCCGAGACTTCCAATTAAACCGATATTGATTCGGTATTTACAAATATAATCGGCAATTTTTATATCGGAGGTAATCTTGTGGCTTTGTTTGAATTATCGAAGATCATTATTAAAGATTTACTAGATTCTCTACTTGCCTGTTTCGATAATTTACGCTCTGCTATACCTACACATTAGGTAAGTGTTTAATAAGCTATCATTACGTAAATGATACGTACGGTTTCTTACGTTTGTTGGTAATTATCCATTAATTTACAAAAGAGATACATCATAGTAGGTAAGATTAATGAAAATGTATATTTCGAAATTATATATATATATATATATATATATATATATGTATGTTGTTTTAAATAATTAATAATTCACATCTAATAATTAATTTAACAATGATGAAGAACCTGAAACTAAATATATTCTGCCGTTATTAACTTCGGTTCGGATTTACGTTCAACGTTAATTTGGTATTCAATCTATGTTTTCGCACAGTTGGCTGGTACTGTACAATAGCGATGTTTACATTGATCGTCTCGTCCGATTTGCAAAATTTTACAACCATAATGAGTTCGTGATTCATAAGCATCGACATAGAGGACGCCACATAAATGTTTATGACAGCAGTCTGATAATTAGGTGATAATTTCTTATCATGCTGAAAAGAAACTACTGTGCTAATTCCAAGCATTTACAGTAGGTATATCATAGATCTCATTTAACAATTAACATTTTATTTGCCTTAAACTTCACATATAAGCTATAATCGATATAATATAATTAAACACGATATGCAATAATTTTGCAAATTTTTACAGTATTAACTTCGTTCAAGCTAGAACGTATAAATGACACGATGCCTTCAGTGTTCCGATCACATTGATTATATTTTAAACAGATAATTATCCATTAAAAAGGATGAGTTTTACTTTTTGTGGTAAAAAATTTTTTGTGATATAATCTTGACATGTAATAATAAGAAAAATGTGTTTTACATTACATTAATATATTCCATGTATGATACAACATGAAATACAAATAATAAATAATAGATACTAGATAATAGATAGATGATGGATCATGTAAAATAAAAATATTTCATATTTTACAATCCATATTACATCCAAACGTTCTCTTGATTCTGATTGCAAAAAAGTGAAAAATATTTCATCGAACAATTTCTTCATTGATAAGTGGGATTAAAAAGTTTATAATTCCTAAAAATATCGACATACATGCATCGATAAAGTAGCAGTAACTTTTTATTACTTTCGTTACTTGTTATTTTTTACACTACTCATCCAAAAATTGAGTTGTACTGTTATTCGGATTAGTTATCTATTTGACGAATCAGATTTGGAAACGGCACTACTCGTGTCTCATCTATTAGTGATTTTTTTAATAATGACTAATTCAAATAATCTTATCAGAATGAGTAAGACAGATTTACCGTGATATATAAAACGCAATGAAAAAGTGATGGGCGTAATAATTCTTTCGGCATTAATGAAGGAAAAATCGAGGTCCTGCAGTAAGTACCATATAGTTTTAATTATAATTGCAATCGTTCATAATTTAAGAATTAATGAATTAACCGTAATTTATAGTTCCAATTAGAACCATTTGCATATTATTCTGAAATTAACTAAACGTTTTTATTCCTATATCATTTGGGTATATTGTACAATAACATCTACATACCAATTTCTATTAATTAACATAAATTCTATTAACGACACTGTATAAATAGAATAATAATTCCATAATGATCGAACGCTAAATCATTTCAATAAATTTCATCGCGACTTTCCATTTTTTCATAATTTATCTCAATTTTCAGATGAAATTCGCTCTCACAGTTTTGACCATCCTGGCCACAGCCAGCCATCTCAACGCTTACTTATTACCAAGCGTTGGCACAGGTGCCCTGGCCAAGGAATTACAGAATTTCGTGAACGTAGTGCCCATCGATAAAGTACTGGAGCTCACGCAAGTATATCAAGGCAGAGACAAGGAATTCCAATGGGCTATGACCTTCTTGCAATCCGACGATATGAAGGCTTTCGTCGACGACGTGGAAGCTTTACCCGGATTCGAAACCCTCATGAAGTATTTGCTAAACCAAGGTCTTGACAGTTACACCTTAATGGAGGACATTAAAGAATCGTTGGCAGCGAATATCGAAAAAACTAAGGTGAATTCGAATCTCAGAATTACCGGAGGACTCGCAGGTTATATGAAAGACATTTCCGAGATCATACCTGGGTACGACTTGTCGAATCTGTTCGAATACAAGATCGTGACTTCTGAAGTTTTCAAAAATTTCGTGCACGAAATTCTATCTACTCAATACGCGGACATCTTCACGAGCACCTTCACGAATCCTCATTTCCAAAGAATACTAAGACAGCTTGACTACCTCTATATTGACAGCAATACGTTCCACACGAATTTATTCACATTTTTCATTGCTAAAGCGTTGATCTATAAATATCTTTAAATATTACAAATAAGAATGCGCGTATAGACCTTTAATATGTACATATATAATTGTCTCAAAATTGTGACTTGTAAGGTGTAAAATTATTTTATATATATATGTATATATAATATACACATGTTAACTTTAGAATAATATTTAATAAATATATTAAGTTAATTGACATTGGTAAGTAATGCTGTTCTTCCTTTCCTGTTTTTACACTTTTTTATAACATAGAAAATATTTGAAATTAATGGTAAAATATTAAATGCACGTTTTTGTAGAAAAAGAAGTAATATTTTATAATCTACGGATTAAAGTTTTATTTCCGTGGGATATTTTGAATAGCAAGCTCCTGCTTTTTAAAGTAATATTGAGCGAAATGAATAATTCGCGTTCCAGGAAAATCTATATAGGAATTGTTTAAAAGTTGAAATTATTTCACCTCGCGTTATTAATTTGCGAGATGTTTCCTAACGGACGTTATATCATAATAAAAAACTGTAAAATGGTATCTGTGGCTATCTATCATATCGATATAATCAAAATTATGAAACAGTAGTAGGCAACGTAATTCTGGTCTTATCAGATAATAGAATTGGAATAATGAAACCGAAGTCTAGAAAAATAAGTAAAAATAAGTACAGCTACAGTAAAGAATTTAGAACAACTACAGATCTTTCTTAATTTACACTTTTTCCTTAAATTTCTTAACTTCCATTCAGTCACAACAAGATGTTCAGCATACAATAAAATATAAACTAAATTCCTCGCCATTTATAGATAAATGAATGGAAAAATATAAAAAAGAACAATATACAAATACAGACACTAAAAAATTCCTATATATCAAATCAATTAATCTGAAAAATTCCTGATATATCTATAATATGATAAAGATGAATAAGCCTATAATCAAACATCATTTTTTGATCGATGACGAAGGATAATAGTGAATTTTATCGTTATCACCACCTATTACTAATTATTTAAATATGATAATTCTAGCTTAAAATAATGTCTTAATGGGAAAGATCGGTTCATACATGGAAATCATTCGATGCATGGAGTTTTCAATCGTATACACCGATTAAATCTATATAAGAAGTTATACTTCGCTTAAAACATATTTCGAAGGTATCGTTTGCTTTTATCACACACAAATAGTACTTTAAGTATACGATATAAAACAATAATTGAAATTAAACGTTGCGAAACAATTGTACTCGATAGATTACGATTATTTCTTCAAGGAATTTATCATTATTGACATCATCTTGGCTCATGGTAATCTTTAATGTTATGTAATTAATAGCCTACCTATTTTTTGTAATAGATAAGGAATGAGTGTATATGTCTCACGTTTTTTATCATTGATTATTGTTTACAAGAAATCTTAGGTATATTACGTGTGTTTAAAATAAACCGTTTTGTAATGTATCCTATTACGCAAAGGATGTGACTGACTGAAATTGAGCACCGATACATTGATTTATTGTTTCCTAAATATCTATTTCCTGAAAAGTTATCCTGGTAAATAGCACTGATGCATCCGCATTATTTGTGTGGACTCATGTCACGTTACAACTATGACAACTTTCTACGGTGTAAAAAATCTTGTGACCATTCAGCTAACAAGCTGTTTGTAAGCTAGAATATAAGTATACTCCAACGATTTAAAAACAGCGCTTGAAAAAGGTACTTTAAAATCTTGATGAAACCGCCACTGACACAAAGCGTCCGTCGCAAAATATATTCCTATGCAATAAACTACTTGCAAAGGAAATTTCTTACTACCTTTTTATCAAATAAAAAAGTATAAATAAAAAATAATATGATAATAAGATTACCTATAAATAAATATATGTATATCATATATTTAGACGTTCTTTGTGCAACGTGTAAAAATATATGAAATATGTAAAAGTTCGCGTATCAAACGTCAAATAATTTCAAAGTATATCAAGTACAAGATATAATGTGCGCACATGCGTTATTTACTAGAAAAAATGAGTAGATTTATTAATTACGTAATTATATGTTGGTGGATTAGGTGACAGAATGATAACGTGAAGAATCCTAGAAGCGTAATCATAATCTTCATTTTACTATATTGCGTTTCATTTTAATTATCATCGCGTATCGTGCACGTATTGTGACGTAGGTCGTTTGCGTGATACAACATTGACGATATCTTCGAAATGCGTCTTAAGAAGATTATCACGCCAGACAGTACGTATTTGATTATTAAATGAAACGCTTGAAAATGTCAACGTCACGACTCTTCTTAAAATGATGATTGAATCATGCGAAAGGAAAATTACGGAAATGATAGGCAATATGTACTATGCTTCTCAGTTAAAAAAAAATTACGGACCTACGCTTGTAACTCTTCAATAATCTATATGGCTCGAAGTCTTTGCGTTTAAGCTATTATTATAAGTTTATATGAAATGATTGCATTAAATAATATTAGGATGGTGCATAGCAAGAACCTTTTTATCAAATGAAATATTAAACGCATGTAGCTTGCGCAGAAAATAATATTTTCGTGGTCTGCTCATCTGACAGAATGATTAACTATGAAATTTTATTATTCTCTATTATTCAGAGATAATTTATTCATTAAAAAATTAACTAGTCTCCATTGGATAATAATAGCAGTTTAATTTAGTAACAGATAGAAGGATAAATAATGTAATAGTTTGAAAAATTACCTATTATCTTCCTTACTTCGTTCAACGACAAATGTGAAAGTAGTTTCGTGCAACCACCATATTTAGATTCATGAAACTCCGCTGACTTCGCGAACTTCCAGCGTAAATAAAAAAGGTAGTATCGCAGGTGCATGCTAATCTTCGCAATGGCTTGCCCCATTAAATTCGCGGAATAAGAAAATTTAAATTTCACAAATCCACTAGCTTAATAAATCTCGCGTCGAAGAGAGGATATCTCAGCTAATAGAAGTTTAACCGTCATAATCTGCTTTCGTCTCGTGTGTTCTTTAAGGAACGCGTCAAACGTTAACCCAGCAAAAGGATGTCTATCATCGCACGATGGCCTGGCGAATCTACTCGACCACTTTGAACAAGATCTTCCTCTCTTCCGTATCTTAAGTGCGCAAACTTTCGTCGTAAGTTTCTGAAGGGTTAAACTTTGCGTAGTTGCAACATTGTTCGTAACTCTAACCTCTTATCCCGTTTTTACATGTCGTACCAGAGTAGCGGATTTACATTAACAAACCTTGTCGATAATTGGTCAAGAATTTTGCGCTTGAAACGAATCATCTCGGATCGTACAATGATTTCTTATTAAATCAACATTAAGAATCAAAAATCAAACATTAAGAATCAACCTTAATCTTCTAAAAGAAATGAACCCTCAAATTATGATCGTTACGGTGGTAGCCGCTGCTTCGGTGGCTTTTTTCGGATTTCTTGCCTATCGGATCAGAGTTCGCTCGAACGATCTAGATTTATTAAGCGTGCCCCCATTGGAAGACAATAGCTCTCTCGACGAAGATCTCAAAGACATTTTGGCGTTCATCCCTATGAAAGAGGTACAACGAATCATTGAAAGATACATGGAATACGACGCTCAGATCGGAGATACCGTGAGCTTCGTGAACGACCAGAAGAGATTCATATTGCGCGAGTTCCAGAACATGCCTGAAGCAAACAAATTGATCGGCTTTCTGCGACAGAACGGTTTGGACGTGGATTCCTGGCAAGAGAAGATACGATGTTTTTGGAAGATGTCACCCAGGTTCGTCAAATACGATCCGAGTATGGCAGCCGGAGGCCTGACCGTGATGATCAATAAAATCCTGGAGACCATACCTCTGGACGAGCTGCACGAACTGTTGCGACAAAAGGTGAAATACTCGGCGAGCTTCCGCAGGTTTCTGTACGCCTTGAGGTCGAAAGACTTCCGGGAGTTCTGCAACGCGATTGAGACCAACGATGTGCTACATCATCACTATTTCTGGGCGAAAGAGGGTGGACTAGAGATCACGTTCGCGATCGAGCTATTCAATGAGCTGCACGTCTACCTAACGCAGACATTGGTCGCCTAAGAATTGCCATGAATCATTGATAATAATTACTGAGTAATAAACTGCAGTCAAGTGCGAACATGATATATTTCAGAGTTCTTATTTTTACACATTTGGTTTTAGTAACGTAGAATTTAGCTTATAATTTGTAAAATATCCGCATATATGCACAATAGCAATAGAAACAGAATTTTCAAAAGAACGTTCAAATATTATTCATATGATTATGTCATTTAAATGTGAGCTTGGTCAATTATAAGTGGATAAGGCAGGTACTCCGTATTTTACCACGATAAGAATGTATAATCGAAGGAGAGGGAGCAGTGGATACACGTAGTCTGACAACTGAAAGATAGCGAATAATCGTTAAAGGGGCTCCTTCTGTTTGATAATATCTCGTTATCGTCACTCGAATTGGTGCTTCGTAACAGATAAGAAAAATGCTTGCATACACTTGCAATACACGTACTGTTTTGTCATTTTGTAACACTTTTTCACGTATCCACAATTACGAAGAAAGTGTTCATACCTGGAATTGCATATGCATTACTGTATTATACTGTTTGCAAGATTTTGATGATAATGTTCGACACTTTCCTAAAATTATTCCTAAACATATAAACGTATAAACATATTCCTAAAATTATTTTCTTAAAATATTACCTTCTTGAAATTTAACAATTTTGAAGTAAATGGAGGTTATCGCAGATTTTCTAATAATTTCCTAACAAAGTTTTTTCTTCTACAAAAATCGGACTGTTTACGTAAAGCAAAGATAAAAGGGATATAACACGAAGAAGATAATATTTTAATCCATCATAATATATTTTCTTCCTTATCCCGAAAAGCTGCGATAAATACCATTGAAATATCGAATATACGTGCGTTTTTAACATGTAAAACTTTAGACTGCAGTGAAAATTACAAGTAAAAATGGGGACAAGGCTTGGAAGATTCCTGTGTTGACACCAGCGTCTGCGACCTGTTGTTCCACTTCCAGGAACTTCTTGTTCGAGAAAATGGACATGTAGAAGGCTAGGCACTTGTTCGAGACCACTTCATGCACGAAGTCTCTAAACACCTTGGCGTGCTCAATTTTGTCTTCCTAGAGACGCGTCAGGTCATCCATCGAAATAAGGGAAGCGGTATCCTACATATAGCCATTGATTCCATCGGTGACCTTGTAAGGAGTCAAGTAAACTGTTATCCTAGAGGCCAGAGGACGGATACTAAGAGCTAAGTTGAAATTGTTCACCACCAACTTTACATCAAAACTGTTGCCCTGTGTATAGTTCAGCAGCACCTTGAATTCAGACGCATGTTCCATGTCTTGTACCCATTGTTTCGACTCGTTGCTGTTTGTCAACTTCATGACTGTTTGGAAATGTTCGACCTGGGCCAGGTAGGCTTTCGATATTTCGAGGAGCTCCTCGATCGTGATTAGAGGATGCGTTCAGAGGATTAGCCGCAATCAGAACAACCAAGAACGCTGCGATGTCTGTCATCTGCAAAAAAATGAATCCTTTGAATATAGTTGATACACGTTTATGTTCTGAGGGAGAAATTCTACAACTTTATTACGTTATGGGTACAGTGAATGCACGTTTTTATCAATAAAGTATCTGAAAAACCATGTAGCTACTCTCATTATAAAATACTAGTTCGTGAGTATCCGATGTATCATAGTCTAAGGTACTGTTCTGCGACAAATGGGATAAAGGATCAACGTACAAAATTTAACGGAATCAGGATTAAAAATGCTTCGTGTATGTAAAAGTCAACAATTTTTTCACATAGTCCGATGATCAATAGGAACGATACATGGCTGGCGTACTTATCTTTGATACTTTTCTTCTTTCTTCGCATCTTTTAGTTGATGTGATGTGTGCTTCTTGATGCGAACTGCCGCCAGGTTGTGACTCGTTGCATTTTATGTACAAGTAGGGCAGATCATAATTGCATTTCGATAAGCTTAATCGATTTCGTTGTATACTTGTAAAATACGTTATCTCGTATTCCAATTGCAAATGACTTAGTCTAGCTTCATATCACTATGCCATTTTCGACTATGTAGCGTTCATTTTATGAATCTGTCGATTCGTAAAAATGTTTTGAAGACGTGCGATGTTGCCTGTAGTACCTGCGTGTCAGTTCCACATGAATGTTACGTCGTAGATCAGTTCGGAAATAATTTTAGGTTTGAGCTATATTTATGGACCTGCATATTGTACCAGCTTGTTATATCAGTTCTAAGAAGACGTTTCTTCGACCTCCGTAGCCTCCTTTGGGAGCCTCATTAAGGGAGACGGGAAAAACGTTCACATAGGAAATGTTTATTGACGTATGATGGCTACTTTCCCAACTCCATCGAGAGCTCTCGTCATTCATTCGCGAACATCTACAGTAGGAAAAGTATGCGATTCTTCTGTAAAAAAATGTTTAGATGATATTCAAGTTGTTTAATTACGAGCGGATCGAGCAGGTGTCTTGATCAAAAGATCAAAAGAGAGAGAGAGAAAGAGAGAGAGAGGGCAATAGGTATAATTTCACGCTTGTAAGATTGCGAATGATGTTTCAAAAAGCCCCTGCCGATTGATAATAATCTCGTCAGCAACGCTCGAGTTGCTACTTCATAGTAGATAAGAAAGATGTTTGTATACAATTCCTTGATACTCTGCGGTAACATCTTATTTCTCGTACAATTGCGTAAAAAATGTTCACTCGTGGAACTGTATACTACTCATCGCGAGATTTTCTTGATAACGTTTTACAATTTTTACATTTTCCTAAAGTATTATCAGTCTTGTTAAATGTTCCTTTATATTGGTATACGTATGTGGCTAGCAACAATTTTCGAATAAAATTTTTTCTTATTCAAAAATCAGACTACTTAAGAGCGCAGTGGTAACAAGGATGCAGATGAAAAAGGCGACATTTCAATGCAATATGATTATATTTTATTCCTTAAGAGATAAATGAATAATATAATAAGCATAATGGAATTGAGTTCTTAAAACCTAATACTTTCAACTTCAAATTGCAATGGAAATTCCAAGTAGGAAGGGTCCGAAAACTTGGAAATAGTTTCTATCGATGCCAGCGTCTACGGCCTGTTGTTCCAAATTTTGAAAGTGCTTATTTGAGAACATGGATAGGTAGAAAGGTAGGTATTTGGCGGAGATCACTTCGTGCACGACATCCTTGAATACCTTGGAGTTCGCCATCCTCTCTTCGTAGACCCGCACAAAATCATCCATCGGAAGAAGACTACCGATATCGTGGATGTAGCCTTCGATTCCACCGGTGATTTTGCGGTAAGGGGAGAAATAAGCTTGTACCATAGAG
The DNA here is from genome assembly GCA_014737475.1 of Bombus confusus. Classification (NCBI taxonomy): domain Eukaryota; kingdom Metazoa; phylum Arthropoda; class Insecta; order Hymenoptera; family Apidae; genus Bombus; species Bombus confusus. The sequence continues at coordinate 7,542,656 of JACXIV010000002.1, read as the reverse complement.
ACCAGAGGTGGGACACCAAGGGCTTTGTTGAAGTTGTTTACCACCAATTTTATATCAAAACCATTTTTCTGTACAAAGTCCAACAGCATTTTGAATTCCGGTGCTTTTTGGACGTCCTGCACCCATTGTTTCGATTCGCTGCTTCTGAGCAACTTTATAACTGTTTGGAATTGTTTGTCCTGGGCCAGATAGGCTTTCGATACTGCGAGAATTTCGTCAATCGGGGTTATGTCCACGAACTGCTGCAAATCCCTGGCTAGAGCGCCCGAACCCGTGGCTGGGACTTCGTAGGCATTCAGAGGACTGGCCGCGACCAGGACAACCAAGAGTGCTGCGACGACTTTCATCTGCGAATAATCAAAATCTTTGAATATCCTTGATACGCGTACACATATGTTCGGAGGAAAAAGTTTATATTGATCTGTGATTGATTATACTGTGTTTGAAATTAAGTCTTTATACGCAGCACAAATAGAATGCTTTCTTACGTTATGGTTACGGAAGTTGCGCGTTCTGTCTAATAAAGTGTCTAAAGGAAAATGACGGGAAATTCCATAGAATCGGCAAAAAGGATTACGTTTGGTATATAAAAATCCAAAATTTCTTCATAAAGGGTAACAACCTACCTTTGATACTTCTCTTCTCCTTTGACTTACTTTAATCGCTTGTAGTTTGCTCCTCGATGAGCAGTACCACCAAGTCGTGTCCTGTTATATTTTATATACAAGTAGAGCGAGCGATAATTATAGTTCGATAAGATTAGTAGATCTCGAGATGTTCCTGTAAAATGCGTTATATCATATTCTTTTTGCGAATAATCTATTCCAGTTACCTGTAAGAACATGTATCGGTTCATGGAAATGTTCTGATAAACTTCACATGTCACCTGCGTGCTAGTTTCACAATGATACACACACAGATTATCGATCAGTTCGAAAGAAGGTTTCGGTTTCTTGATAAAGGAAGCTGTATAATGTACCAGATTATTCTACCAAGTAAATGGAGAATATCGTAGTGGGGAAAGTTTCTTCGATCACGTTGGCTTGCTTTGGGAGCTTTATCACGAAAGGCATAGAAACATAACACCACATAGGACATATTTATTGACGTATGATGACTTTCCTAGCTTCATCGAGACCTTTCGCCCTTCCGAACATTATTAAATACGCAAACTTCTTTTACACGACTTTAGTCGACTACGAATTAACGAAAAAATTACAGTTCCCATTGTTTGGTTACTGTTTCGCCAAAAATGTGAATCAACTAGAAGCATCGAAGAAGCCGCATCAACTGCTACTCGAAAGGGATCTTAGACGAATTAAACACTTTTTTATAAAAAGAACCACGATACAAAAATACCGTTAATATTCTCATAATACTTCACACTCAAAATTGTAAGGGGCACTTTCAATTGCGAATGTTCAAAGCATAACATATGACATTGATGGTTCATGTAACTCTGCAAAGTCCGTTTCTTCCTTATCGGAGAAGATATAAAATTCATTGAACCGAACTTTTAAACACGGTCGATCAGAATACATCTTCGAACGTATGCCCAGGCCGTGTTTCCCCAAAGCGGTCAATGCTCCATTTCTATGGGTGGAAAAAGTCATGTCGTTGTGAAAGGAATGGGTGCCATATGGCGCGGCACGGCGATGTAAATACGAATCACGCTCGCGATCGAGCTGCTGAATAAACTTACGCAGACATTGATCGCCTAAAAATTGTCGTGAATCGTTAATAATTATTACTGAGGAACAAACTGCAATGGAATGTCAACGTGACAAATTCCAAATTTTCTTGCTCTTGCACATTTGGTTTTGGTATTGTAAAATCTATCTTAGAACTTGCAAACTATTCGCAAACATGTATTATAGCAATAGAATGCGGTACATTCCTAAAATATTTGTAATGTTATTCAACTTGTTTGATTACGAGCGGATAAAGCAGCTGGCATGTCTTAACACAAGAACACGATAGAAAGAGAGAGGACCATAGGTATGATTGTAAGATTACGAATCATTTTTTAAGGGCGAGCTTCCGCTTAATAGTATCTCGTTATAGTTGATAAGAAAGATGTTTGTATACAATTCCTTGATATTCTCCGATAAAATTTCTTTTCGCATACAATTGCGTAAAAAGTGTTCACTCGCGGAACTGTATATTACTCATTGCAAGGTTTTCTCGATAATGTTTTACATTCTTGTAAAGTATTATCAGTCTTGTTAAATGTTCCTTTATATTGGTATAAATACGTAGTTAACAAAAATTTTCCAATAAAATTTTTTCTTATGTAAAAAGAATTAGATTACTTAATAATAGTGCAGTGGTAACAAGGATGTAGATTAAAGGAAGATTAAACAAATATTTCAATGCAACATAATTATATTTTATTTCTTAAAAGACGAGACGAATGAACTATGAGCATTATCGAATTGAATTCTTAAAACCTAATAATTTCAACTTTAAATTACAGTGGAAACTACAAGCACTAAAGGAGAGACAACTTGGAAATAGTTTCTATTGATGCCGGCGTTTGCGGCCAGTTGTTGCAAATTTTGGAAGTGCTCATTCGAGAAAATGGACATGTAGAAGGATATGTATTGGGCGCTGGTCACTTGGTGCACGTAATCCCTGAATACCTTGGAGTTCACTATCTTCTCTTCGTAGAGTCGCTCCAAATCTTGTACCGAAATAAGACTACCGATATCGTGGATGTAACCTTCGATTCCACCGGTGATCATGATATGAGGAGCGAAGAAGGTTTTTATCCTAGAAACCAGAGATGGGATACCAAGAGCTCTGTTGAAGCGGTTCACCAGCAATTTTATATCAACACCGTTGCTCTGCATATAGTTGAGCAGCGATTTGAATTCAGATTCCTGTTCGACCTCTTGTATCCATTGTTTCGATTCGTTGGACCTGAGCAAGTCAATGACTATTTGGAATTCTTTGTCCTGAGTCATGTAGGCTTTCGATATTTCGAGAATCTTTGCAATCGGGATCAAGTCGAGGAAAGGCTGCAATTCCCTGGCTAGAGCGCCCGAACCCGTGGCTGGGACTTTGTAAGCATTCAGAGGACTGGCCGAAACCAGGACAACCAAGAGTGCTACAATAACTTTCATCTGTAAAAAAATTAGTTCTTTATTATTATTATTGATGCGCGCTTATGTTTAGAGGAAGAAGTTTAGACTGCTTTAATAGGCTATGGTTACAGTGGATGCGCGTTCTGAGGAATAAAATATCTGCAAGACGATGTAGCTACTCTCATAACGAGTTTGTTAAAACATCAGTTCGTGAGCATCCAGTGTATCATAACCTTATGGCGCTGTTCTGTGCCAAACGAGATTAAGAAACAATAGTGAGCGAAATTTAACAGAAACCAAGGAGAAAAATTCTATGCTTCATGCGTGTGGAAAGCAACAATTTTTCCATATAGCTTATTGATCATTAAAATGGTGCGTGCTTGGCAGTCGTCTAATTCAATGAAAGCTGTATCGGTACTCACCTTCGATGTTTTCCTTCTTTGACTTCTTTTAGTCGTTTGTATCTCGCTTTTCCGTATGATCTACTGCCAACTTGTGTCCCATTGTATCTTATATACAAGTTGTGAAGGTGATAATGTTACTTCGATAAGATTTATCAAATACTTGTGAGCTGCGTTATCTGGTATTCTCCTTGCAAATTACTCTAGTTTCATATCTCTGCGTCAGTTTCCACTAAATCGTGTTAATTATAAGAACGTGTCGATTTGTGGAGATGTTGTGATGATACGCGACGTTATGTGATAACTGCGTGCGAGTTTCACATGATAGTCAAACAATTCGAAGAAAGATCTTGGTTCCATGATAAACGAAACTGTACGAAGTACCAGTTTATTCCATCAAGTCAAAGGAGAATAGCTTAGCTGAAACATTTCCTCGACCTTTGTAACCTGCGTTGGGAACTTCGTTAAGCGAAATGTAAAAACGTTTGCACGTAGAAAATATTCATTGACGTATGATAGCTACTTTCCAGCTTCGGCGAGACCACTCGCCCTCCCGATTTTTATTAAGCACGCAATTTTCCCGCATAGAACTATTACCGACGCCGAATTGCATAAAATTACAGTTTCCCTAAAATTGCACTTTCGCTGCTATTTTGTCGCGTGAATCGACCGTATGCTTCGGTAAAGGCGCATCATCGAAAGGAATCTTAGACGAGCTGAACAATTTTTCATTAAGATAACTGTAATGCAAATATACTATTAGTAGTCTCATAATATTTCGCACCCTTAATCGAAGATGCGCATGTGCACCTTCGTTTACGTAGCTATTCAAAGTTCATCGATTTCGTATCAGAACTTGGCTCCTAAAGATGTTCGATCGGTATTCATCCCTGAACGCATGTCCAGCACCGTACTCTCAAAGCGGTCAGCGCTTCGTTTCTCGGGGTGGAAATTTAAGTTACGCCGCCGCGGAAGGAATTAATTCCGCTGAAGACGTCGCTTAGTCGTATGAAGGCGACACGCCGGTGTGAGTTGGACGAGGACGAGGCCGAAGGATGTACGGATGACGGAGGGAGATACAGGGCTCGGGGCTGTGCTAAGGCAAGCGGCTCGCGGTGTCTGCGGCAAACAATTCCAATTAACTCGCTGGAATTGGAATAGGACTCCTCTCGTTGACGCTTTCTCGACCGAGAGATCGTCTCCTGGGTGTACGAACGTCGACGACGACGTGGGGAACTCGCGCGCGTTCCTCGCCTTTCTCACCCTCTTCCATCCACGTTCTTCGATATCCTCCTCTCCGTCCACGCGCAGAAATTAGCTGTCCATCTAAAAAGTTGGCGAAAACACGCTCCAGTGACAAGGAGAACGAGAGATTACGCAACTCGCGCTTACTGAAATGAAAAAACTTGTTGGATCTTTCAAGTTTCCTCGTTGGTATTTACATTTCAATCGAGGATCCTCTATCGAGGGGACGGAACGGCGTATTTTCGAAAACAAATATTCACACGATCAGGACATCGGTGCATAATTTCCTGATCCTCGTCCTGACATCCGTCTCTCTATCTGTCGTGTTCGAAAGGCGGAGCTGGTTGGTAGCCGGCGAGGTATAATTCAATCAGGCTTTGGTAGGGGATGTTTGTCAAGTACGGTTTCTTTGCACGTGCACCGTGAGCGAATGAATAGCTACCCGTTGGACCATTATCCGGCGCATAATGCTCGTCATCGTCGTCATCGTCGGCCAGAGATAGAGCGAGACAAGGAAGAAGAATAAGAGAGAGAGAGAGAGAATCATAAAGCACAGGGTTGGACCGTCGCCCTAGACAATGCGGTTCTTGAGCTGCTCAGATATTGAAGACGCCCGAAAGCGGTGTGTACCAATCTCGGTGTGTACCTAGCGTCTAGCCCGCTACTCTACATTATTAAATCTCACCCGTGTGGACCGGCCACACAGGACGATGGCGTTCTTTCGTCGCTTTCGAGTTGCCGTCGAGCGACGTGCGTCGAATTTTCAACACGACAGAGCAGCCGACCATCGTGGTGGGACGTTATCACGCGTTATCGTCGCACACTGTGGCGCGTGGAAAAGTTTTAAGGGTATCTTGGACGATAGTGGTAGGGGTTAGCGGTGATAATCGGTGGTCACGTAGAAAATGCTGAAACGATATTCTTTTCGAAAGTCTTTCGACGTGTAATTTTTTTCGTTACACAACCCTCCCACCCTTTGTTCCAATCGATCGACGCACGCAGCCAACATCAGGTATACCTACGTAAGCCGCACTTCTCAATTATCGATGCTTATCCTCAAGGTTTGACGTCCCAACGGTATTATTTAATATAATTTTTATTCTTCACTTGAAATTCTATCGTTCCACTCGATTTTCAAGTGTTTTCGTATTTACTACAAGCATCGATCCTCCTGGCAATTAAATAGAATTTCGTCAAGGATTTCTAAACAGCGTTGAATAATTGTTTCCTTGTTTCTGGTAACTAGAAAAGAAAAGAATGAGATTGTTACTCATTCCAAGAGATTTTGATAACTTTGATCAAGGTTTAATTTTAAAAGTCTGCACTTTTCGGATGAAATCTTTACTGCGATAGAGATGCGGAATAAGAAGTAAGAAAAGTAACTGATTCTAGAAAGTAGTATACTAAATCTTCAAGATTATACTCCTAATCAACTCACGTAAGCAACACCGTGCAACGAAATTTTCCCTATTCCATTCAAACATTCCTTCTTTTACTCAATAATCGCATAAAACGTCGTGAAATTTCTTCGTGTGCGAAAGAGGCAAAAGCATGGTTCGCGTGGTGCTTGAAAATAATTCAGAAGACGCTAGTCCATGCGGCTCGTCTTAAGCAGCAATAACCGGGTCCAATTAGCCCGTGAGAACTACATATTCCGTCTCCCATTTACGACGGCATAATGCTACCTGTTTCACGCAGAGCCACGTATAATTACAGGCTAATGCCGGAGCGTCCGCAATCGTGGCAGGTGGCACATAATCGCGGCCTCGTAACCCTCGAACGAGTTAATCCGTGAGACGTCGCGCCGTTTCCCGCGATGCCTGCAACCAGTGTCATCTCGTCGTCGCCGTTAGACGTCGTCGACGTCGACGGCTCTGCGTGGTTGTCGTCGCCGGTGAAATCGTCGGGCAAGAGACGACATTTAAAAGTAGCTATATAGCGGGACTTGATCCGCTTACCGGGTTTAAAAGTCAAGTGCTAAAAGCGCAATTCATCCCATCCAGCCGAGACATAGTGGGGAGAAGGTGGAGACCGGAGGAAATCGGCCGTGGAGAAGTTTCTAGGAGAACGATAGAGGAAGCATAGCTGGCTGTTCTCACTCTGGTGTCTCCGCTTGTCGTCGTTCCGACCACTTCGTTCAACGACTCATTTTATTTTCCGACGCGAGAAAGTATCGTCCGTCCCGTATGAAAGTCTCCCTGCCTTCTTTCTTCCTTTTCTTTTCTCTTTCCTTTCTTTCGTGCCGGCTTCGTTCGTTTCGTTCGTCCGTCTCGCGCTCTCGTTTCTAGTTTCTGTGTTTCTATTTTCTGCCTCTTCCAAGATTGGAGGGTCGACGGAGCGGAAACAAGGGGTGACTGCGTCCTTTCTCTGCCACACGGTTTTTTTTTCTCTTCTTTCTGTTTGCGCGCCGCTCGAGTGGCACCGTTTACCGAAGCCGAAGGTACGTAGTACGTATTATTGCGACGGAAATCGTTTCCGGGATAAGCAATGAAATTTCCAAGCCTAGAATCGACCCTCTAAGAACTAGTGCATATTGTTTCGTCCAAATCTTGTAGACTGACATTTGTGGTGTTGAAGTATTTCGTGCTTCGCGTGTTCTGTTCTTTCTTTAACTGTATTCTTAAGTATCAGGATCTAGGAATCTGTTTTCGCAATTGTCTGTCTGCGATAATCAAATCGATAGAATTCACACGAGTAATCCATTTTCTATTGGTTCTAACAGTAAGGCTCACTTCTATAAAATTTGCCCCCTTCGTCTAATTATTCTTAGATAATTATTCTTGGGTAAAGCAGTCGCTTAAACGATCGTTAACTGTTCCCTATTAATTTTCCTAACTATCTATCATGTCGGATCCAAACTATTGGAACATTACATTATGTATGTATGTATGTCTGTAATTTCTGCCTGATGGTCCTTAGTCTGTGAAACGTGGAAACTAAAATCGAGGTTCAAACCCGACTATGTTGCAATTAAAATCTGTTTATTGGATTGAGTTCCTACCATTATCAATACTATAAATATGATTCGACATCATAAAGCAAACGATTTTCTATAAAGCAGACGATCATTTTGCAATTTAACCATTTCCTGCATTTTAGTACTAGAACATACAATCAGCGTTCGCATTTTCAGAATTCAAACGATTTACTCTATGAAGTTAATCGATTTGGCTTTTGTACGATTCAATCATTAAAGTAAGCGAGCAAAGACGACATAGCGTTTCGACTGAAATCCTGTCGCGATATTCGTCGTGGATAGGCTAACACCTGTTTCGCAAACTCCTCCTCTCGCCGGTATTTATCAGCTTCACGACTTGTTGAGCGTACGCGATCGGCCATGATAAACAATTATTCCAAACATTTTAGCATTGTGACGAGTTGATGTATCGATTAATAAAGGTTTTTAGTTAAAGCATGCGAAATATTAATTTAAAATACCGAGAAGTTCCGATAGCAGGGACATTTCCGCGAATTGGGCGGCGCAAACTCGCACGAATGACGAACGTTCTCTGATAAGACTGTTGTTGGAATATATATATATGTATGTACATATGTTTAAAGCTAGTTTCCAATGTTTCTGCGAATACAATTTATATCAAGATCATTGATCTTGTGATTATCTGCTATTTGGAACGAAGTCTTAATAATGACAATTTTCGTTGTTTGACTATTGAGGACTGTATTGAATAATTTTATACATGATGTAAAAAAATAGGATTAGATTCAAGAAAGTTTTACCCGAAGAATGAGTGATTTGGTTACTTGTTGAAAGGATTTGAAAATTTTAGTAAATAAATTAAAATTTTAGAAAATTTAGTAAGTAAATTTGATATTACGAGTGACTTAATTATACAATATTTGACTGACACAAATTCTATTTTATTTTAGAATAATATATCAAGAAAAGCATAGAGACTCCGAGCATAGAATTGACAAAAGGAAGAGAACGAATTTTTCTCGATTTCTTGGAACTATTTCTTGATTCGAGGATCGAAAGCAGAATCCAAGTCTAATCTAATTCTCTATATAATATATTCTGCCTTGTTTTATCGATAACTTTCTTAAACATAATCAGGTATTTCATGAAACTTTCCATATTTTCCAGATCATCATCAAACTAGAAGGTATCCAACTCTCATACAATTGTTGAACGAATCCACTGCTGCAGTTTCTACGATTCGTACACAATTAAGTTGTTTACTGTTTATCAGAGCTTCAGCACACGATCGTGCGCAAAATTTCCTTCAATGTGAGCGAAGCTTAAAGCACGAAACGGCTGCTTTGAGTCAACGACACCTGTGTGTTGGTAGCGTTGCAGCGAGAACGTGAGACAAGCAGCAAGAAATAGAAGGGACAGAGGGTACATCGAGTGGGATGAGGGTTGCCAGGGTGAGTTACATCCACAGGGAGGGCACCAATGTTATTAGAATGCTTGGGAGTAGGTCCGTAATCAGCAGTACTCGCTGGCTCTCCAATTCGAGTCGAATTCACAGCCGAATCACGTCGTTATTTAACGAGATTATGTCGTTAACCGGCAGGATGCAGCCTCGGCCGATGTCGATCGCGATATGAAATTAAACTCGTACATTTTTTCCTGATTAACGAGCGCCGGATACGTAATTGCGTTTACGCTTTGCACGCTCGCTGTTCCGATTGTCTCGTCGGGATGTTCCGTTGTTTGTCCGCTGTTCGATCGATCGATCCACAGTGATGTAGCCGTCTTGTACCCTTCAAGAAATAGAATTTCGTCGAGCCGTAATTATCAAATCGTGGAAATAAGTCGTGGAAAGTTACCTTCGTACGCTTCTGGCAACTTACTGTTTATCGGACGATCATAGATTCTCTGTACGATCTCTACGCTTTAAAATCATTTGCAATGTACTTAACTATAAATGTTATTTCATACTAAAATTATCTTATAACGCTCCTTTTATGTGTCTGTCTTAAAAGTAGTACGTTAAAAATTCTTACAAGATATAGTGCAGATCCAAATCTTCGAACGATTAACGAAAAGAAGAACCACCTGTCAACCTATTCTACCCAAGACAAAGTCGAGTCGAAGCCTTTACTCTACCCTTTCCGAAGGTAACACGAGCCTACGCTATTCACGCGATCTTCGAAATAGCACACATCGACCGATCGCTTTCCCAGCCGAGCCATTAACACGTTCACCCTCTTCCTTGCCTCTCCCATTCACCCCATCGATTTCCACCAGCAATGTAGTGTCCGGAATAAGTCGTAATAAGAGGCGCGTGAAACATATCCAAGATTCCAAGGGGTTTCCCTTCGATTGGGTCAGGCTTCTAATGAACTCATCAACAGCCGAGTCTGACGGTTTCCGACGAATGAATGAATTTCGTGCGTGCCTCCTGCGATTCGTCGATCGGAATGTCGTAATGGAGGCTGTCTGTGGAATATCGGAACGACATCGTTGGAACCGTAATGGGGCTGAGACGAAGGCAAACGGTTTTAAAGACCCTCGAATGGAGACCGGCATAAATTTTGATTGTCAAATAATAGAGCAACGAGGCTGTTACGCTCCAATGATAGTTTATTTTCCAATCTACCTACCAATACCTATAATAATCGTTCTTTATATGTGTATATTATAGACCAATCTCAACACGAAGCAGAATTTTCAAGCCACTTCACCACGCCAGGCTTGTAACGTACACTCAACTTCCTTCCATTATCATATTCCATGACGTAGCCACGAGATATTCAGAGAAATTTACAATTTATCAGCCACGAACAATCCACCGATGGGTGATTCTCATGGGATGAAATAAGAGGGTGACGAGAATCAGGAAAATTAGATGCATCCTTCGAAGATTGAATATAGGAATTACGTGGCTGAATCGACGTGATGTAATTTACGTAATGGAATAGAAAGACGCAAGGGAGAAGAATGCAAAAACGCGATAGACGTCCCATTTAAATGGCTCCGTTTCTTGTTTACCCTCGGCTTTAGCCTCTGGCAGCCAGCGTAGGTTCGTGCGCGACTCTCGTTGACTCGTCGGCCGATTTAAGCGACGAATTTATCGCGACCAGTCGGTCCGCGTAACGAGAGGGTGGAATGCACGGGGTATTTCTTGCGGCGTGGTAGATTGGATACGCGGAGTGGTTTTTAATGAGGCGGTATTGCTGTTGGGACTATTCAGATCGCTCTGGGATGAAGATGTCCTTTCGGTTAGGAAGAGTGATTGTATCGATACGATAGATCCTCGGGTAAATTTCCCGTGGTTTCAGAAGAAATCAGAGAGTTTATAATTGAATAACGCACAAACTATGTACGTACATTCAGAAATAATTTCTCCAAATGCTCTTAAACAGAGCATTCCTTCCTCGTTCATTCCTTAGATTCCTTCTCCACAAGAACACACTGAATATTTAACGAGTAAGAAAATATCCCGCGAAAAGAGTAGCCGTTTAGCAGAAAGAAGGAATCCCATAGAATAACCGTATAGTAGAAAAAAAATGACATAGAATAATCGTCTTGAATATACGTAAAATGAACGTATGATTGGGCTGTTACGTTTTGTAGCTTAAAAAAAAAAAACCCTGAGAACTTCGTAATTGAAATACAACACAGATTATCTATTCCATTCTTTACCCACCATAAGAAACACCCTGTGCACAGTGAATATTTAGGAAGGAAGGAAAAAGTCCTGAAGGATAGGACGAAAAAAATGTTTATCGGCCGGTCGTTTTGGGTAGCGGGTGTGCGTATGACTGGCTGGTAGGAAAGCTCGGGGCATTGTGCGCAGAATTTCCACGGGGGAGGAGAATTCATGGGGTAATTCCGTGTTCGATACACCGTGTGCGCTTAAGGCTGCGATGTTACCGGCGTCACATAAGCGTAATACCGGATAAGCCGCAATAATGCAGACCCGCTGTGCGTGCATGCGAAAGTGGAATGGATCCTAGTGCTCGGGAAGCTTCAGTGGCCAAATGTCTGTAGAGCGTAATCATCGTAGTGAAACGCGAACGGGTGCCACTCTATCTTTACCAATCCGCGAAAACTTTTTATCCTTCTGTCATGACGAAATCGTTGCTTCTATCAGTTGTCAGTGACATCGTCAACCGCGTAGTTCTGTCGCATTGATTTTACAAACTGAAACATCTTCAAACGAACCAGTTGTTCCATAGCAAACTCCATCCATAACAGAATCCATAACAAATTTTCTAAATATCTTCGCACCTGATTACAATATTACGTAAGTTTCGATTTAAAGATGCTCGAAAAATGTATTATCGGTTCACCTTATTTCGAAGATGTCTAGATTAGACCATAAGATGTTTACTATTAAAACATAGATACCTATATAAAGTGGATCTCTTTGAGACAACCTGCGCTGTCTATATACAAGTTAATGGTATCGTCCTAAAAAGAAATTGTCAGACGCGACCTCGTCTGAGAGGATCTCTGGGAATAACGGAAAAAACGTACGAGCGAAATAGCTAGCAGTTATTATACAGGAAGGTTCCCCGAGGAGTAGGCTTCCAAGAATTAGAAGCTTCAAGACATTTTTCACGAAGACGACGTTAGCTTCCCCTGTCAGGTTAATGAATCAAGGGAACGCCCCAGAGAATGCGAAAACAATTTGCGGGAAGCTCGACGTTCCCGATTCGGACTCTCGGCTATTAACCCCCTGGAACTTGGACGAGCGGCGCAGAGAGTCTACTTCGGTAGACCCGGAAAGAAAAAGAAACCGGGAAGAAAGACACGAGTCCGTGGCCGTGCCATAACTTAGCACGGTATTACGAGATACTAAATTCCCGGTTACTTTATCTCCCGGGGAGCTTTCTTAAAGAATGTTTACGATAAAGGGGTGAGCCTTTGTCTCCGCGTTTCCGACATTACTTGGAAATTACCGCGACGCCTCGGCCAGATTCCCGTCCTTCCTTTGTCCCCTTTTCCCGAGGTGTATTTAAAACAATACCGAGTAATCGCCGGTGTTTCCACCCCCTTTCGCTGCGAGCGACGAGGACTGGAACGGGGAATTCTGAAGACGCTTTAAAGGTATATCGTCCGAAATTAAATCGTAAAAACGTGGAAGGAGACGGGGAGGAAGGAGCGTTCGGGCGAGCTGCCGCGACAAAACCGCGACGTAAAATGACGAGAACAATGAAAGAATAAAATCCCTCCGCGGGAGTAATTAGCGCGAGGAGCATTAAGGGGACATGGGGCAATTTCGACCGGCCATTTTTCATGGTAATCTCCGGTATTCGCGCTCACCGACCAACCTCGGATCGGTGTCTTCCATTCGCCTTGGCGATCGATCGTGAAAATCGTCAAGGATATCAGTCAGCTCGAACCGAAGGATCGAGGAGCGAGAGAAAAATTCTTCGGGAAGTGTTCAGAGATTACTGACTGGAAAGTTTGGAGAAATTCGACGACGAATTTAGAAGCTATTTATTGCGTTATCTTTATGGAAATATCACACGAATGAAGGAATTACTAAAATTATATCGAGATTAATTGTTCTTGGTTATTGGTCTCACGGTTCGTGTAAGGGCTGACGTATAAATCTCAACGATGTCAGCACGATACAGTTAATGGAAAGCCGACACAGCGGGAAGATCAAAGACCTTACAAAAGGCTTGGCAAAACTGCGTCAGGTCGACCTGGGAACGATTCCAACAAATTAAATTAAACGGCCGTTTGTCGTATATTCACGGTGAATTTATTTTTCGATTGAATCGCATATTCGACAGACCGGAATTAAAATAACGCGTCACTCGTAGCGCGGTTCCTCGCGTTTCAATCGAATTTAACGAATATCGTTGGTGCGTGGTCGTCACAGTTCAGCGTTTCCGCGCAGATTTCAGCCACCAAGGAAATTTCTAGAGGACTTCCGGTCCCGTCAATTGTTCCCCGGTTTTCTCGGACAAGGGGCTTGACGAGGGAAACGAGCGCATAAATTTCGCCTGAACGGCATCAGCCCGGGAACGATTTTCAGCATTATCCGCGCAAGCGAAGGATAATCCGGATTTGTGCAATCGGCCCTCAGCTGCAACGGTTCGGCAACCGGATGTGCAAACCGGCTCGGATAATAACTAGCTGCTTATCGGACATTTAAGACGATTTCGCTACGCTACTCCAGGCGTCTCTGAAACGACGCCAGAAATCGGGAATGATCCAGACTGCATCGAGATCTTGAATTCGATCTGCGGTTGTTAACGCTCCGTCTATCTCACGCTTTCATTCAAAGAAAACTGATGCAGCGTGATCGCTGATTTAATAGTGACGTTGCAGCTATAAGATAAGGTGTTGTATTCAATAAGTTTGTACTTTGTGTTAGAATTGAGATTATACATTTAATCTCTTTCGGAGAATTTCTTCAAACGGTACTTGATAGACAAAGAAAATGGTTTCCTTCTAATGAAAATATTTCAGTTGGAATATTTGAGTTGAAATACTCGATAATACTGAAAGATAATTTAAAATCAAAATTCGAATCAGAATAATCGAATTAAAGCCCCCGAAGTTCCAGTTATGAATTAATAAGTATCGTCTCGAATATTCTTGAAGTGAGCTTTAACTGTTTTGAATGTGATCTTGGACGAATCAGCGAACTGTAGACACACGTAAAATTGTTTTGCGATACAATAACGGAAAACGATCGTTTAGACCGGATGAAATCGCAAAGCTTCTTTCATGATTGTTCACACATTTGCGAACAATGCGGTTGCAATTCAGTGTGGAAATTAGCGGTCGTTAGCATGCGTAATTAACGCAGCCGTTTCGAATGCAGCGGAAATTCGTTGATGAAAGTCCGCGGGAAAGTATCGTTAAAAATTGAAGCGATGCTCCGGAAGCAATTTCAAATGTAAATTACAGTCAGTCAGTGGAAAACGCGGCTATGCGCTCCGCTTGTCAGTTGATATAATCGTTCTGTCCGACTTCTTTCCCTGAAATCGGTTTTTCCGAATTACCTTTCTCTCTCCTCTCCTCTCCTCTGCTTTTGAATTAAAACCGAAGCAATAATGATAATGAATGAACCTTCTTTCGCAGATTTAACACACTAAAGTAGTTATATCGACTGTTTCGTTCGTCAGAGTACGTATTCACTATAACATAGAAGCAAAGCAACGAGATTACAGAATAGATCTACAACGAACTATGCGACGTCCCCGTATGGCTGTAGTCTTCACGGCGCGATATATATCGATATATTTAACGAAACCTACGTGCAAGTCTTGAACGGTGGATACCGCAAACTGCATTCAAAGCCCTTCAATAATATCAAGTCTAAAGGACAGAATTAATTCACCTTCGAAATTACGATCGACGGTAAGATTAGGACGGCTTAGAACTCCGGTCGAAGAACTTGGACTCGTTAAACTTGCGCGTCCCGGCAGCATCAATATTTGCAAGTGTAACTAGGTAAACGTTCGGAATCTTTCGGAGTTGGTTGAACCTCGTCGCGCGTTAAAACTTCGTTAAGCTCCATTAATGTATACGCCGAGCTAACCCTCGCACTCTCGTCATCCTTGCAGTCACATACCAGCATCGAAACTTTCGAGTCCCGATAGAATTAATTACAATTACCATGCCACGTCGTACTCGCTCGGCGCGTCTTCCGTTTTGCACCTGCGTCCTACCCGTCTCTCGCGAGAAAGACGTCGAAGACGTACAGGATCAGCGCTCGATCATGGTCTATTCGCAAACAGGATCATCGTTTCATCCCAGTTTCTCAGCCAGGAAGAAATTTATCGACGATAGCGAGTGGCAAAGTCTTCCCGGAAGGAAACCGGGATACAAACTACCACTGGTGTAAGAGAAGAAGCAGGCAACGCAGAGGGAGTAATTAATCGCCAGAGGGGGTAGCACGCTCGATTTCCTCCGAGCGTGGAAAAAGGGCCGAAGGAAACAATTCGTGTTCTCGCGGATCGCGTTTAATTAATTATATCCGGAAGGTAAAAAATAATCGGACGTCAGAGTCCGCGTCTATGTTTGTTTTTCCTCGATTAATTAATATTTCAGCGAATATCTCTTGGACGGGGGTGAATCGTGCGACGTCACGTCTGGGCACGTCGACATCAAAGCCGGCTCGAAATTCACCCTATTACACCCGACCTCAATTTCATTAACCAAAAGTACCGCGACTACATCTCACTCACCTTACCTCTTCGGCTTCGTCTATCCCGATCTCGATATGTATTTACCGAATATATTTGCAACTATGCTTAAAGACAGATAATCGTCAGATGATCGCGAACTCGAGGTACTGTAATTATGATTGATCTTAAGAAGTTGGCAATGATCAATTTTTTTGGAGGTTTGCGCACTGTTGAATTTGGTACACTAGTATAACATTGTTGAGAAAATTCTGTGAAATATTAATCGTAAGAATCTTACCGAGAGAAGCGTTCTGCGAGATGAACGCGAATATAGTGGCTTGCTTGGGGTACATATCGCGAAGAAGGACACGGAGGAAACGTCCGACCATATAAAAAAATTTCGCGAACGACGAAGGGCAGGAAGACGTTGCCAAGTAATCCTATGGGCGGAAACGGCTATTTATTATACGTGGTCGTAACACCGAATTCATTGAACAGCGGATTCATTCGGTTGACTCTTTTATGCGGAGATAAAGCTTCAGAAAAGCGTAATACCAGCGAGGGTATAAAAACCGGTGTTGGGTCGCAGGCCTCGTATTTCGTATTCACCCTTGCACGAGTAGAAACTTTTCATCGGCGCGGCGTAGAAAAAAAGAAATGGAAGAGGAAACGGGAGGAAATCGGGATGAAAAAATATAAAAGAAGAAAGGAAACGAAAAAGACGCAACGAAAGAAAACCGAAGACAGATAAGGAAAAAAGTGCGCAACTAGAGGCAAAAAGAAAGCATTTTCCCAGTGACCCGCTTATCTCGCAAGAATGGCAAGAAAAAAAGTTGCCCCGTCCCGGAAACAACCAAACCGGACGTGTATATAGCCGTGTATTTCAGATGCTTTTCGGCCTGGAGGACAAAACCACGCGCTCTACCCGCGGTGAGAGTATACTACGTAGAGGTTTCAACGCACTACCATTCGCGTGTATACGGAGCTGTGTCGCGTATATTCGGGACATGCTTTCGCAAAATATAAAAAGAGATTGCATGGCTGATTTATGTAAATATCCTTGGCCCGCGGATAAACGAGTTCCTGCCGAAGCGTACTGGAAGAGGCCTTGGCGAGGAGAAGAAGCCTCGGACGGGTAAAGACGGGAAAGACGGGAAAGACGGGAAAGACGGGAGCGACGAGGGAGGAGAACGAGGGGGTAAAGGCTTAGGAAAGAGGAACGCCCGACGGGCATTCGAGGAGTAAATATTTTTCGACGTCGTCACTCGCGAGGGATTCGCGAGAGTTTATCGCATTTCGCGCCCAGCTGCCTCGACTGCCGTGAATCAGGCAAGAAGGTTGCCGTTCAGACGAGACGAGCTGCCATATAGAATAACGGAGAGAAAAAGAGAGGGAGTTAAAGCTCGAGAGTTGGGAAGAGGCTGCAAACCCTGCTACACGCTCATCCGGAGAACCATATTTTACCAGCACGGTCAGGACTCAGTCAATTTGCGAGTCGACTACCTATGCGCGGTTTTTCTACCGTTACAAGAACTTTAAATAATTTTCAACGCGTGTACTACGGTGTTTCCATCCGCTCTTTTAGCTGATTCTGACAACACTTTTAACATCGAAATGGTACGTATATTTCAAAAGTGTCACGATTCAAGATAATTCCATTTTTTTTTTTTTTTTTTTTTGTTGGAACATGGTGTTGTATTACTTTTGAAAAGCGTGTGGATCATACATTATTTTTATGGATCTTTGGATATTTACCTTGACAAGGAAGGATTGTATTTGTTGATAGAAACGATCGGTGATTGATAATGACAAATTTTACCATTAGGATCGCGATGACAAATTTCTTTCCGGCCATACCATTTTAATCTACCGGTTCGTTTACATCGACCTGTATATTAGCAACTTGCTACGTTACATACATTATTCCATTTTCTGTATCCAGCTACCGTGTATTCGATCCGTGACATTTCATTAAAACGATGTCGGCGGAATATCGTTATTTCCGTGATTATTTTCAGCAGGGAAATTAATACAGTGAAGGGTGACGCGGGAACGATCGAGCGTCGCAGTTCATCAGTTGTTGAAGGGATTTAATAAAATTCGGTTTGTATCCATGTGTATTCTGTCGTAATTTTTTTTTTTCGGTAAGTTTCTCTCGAATTTTCGAGCTAAATACGAGTGAATCACCGAGTTTTCGTTATGTAAGTATTACATAATTCAAAATATTGCGTCGCAACGTAATGAGCTGCTTAACTGTAATTACGTGACCACCCATAAAGCGAAATTATAATGGTCAGATGTTATATACTTGTTACGTATTATCAGTTTTAACTTTTCACATTCCAACGAAGAAATCAACGTAATAAAAATGTGATTTATTATATTTGATAAGCTTAGGTATTACTTAGGTATTAATTACGCGTCACCCATTTTATCTTATCGCATAAACATAAACTAATACAAGACTGCGTTGCGGGCACTTGAATCGATAACAGAATATAAAACTGCAGCAATTACAAGATTAGAGCAAACGTGAGTGATAATATAATTTACATTTGGTATCTCATACTCAACTATAGCTTCGAAACACTTTTTATCTAACAAGTGAACTCTCTCTCTCTCTCTCTCTCTCTCTCTCTCTCTCTCTCTTTCTCTCTTTCTTTTTAACAGCTTCCATTAATACAAAATTTTTATCGGTTAGATCGATTGAAAAGGAAATGACAAAACTTTCCGATTTATCTAATAAAAGTGATAGAAATATTGTAAAAGACATAATCAACTAAAAATCAAGTACTTTTTCAAATGTGTTTTAAATTCATAGTCAACTAACACTCTCGGTAATATAATCGGCAGTTACCTAAAAATCCAAGTTATATGATTTTCTTAAAAACAGATCATTTCGAAGAATTTCGGAATTGTATCAATTTATCAAAAGACGTTTCGATGAAGCGCAACCGAGCATTACAGACACTGGCGTAAAGCAGCGTCCCGACGCCGAGTAATTACGTCTGGTATCCAAGGCAGCGACAGACGAAACGGCGTCGGTCCGTTCGCGCCGATTGGAGCACGCACGTCGACGTAAACCGGTCGCGTAGGCGCCCGCGTCTGTATATGTGTGTGCGTTAACATAATGCATCGAGCAGACGTTGCTTTGATGTCAAGTATGAATTCCGAAGCTAGGATGCGTGCAAACATCCTCGGAGGGACGCGGCTGCTTCCGGCAGCGAGCTTCGACGACGTACTATGCGGATTCCTGCGGGTGCGTCGCGACGCCGGCGTTTCAACGTCATGGGAACCACGGAATTGCGACGAACAGCTTTCACGTGCGTGAACTAATACCTCTTCGCGTCTCCGTCGCCGGAAGGGTGGCGCGGTTGCTTCTCTAAAGGTCTCTAGCTTCCCCGGAAGTTGATGGAACATTCAGTTTGCCGAACTCTCTGTGGAATCTTCGATCTTTATTGGCATATTTCAACAATTAAGCTGCAATTTAACGAAGTGAAAGGGTTGAACGAGCGAAATTGATAGAAATATGACCAGAATCTTTTGGCACGATCGAATAAAGATTATTAGTAAACCTCTACGAGTCAGAAGTCGAGATTAGCTGAAATTTTGAGAACAATTTTATAAATCATGAAAAGTTGTAAAATTGTAAAAGAGAAATTTATAGTCTACGATCTGCAACTTGTCAATATCACTAGTTGGTGAATTACTGCGCAAGAGTGGTCGTTTTTAACGTGAATCGTCGCTACCTCGAACGATATAGATAATACGTATTTTATGTAACGCTAGCTCGATGCAAAGAAATTAAATTCCCTACTACGTCCACTTATCCGTTAATACCGTTCCGCGCAAATGTTCGTAAGATCTCTGACGACCGGTAGAAAGGTCCGTCAGATTGGGTCTGAGCTGCAAGATGCAGATCTTATTCAAGATTTACTCTGAAACTCGAGACACGCGAAGAGAGGCGTCAAAGCGGAGTGCCGATTGCGCCATTAAACTGTGTCGCAGAGGCGCCATGAAGGAGACTCTCCCGTTCAAAGTGCACCGAGCTGATCGAATTATGCACCTTGTGAACATTTTAACCGTGCCATCTGTCTCCGTTTAAAATGCAACCAGGCAATTTCCCATTCAAACTCCCCGTTAATTTTTCTATATATACGAAAAAGAAACGAAAATCGTAAACAATCGTTTGTAGAAGCAGCGCGAAAATACTCGCTTCTTCGAGCAATCGTCCTTTTGGTCAGCCATTATCGTGCTTTAACCTGTGCGCTACCTAGCCAGCCACGCTTCCTTTCAGCGTTCTGACTCCATTTCGCTCGACGTAATTACATCAGTCTCTTCGGTTCTCGGACGAGCGGCAAAGATCGTGCCAGAGATAGGACGACATCGTTCTCTCCACAGACCGCGTGAAAAAGGCTTAATCATATTTCCAGCGAGCCAGAGTTCTTCCTTTTTCGCGTTCATCTTTTCCATTAACTAATAAGCTCGCGTGGCCAACGGCCGCGGTGAAAGAAGTACCAGGAAGCATTGAAAAATTTCACCAGTCACTGATTATCGAATTCTCGATGTGGTCGGGGCGAAGTCTTAATCCGAAATTGATGTCTGCTTGATGGCTGAGGGAAGATCTTTCCGGTACGGTGCTCCTCGACCTTGTACGTAAGATGGACTAAAGAAGAAATTTTAATTTTTCGGAGGACAGCATTAGGAATATTGGACGACGATCTTCTACTTCGAATGGTGATTATCATACGGTTGGATGATGCATATTATTTCTATAATACTCTCGTATATACATTTATGTATATGGTCGGTAATTTATTTATGATAAGAGTGTCGGAAATGCCCAAAGGAGCTTCTTTGCAGGCTGCAATCTGTGGATATGCATCGCATGCACACGCGAATCTCTGAGGTGGTCCACATCAAAGCGTATCAGCTCTGAGAGGGTGCAAATTCGAGTGCAAAGAGAATTCAGGATCCTGACTATTTTCGACAAGTTACTGAAGCTACTACATTGAAGTTCAAAAACTTTCGTTTAAGCAAATCTTATTCGAACTACAGCAAAGCAATACCCCACTCTCGTTCAAAAAAAGGAGAAAGAATTACAACGAAGTCTTTTGCAGCTAAGATTAAACAAAAAGTATTACCACCTCCTAGTCAGCTCCTCTTGAAGGAACCGTAAACGTTTCTTATCCCCGTACCATGAAACTCCGCACCGCGTTGTGGCATATCGAGTCGCGACCGAGAAGAATTCAGAAGCTAACAATTATTCACATTTTCCAGACG
Source organism: Bombus confusus (assembly GCA_014737475.1). NCBI lineage: Eukaryota > Metazoa > Arthropoda > Insecta > Hymenoptera > Apidae > Bombus > Bombus confusus. The sequence continues at coordinate 7,521,574 of JACXIV010000002.1, read as the reverse complement.
ATTCCACGGCTTTCATAAAATCAAATCTGTCTGCCGCAGACGGTGCAGAGAGCGATGGAACCACGTGAAAGTCCACGAGCAAGGACAAGAGGGAAGGAGACAAAAGAGAGAGAGAGAGAGAGGGAGAGAAAGTACGAGAAGGAAGGTAAGGTGAGCGAGATTCCACCTCCTTCTTAAGCCTCCTCCTCGGCAGGTTGCGCAAGATGCGAAAGTTTCTTCCGCGAGGAAAGTTTTGAATATTCAATACTCGCCGCGGCAGCACGAGCGTACCGGCGCCGTTCGCCCGTCGGGGGTGGTCCGATAGAAGGCAGAAGGAGGTGGAGAGACAGACGGTCGCGGGTACACGGAGGAATTTCATTTTTCCTATTTTCTACCCGCGTGCCGCGATTCGTTGAGGGCGGTGGGTGCAGCCTACCGAATCAAGTGACGAGAGGGGAAGAAAGAAGGAAGGAAGAGACCCGGTAGGACGAAGAGAATTTCCTATTCGCGATGCGGCTTGGTTCCAACCCCCGATACCCTTCCTCACCTCTCTGGCGACCTTCCTCCTTGCGAGTCCTCCCACGAGACGCGCCGAGCGGCCCTTCAAGAGGGTTAGATGTTTTCGATGAATCGATTCGAGGGTACTTCCGCTATGCAAACTCCCTTCCCACCTGGGGAACGTTTCGTCTGTTGCACACCATCGCTACACCCTCTCTCTCTCTCTCTTTACGTTGGCCAAGCCCGTTGAGTCGACTTCAGCCTGGCGACGAATCAACGTAGTTAAGGCTGCACCCTTGCGACCTTCGTCGCGTTACTTTGTCGGCGAAGTATGCGGAGTACCGCGGTCCCTCGGACGACGAACTTTCAGTAACGAGGTTGCTCGCAAATTGCTACCAACCATTCCCCCGGCGTGTGATCTCCGGCTGCGATGCTTCTCAGCGAAGGCACCATGCGGCGCAGTAAGAAATTCGATACCCTCGATCGTAAGATTGTTCGAGGAAAAGAGTAGAAAGGCTTGAACGCGAATATGATCGTGCAAGAAACTTGAATTTTTAGAATGTAGAGTAGAGAGTTGGTAAAAAATGTACGGAAGTAATCTTGCTAGAGATCTTCGTTAGCGGAAGTCTTCATTAGTAGAGAGATCTTCGGTAGTATGTAGAGATCTTCGTTAACAGTTAGACATGAATAATTTATGATCGTGCGTATCATGGTAACCTACAATGTTTCTTATGCTAAGATAAAATTATTCTATACACTGAATCCACATCTACAGACGATGGCACAGAAACATAATAATAATACAGCTTTCGTCAACAGAAATTTCACGTTTCAAAGTGATAGAAAGAATATTTCAACTAAAGAGGGCGGAAATCGTATCACGAGTCTCGCGGGTAAATCATTTCGTGTAAACTAACGAAATTATTCCACAGGAATATCTGCTCGAGGACGAGATCAGTCTCACTAAATCGATGTCTCATTGCGGTGAGAATTGAAAAATCGATTGGCACAAAATACCATTGCTCCCTGTACATCGTTGGCGATGCGAAGGAGAACAGTGTGTTTGCACGGATTAACTTTGATCTAACCGTGTAGTGGGCCAGCTACTGTAATGTCACACCCCAACGGTTTTCCTCGAGTTCGCGAGGAGAAACACAGAGGGTTAACTTCGGTTTGAATTAATAAACGAGGCTTTGCTTCTAATACCAGGCTTAACTCAGTTTAGTTTGTCGATCGGGGCCGTGTAGCGCCAAACTGTAATCGGATTTTGCAGATTGTGCCCAATACGATACACCGTGCATTAGTTCGTCGCGACATATTTGTGCGCCTTCGTGAATCAATCAACGACCTCTTTCACAAGTGAAACCAACACTTGCGTCCCGTCAATTATCCACGATGATCGAATTAACCGTATCAGTTACAGAGTAATACGACTATCACTGCGTTTTTCCATCCCGCTTGACTACCAGGTAATCTTTTCATCTTTATGGGAAAAAGAGAAATTTCTTATTTCTGTTTAAGTAAAATTCGTGAAAGAGAGATTTTGTAGACTTGTTCGAGCAAAGTTGTTATGTTCTATTACTATGTATAAGCTTCAATTTCGAAATGTTTGAAGCGATCGTGTTTACATCAATTGACCTAATTTCAAATGTATATGCATAGATTGCACTATGCTTATTGATTCTGCATAACTCTCTGAATCAATTTAAGTGCCAGTCGCCGATATTAATTACAGTATGCACTGAATCGTAAAATGTTTATGGATTTTCAAGGACCGCTAGCCACACGATAGGAAAATGTTTGCTCGAACAGAAGGATATAACCGAGGATGCAACATAAGAAGGATATAACTGAGACTAAATACTTCTAAAAATCTGCATATCTGAATGTCGGAAAATCGAACGTTCAACTATTCAAACTCGTTTTAAAGAACTTCAAGTTCGGCCTATGACAAGATATCTCAGAATAAAACAATTGCTTTACACTTTCTGAAAATTGTTACATTTACAGCATATCCTTGTTAATACTCGTTCATGACAAAAACCAAGACGCTGCTTCTCCCATAACAATTCCTAACGCCTCATTGAATAATACTCTGAGAAAGTTTTGGCCAGCGTCTGTGGTCCGCTGCGATTTCCTCGCGGTTTTGAAGAACCAGTCGTAGGGGGAAAGTTTGCAAGCCTTCCGAGGCGGTCGATTGCATTAAGCGAACAATGCGGAAGGAGGAATTTGCCGGGGGATTGCGACTGCAGGGGCAGCCCCTTTGGAATAACTGATTAAGATCGGGACGACGGAACTTTACATTTCAAGGATAAACCGACGCGATATCGTTTCCTACATTGTGAGATCACGCACTTATCTCCGCCGTTACCGCAACAGTTGTACCGCCAGAGGAGCGATTTACCGATTCAATTGCTTCTCAACTTCGGCACTGCTGCGAGATCTGTGCGTTGATAAGAATTTTTGTAGCAAACTAGTTCATATAAAATACGAGATTTTGCGATTTTTATGATGTTCGACGCATACGTTGCTGTTTTGGTTAAAGAGATCTCTGGTTTAAATAGTAGTATCTGTCTTAACAATTCGATCACTGTATCTTGCTTTCCTGAATCTCTTTGTAAAAATGCGCAAAAGCACAACGACTTCAAGCGAGGTAATTGTACAAAAATGCGATAAATCGACGATCAAGTGCTGGTTCTCCGAATAAGGAGATTAGAACGATAATTCATAGGCTTTGCGTCTTTATTTTCAAGGAATATAAAATCGCTTAGAACTATTCGCGTCTCAATGTCTCGGATTTGCACTCGGAATACGACAATTAAAAGCAAACGCTTTTTTCCACGAATGATTAGCTCCGTCGAGAGAAACAGAGAAGAGCGTGGAATGAGGAAGACGATCGGGGATACAGGTACCGAGGTTTCGCGAGGGAGACCGTTAGGGATTGTTTCTGAAGCTTATCGTGGTCGCGCAGCAAGAGCGGGAAAGCAAGGAGGATTCGAGCCATTCAATTGTCGCGATAACGTCGGGATCCGAGTGAAGGCGCATCAGACTCGACCGGAAACGACCTCGTCGAATAGCTTCCTGCCCGTTTAGTCTTCCCTCCGTCGACCATTCGTCGACTCTGCCTTCCTAGTTTGCGCTACTGCCAAACTTTCGGTCTGGAACGACGATTCGTCGGGTAAGAACGATGAAAACTCTGCGCGAATATCTCAGTCGACGACTCTCGTACTTCTTCTTCGCGATATTTTGCCTCGATTTAGATTCAAAGTTCAAATCTTTAACTTTTTCGCAGATTCATCCGAGAGATATCTTTCGTTTGTTTATCGCCTTCTGGCCTAATGATCTTTATGAGCGGAGCAAATGAAACACAATTGTAATTAAAAATTTGGTAATAACTGGTAGACTTCGCAATTTAACAACAAAATTATAAAATGTGGAATCTAAATATAACAGAATTGAGAAATTTCGAATTTCATCGGTACGTAACAAAAACGCCCTTTCTACAAAGTGCTTGCGCAATTTCCTTGCTAAGCTAAAACATCCTCCTACGATAGCAACAATTACATATTGCAGCAATAAGAGACCGCTTCGCGTACAGGTGCTGGGAATGAATCCAAGAAACAGCGAAATCGTTAAGCGCGCGAAGACGACGACACAAAGTTGCAATTTCGCGCAACATCGTACAATCCACCCTCGAAAATCTCTGGAAAATCCCTCGAAAACCTTTGACACGTAACGATGCTGCCTCGATCGAAGACCTCGATTAACGACCGGGTCAATTATTAAACGCTGCAGATAAAACACAACGTTCGCGTGGAATGTAGGATCTTGCACAAGAAGCAGGAAAATTCAAGCAGCCAGAGGGGCGAACTGTAGGGCATCGATTTCCGTTTTGGCCCAATAACTCTGCTTCCATTTTCACTGTTACCAAGTTCCGCTCGGAAAGGACAGAAACTCGATCCCCGTTCCTCCCACTGTCCATCCCTGTGCAGCGCGTCATGTGTCCGTGACAATGGCATCTCGCGCTGCTTCATACATAAATGCGACGTAACAATAAACAGAGAGAGGCCAGGGGACGAGAACGAAGCGAGTGTGGGTGCAAGCAACGGGGTAGCGGCAAGGAGAGATGCTTCAAAGGCCGTCATAGCCGGAGGATCAGAAACCGATATGAGATTTGGCTATGTATGAATGATGTATCCCGCGACCACCGCTACTTGCAATCTCTGCCGCCCTCTCGCTCGGCTATGCGACCACGGAGAAAGGGATAAAGGGAGACAGAGAGGCGGGAATGTGTTCTCTGTTTGTCCACGGATATGTACCGGTATATTGCATATACGTATATCCCAGTTTAGCGACGGGAAAGGCGTCCGGGATAGGGACGCGAAAGCCAACCCCGGGTTACTCGGCCTCTATACCGATAGGGTAATTGCTTTCAATGGGACAACGGCCGAGATATTTTTGCCTCGTCGATTCGATTCGTGATGGCCGATTGTTTTCGTGAACGAGGCTTCGAGGATTTTTAGCATCGACGTAGTGTGCTAATTGCGAGTGCAAATGTTTGTAGCAGATAGGCTCGCGTGTTTGCACTCGACGATGAGCTCCGGCCGTCAATAGGACGAGGTGTTAAGAACGCTTTCCTGGAAAAAATTCGAATGACGTCAAACCGCACTTTTAGATATTCATTCCATTCTACGTCATACGAGAAGCTCGATGGGAAAGTGACAGGTGGGATGAAATGTGCAATTGGCCAGACACCGTGGACTTGGTGAGATTTCTATAGAGAAATCTTTATGTTTGTAGACATACGATGATACGTATAAATTATATCCACTTGTTCAATTGGTTCTCTAGAGTATAAGATCTTATGTGTCGTTCTGAAAAAGATGTACATCAGTTTCCTATTGAAATCTTCGTGAAACTCTACCGTGTATCCGTTTAAAAGCTTTGTAATTCCAGTATTGTAAATCTTAATATTATAAATTTGATATTCCACGGATCTGAGCTTTCCATGACAGGAATCGAGGCGATAATCGTAACACGAATTTCTCTGGCGTCGTCCAATTTCAGCGAAAGATACGGACGATTATCAGCACGCCTGGGAAGGCAGACGCGCGCGAATCTGAGACCGTAACCTTGAGGGGCGGAACGATGCAGATGTCGGAAGCAAGTGCAGTGTAATAGTTTACGAGAGAGGGCGTAATCACGGTAATGCTTAGACGAAGATCCAGACTCCTTTACGTTCTTCCATTTCCCCATGAGCTCGTTCCTTCTTTTTCCCTTTTTCACAGTAGTTCCGTTTTATTTCGCATCTGCGGGCAGATAATCGGCCGTGAAAGAAAGAGGGACAAAATTAGAAGGCGGATCCAACCATGAAGAAAGAATTGTTTAACGTTTTATAATACTTTCTAGGTCGTATGATCGACGATGGTTAACGTATCTATGAAAATTCTAAATGGAAAAAAGGAAAAGTCGTGGGCAGGATCGATATTACCGATACAACGATGCGATAGTTTCATCGAACTGTCTTTTGGCCCGATTTGTTCCTTTTTCTCCAGCGAACTTCTGCACAATTTTATTGCGAGCGCTTTATATTGCTATGAATCATCGTTACACAATCGGGAATTCGTGTTTCGCTTTGTGCAACTTCGACGATAAATCATCGGAAGAACGGGCCGCTGTTTTTCCTGCTATTTTCGCGACGTATGATGCCCGTTCCTTGATTTTTCTCTTTTTTTCTATTCTTCATCGGTCGCAAACTCTGGCAAATCCAAGAAGAAAAAATCTAAAACGAGCACTGTCTTTTCCAATCCTGTTCGAACGGGATACTCGAATTAATGCACGTACCGAAGAAAAGCTCGTAAAATAAAATCAACGTTACTGAAAGATTTGAAATACCGTAAAAAAAGGAAGTCTCCGTTCGGCTTGAGAATTTAAATCAACTTTCCGTCCCAATTTCATTTACTTAAACACAAACGTTCAAGCCTCCACGAGTAACATAAACGACACGTTTCACCCCAAATTTTCCCGGGTTTCTCCCTTTTCTATCCGCGGCAAGCGTACGTACTGGGGATGAACGTAACTCGTTCATCAGATTAGGCCATCGTAAACTCTCGCAGGTGACGGGGAAGCGTAGGGTGTGTGGCACTCAAGGCTGTTGAACGAGGCGAAGGTAAGAGGCTGATGGCACGCAGGAACCGAGTCGAGTGCCGTAAGGACTGCAGCCTCCTTTCATGTAAGGTAATTAACTACCGAGAACCGTTGACAAACACCTAACCCTCTCGCGTACAGCCCTCGCGTCGTGGCCGCCTCCTTTCCTCCAACCGGTCGTCCACGTCTTCCGTCCTTTTATTTATCTTTCAAGCAGCCGACCTCTTATTCCCCTCGGTTTCACGCGATTTAAACTTTAAGCAGAAGCAGTTCCGGTCGAAGGGAGTGTAACGTTAGAAATTTAACAAAAGAGTGGAGGAGGCAGGTTTGTTTCTGGAGGTCGGCACACACGATATTTTCTAGAAAGTAACGCGCCTACGAAATTTTCTTCGAATTCTTCGACACGGAAAGTTGCAGGATTGTAATATCCGTTTGTGAACCGTGTCGGACGTGTTTTGTTGAAATACCACGATATTTTAAACAATTATGCGGAGAACTTCCAACACTTTTAATTCGGAATTTTACAAAGAAGAAAAAATTGGGGAAGGAGGAACGTGTGTACGATGCAATTTCAACAAAACCACAGCTATTATAGTCGTCGGTTTACTGAAACGATGTAGCGGTGGCGACAATATTTCCCGCGTTAACTTTGTCGGTGTTCGCGAAACGATAAAGGCTCTAGAGGGTACTTAGCGCGAATCAACAATTTTGCAGCGCATTTGTTTACGCGACCCGGGCAGGCCTCTCCCTCGTAATATCAGGGATTCCGCGTGGACGTCAAATAAAAGCTTCGCCCATGAATTATTTTGCCGGCTAATTTCCCCGGTGGCGCATCGCTTGGACGCTGGCCTGAGGGACGCACCGGCTGTTTGAACACGTCGCCGTCAAACTGACTTTATCAGAGTTAGGCTTGACAATCGCTATATAAAACTGTTAATCATGATTAAAGTTATAATGCCGCGTTCGACTGCGAGCCGCTGGGCAAACGAAAGCGTTGCCGGAAACCCGTCGAATCGTCACACGGTACCACCTGCTATTGCCGAAAAAGAACAGTAGCTATTTACGTCTGTCGTTACGATTGCCGACATGATTTTTAAAATCGGACTACGATCACTTGGATGACCGTATTAATACTAGTTCTAAAAGTTCTGACAATTTTCGACTTTAATAATTTATAATGTCACGAACTGATACCTCGAACAGCCTTCGAATGTAAATGATCTGTTATTGACGTTAAACATCCAATTTCCTTTAAATAGTTTGCTTAAGTTAAATGTTTAACTTTTTAGGAAAAAATGACGGAGCGTTTAACATTTTGCAAGATTACAAAGAATTTCGTTCTCGCGTTCAAAAGAAGTTTAAATATCTACGTTCTACGTATATCGTTTAAGTATACTTACATCTGGAAATAAAGTAAGTACGTAACATGGTTTGACTATGATAATGATTATGGCTATTCAATTGACTACGGGTAGTTAAGATTCTAGCTATATAAGGTTGAGAGTCAACAAGCAAACGTTTGTTCTTCTAATTCGACCATCGACTCGTCCTCGTGTGGAATACGTTCGATCAACAAAATTGTTTAAGTAACCTTCGCTTTGTCGTGTAGCGATACGCAGATGATTTACTGCTCTCCGTTACCAATAAATGAACGACAAGATGCAATTTTGCCATTTTGCTAGATTGGATAATAAAAAGTAAACTGCAGGCTGCTTCTCGAAACTTGTCAATCTTATTTCCACAAATATTGTACAAAAGCTTCGATATAAAACGGATAGTACAAAATATTTCAATTTGGGTAGCACAGAAAAGTTTATACAAATGTTCGAGGGTAATTATTTACAGACTGTCTTATGACGCATTTAATACTGCTTTAGAACAGCAGTGTATTACATTTAAATTAGAAAATAGATGGTGTGTAAGATATTTAAAAAAGGACACTCTATACAAGTCCCTTAACGTGAGAGAGAAACGTTGAACCTTGAACAGAGTACTTAAACGTACGTTACTTCCGAAAATACGCATAAATATCGATGAAAGTACGCACGACAAATGACGCACGAGTCATTTTTTTCTTTGCGCGACAACCACGCTCTAATTACACCTGCAATCGTATAAACACGACGAAGAATTATACAGTGATAAAGCTTACTCTACATTCAGTCTATATCGAGAACACGTCGCACTGGACCGTCACACGTTTTATCGTCATCTTCCAAGAATCCTTGGCTAGCCACGCCAAAGATGTTTGTCCATAATAAACCGGACCAGCAACGACAAGACCATAAGAAAAATGATCACTGCTCCACCGACCAAAATGGCGCCGTATTCTGAAAAATAATAGTCATTGTGTTCCGTATCCGAATAAATAGCGATAAAAGCACGTTGAACATGTTCTGTGACATTTTGATTACTCGAATCTTTCAGCGGGAATACGAAAACACGAAAAAATTTAAATTTCAAATCGTCACATTGTAACTTTTATTCCTTATTTTCATTTTTACTCCTGGTAAAAATGACATTTGTATGCCGACAAGTATAAAAAACAAATTTAATTTTACGTTGGAACAGGGAGGTAACGACGAAGTGAAACGACCGTGCTTTTCTGCAGAAGCAAAAAAAAAAAAAAAAAAGAGGAGAAAAAAATATCAGAAAATGGAGGTGATGTCACTACAAAGGCAGACCGCGTGCATTTTGCCGTGTTACATTCAGCGATTACAATAAAAAATTGATGGTAATGAATCTTCAGCAGGTCGAATTATGCATGCTGGAAACCGAGCACCATTAAAGATCTCGTTACACGCGACATGCGTGCTCCAAACGATGGAAAATTTCACGGCAAAGAGTCGCGTTCTCTCCGCCCCCTCCCTCCTCCTCACTTTGCATTCAAACGAATTTATTCCCCGTCGCAGCGTGACAATTCCAAGTACGAAACACTGAACATACAATTACGAATCACAAGACAAATAGGGCTGCGATTTTCAATGCAATTAAAAATAATTATCGTACTTCTGAATCATACGTTTAGACGGCGTTACGACCACTTTGTAAACAAAATCTCTCACGCTATTTAACATGCAGCAGAAATTAAAACAAAAATGTATTCTATTAAAAACGTGTAATAACGAATCGGGACAAGGTACAAGAATAAAAAAAAATTAATTCCAGACTTGACAAAAGCGAATACATAAATACATAAATCTTCCACAAAAAGTAGTCACTTCTTTCCAGCCGGAACACACAATCGCCAATAAAAATACTTACTCCGCGTCCTTCCACCCGTATCCTTGATTATGGACATGTTACTCGTGGAGCTTTCTCTCGCGAACAAAGATCTGCGGGAGCCGAACATGAACAGCCTGCAAGGCATTGATGGCATCGAGATTGACGCGTGTTGACCGTCGCTTCTCCTGGGATGGGAACCAAAACCTGGCGACGTCAGGCCTGGTTGGAAACCAGCCAACGGAGTCGCGTCCGTCCTGCAGGATGTTGCATTGCACGCGGAATACCGATTTCCTGAAAAGTTGTACGGCCAACCGACGTGATTCGGTGGAACAATCGCGCTGTAAGGCGGAGGATCGTCATCGTTTCTCTCAACGTCATCGACGGTGATCGTTGTCTGCGTAATGGGTCCGTTCGTTGAAGTCCTGGAGGTAATGATTGCGTTGGCAAACTCTGGCGGATCCTCCTGGAGCAACTTCGACGATGGCAACATGATTCGATGGATTCTTGATAGAGCGTTTTTTTTTTTTTTAAAGATTCGTTCAACTTAAAAAATGTATGCGTTCATTGGTATGCGATCTGAAAGAAAGTGGAAAAATAAATTTTTAGCACTGTTACGTGCTATCGCTTTTACTGAAACGCAATTCCTACCAGTGTTCCAGTGTATCGTGACAAATGAGCATGCACGCTACTGACATTATGTATCTAAATGACGGCTGGCGTTAGTAATGCAAGTATTAATGGCTTGAATAAAGTCTGAAAATACTGCGCCGATGTTCGAGATTACACTTGTCTAAAGCTATGCCAGCATTATCATCGAATAAGAGCTCGACGATAATTTATTACCGCGTAGTAATTCGCGCTTACACGTGGAAATAGGTTACAACTAAAAAAAACTGTCACTACAAAAACTACGTTATCGCCGCGTATCACGGAGAGAAAGAAATATTTTTTACCGTCATGCATTTTCACTAAAATCTCGACGTCTACAAAATTATTTTCATATCAGGATTTTATATTTATTCGTGTCAAGCTAGCTTAAAAATACAGAGAGAATTTCTTTTGCCAGACGATCTTTTACCCTAATCTTTCCTTTTGCTCTGATTCGATCGTGATTCATAAACGGGTTTCAATTATTGATCGCATACCGGTAATCCTTGAAACGAGCTATTGCTTTCCTCGCGTTCGGACACTGGATTGGATGAATGATCGACCTCTATTTCAACGTGCGTGATTTACGAAGCGAAGAAGAAAATGAATGACGTGATTTCGAATTATCTCGAAACGACGCAGCCGAAGAAAATAGAATTCCGATCCGTTCTGAAGGAAAACTAGAGTCTAATATAATCATGGAACATGGAAGAAGTAAGAAGAATTTTCACGATCAGTCGAGGAACGATTTCCAGATGTAACGAGACGTTTATATTCCTGAGAGAGCTATTTGAAGATCTCGTAGTAGTTCTCTCGTTCTACAGCTTGCGTAATTCGTTTCTATGGTCTACTTTAGCGGTTTCAATGTCAAGGACAAGTTGAATAACCCCGAAAGTATGGGCGAGCAAACAACGAAGGCAACTGCTTTTCTCTCCGAAGGACAGTCGGTTCGATGAGTCAATGGGGATCCCGAATGTGTTTCGATTCTTCTTAATGTAAAAAAAGTGAAAGTAACCTTATCGGTAATTATAAAATAAAGCGTGGTGGGAACAAAATTGACCTTTCCTTATTCCGACATAATTTTTAATGCAACACGAGTAAACGTTGAAATTGATCTAAAAATATTTATGTAACTGAGAATACATCGTATCCGATTAACAAACATTGTTAACTTCAAAATTAATGAAACATCTATGTACGATTGCGTGAACTCGAATTTCGCTAAATTTCCATTCCAAACACGTAGATACTCTCGAACAAGTAGCAATCCAAGACGAAAGTGCCACTTTCTCTAATTAAAACACCAATCAAATACACTTTTCACAAATATCAACAAACTACAACCACCGTCTTCCATTTCAAAGAAACATAACTTTGATCAAAACCGTATCAATAACGTATCTACCATCACAAACAATTTCCAACTTAAAGCAACTGGATCATGGCCTACCTCTCACAGTGCACTTGTTCCGAAGTAAAAACCACAAGCGTCGTGCCAGTCGCAAATTCACGATCCGACGAACATCAGGACGTGTCCAGCAACTTGTCAGCAGTCTTCACTGTACCACTACCGCAGCACGTCTGCACACAACAGTCGACAAAATCAATCGACTACAACGGATGCTCGCGATTTGTACATTTTGCAATGGTCGAGTGTCGACGACACGATCAACAGGTAGCAATCGCAAGACCGCGATACTGCAGACCGGAAACTATCTTATTGACCGTACGAAAGTACGCGAATACTCGAGAACTCGTTAGATGCACGAGGCGTGAAATGTTCCTTGGATCCTTAATCACAGAGAAGCGACGAGGGAAGCGTGCAAGCGCCTTTTTCAGTGTCGTTTGACACACTTCTTCATACTCAACGCGCGGACGATCGTCGAAGGCCCCGGGAATATTCCTTGTTCGTTACCCGAGTCACGATGGACGATATTTTTTAATTTTATAGCATCGACGATGATTCACATTGCGACTAACTGCAGATTCGTAGACACGGGAACAAGAGACGAAGATTCTAACGGCATTCCTTTGTGACTCTGGTCGTCGTCTATGATACCTTTATGATTTTACAGCGTCCAGAAGAATAGTTCGCGTCAGGTGTGAGCAGCTGCAGGTTCGAAGACACGCGAACAATCCACAAAGATCCCGATGATATTCTTCGTTCATGAACCGAGTCGCGATCAACGACACTCTTACAGTTTTTTAACACCCTGAAGAATGGTTTGCGTTGGCTGTAGATAGTTGCAGGTTCGAAGACGCGCGAGCGTCCAGTGACGATGATAACGGAGTGGCGGTTGTCCGTCGACAGTCCATCGGACCAATCGCGCACTCTGCCACGGCCAATCCCGCGTCCATCGTTACCCACCTCCGTGTCTATCCTACGGGAATGTCGAGGACGTTGCCGGTGATCAAGGTCGCAGCCACATCGCCTTTCGTGGTAGTCGCCGACTAACTGTAGAATGAGGGTGACTAAAGCAGACCGATTTGTGTTTAGCCATCTTTCGAATAGCTTGCGACAAATATGGGAATGATGTCGGCAGAAGAGGTATGGTGAGGTCATGAAATTGGTCAGAGTTTAGAGAGTTGTAACAGGAATTTGAGTAGGTGGATACATAAGCTGAAAGAAACACGGTAGGTGGATACGATTTCAACTAAAATATGTTCTTCTTTTGCAGTACCTACATCTTAAAAAATTCACCCGATGAAAACCTATCTTATGGAAAATTATCAGCGGACTGATTTACAACTCGTCGTGGAGTCGTTCGTTAAAAATTAAGAGGAAAAATTTGAATGATTAACAATTCGACTTCCAAAGGTGACCAGGTGATAAGAATCGAATGTTCGAAAATTTTTCCTGTGTCACTGTAAGTTTTTATCATTTCCTCGAAGTCACGAGGCAAAGTACAAGATACTTGTTTCTGTTGAATGATTTGCAAATTGCATGTCATTGCAAAAACAATTTGTTTCTATCCCAAACCGCCGTCCGAAATCTCGATTTTATTTTAAATTTTAAATGCCTCGATAAAGAGAGGAAAACCTTCATGCGGATTAAGAGAAAGCGAGCGTAATTTTGCCGAGTGAAGCATATTTTTATTTATTTACATAGCGCCTCGTCAATGATTGGCCTGTTACGCCGCGTTACGAGTTACACTGCTTTCGCTGTGACAGCAGTTAGGAAATCTGGAATTATGTAACAACGGTGATACGTCAACATGATCGAACACTATTAGACACGTATCAATTTATGGATGCCGCTGCAAAATGGTCTGCAGCTAATTTTACACGCACTCGTACGATTTGACACATCGGGAGAAAAACGCTCGTGATATAACATAGAATTTGTTGTGTCATCCAATATTGTAAGAAAACATCAAGAGTATCGTTTGTTGTGATAGCTTTGCGACCTATAATGTGTATCATTTATCTCAATAACGATTCACATTATTTTTGTTAAAAGCACTTGCATGTTTTCCTGTGATTTCAATATTTCTGATATGAAAAAATTACGACTCGAATCCATAAATATTAACGACTGCAATAAGCGAATGACAGCAAAATAAAAATAAAATGTGTATCGTGAATAGTGACTAATTGCATTAAGCGATCAGGTTAGGTTCTTTTTTCTCTCCTCTTTATCTATCTTTCCATATTCTTCCTGCCATTCTCCAAATTGAAGATACTCTTGAGAACAAATTCTCACCTAGAATCCAACACATCTACTTGTACCATTCTAGGACAGATTGTTCTTCCTATGCTCTGCGAGCAAAGATTCCAGCTTAAACTAACGCAACGTAATTACACAAGAATCTGTGAGCAATTGCGGCGAGGCAACCTCTGAACAATCAACCAGAGGTTACGCAAACTTCATTCGTAATGCAATGAGACACAGTACAAGTACGTATTCACCTCATCACCGGTAAAACGCATCCGATTAAATGCGTTCAACGGTTCGCACGATGACGCTTTTTGCCGGCGAACTTCGTTGTCATTCACCGTACGAGCGACGCTTGAGAAACAGCAGATACGTCTGCTAGGTGGTTTTAATTTTCAATGCAGTGAGAGCACATTTTCGTTGCGGACTCGATCGCGCGGGTCGTGTTCCGCATACGTTCGCGCGAACGCCAAACCTCCGTGAACACGCACGCACACCTGTAGGCGCGAATTACGTGCTTGGCATACTTTCCACGGTGTCAGTGAGGAGAGACAGAAAGAAAGGAAAAATACATCAGAAAAACGTGCGAAAATGGACAACAACAGTCGCGTAGCTTGCTATCGTCGCAGCGAATCGTGATTTATGCGCGGAAGTTAACTGCCAAATCGACAGAGCGATATGATGAAAGATCAAAGTTGATCGGAGTCGTATCGGTCTCGCGGTCGTTGGCGATTTCATAGAAAACAACGCGGAAACGCGACCACCTTGCTGAATAAAACGGAATTTTTCTATAACGAGAAGAGCTTTATCACCAGAATCGTTCGTTATCCACGCTTAATGTATCTCGGCAAACAAGTTTGTTTTGCAACTGCAAAGTCATGTTAGATGGAATAAAGATATGTAATACGTGATATTAAAATATGTAAATGAAGAAGTGAGAGAAACGCTTGAAGCGAACGATGTGGGTTAATAATATCAATTTAATATCATGCGTGTAGTTCCAATAGTACACTTAGATTATCTGCTGTTTTTTGCTTTCCTTTTCCTGTAAACTTCCTGTAAAATTTCTTCGATGATTTTTTACAATGTCGTGTAGAATTATGATATAAGAATTTATTCATCCACAAACTTGGACTGCTACTGTGTGATTGACTGTAATTCGTTCGACGTATTAACAGAAAAATCTTGTCATTTATAATTTGTAACTTGTAACTTGCGAAATGTTGCTAACAACGTTAATTCAATTCTCCGAGGAATGCAGCAAAACAACAGAAACCCACCGAATCCAACAAATATGATGGAAAATTGAACTTACCTTCTTTCGCTTCGATTTCAATAGCAATATCCACGAAGCACACAAACTTCGGTCCCGGGTACGAGCAGAAACGAGAGAGATATCATCGTTTCCGTATATCTAGGGGTAACAACCCTATAACGAGTTGGGGCGCGAAACGAAGCCGGTAAGTCGAACGTACGCGCGCTGTTATTGAAACTTGGATGGCGAAGGTGGTACGAGGCGATTTCTCGGTTGCACTGCGCTCGCGCGATAGCCTGCACTCTCGTGTTACGTGAGAGGAGAAGGGAAAACGCACTCGCGAGATCGTCGGTCATAAAGGTAGGTTACTACTGGATCTGCGGCGACTACGACGCGACGGTTCGTTCGCGCGAGTAACACGCAGCTCGAACGTGTTACGTGCGCCCGAGATGCATTTCTTGCGTTCACATTCGAAAGCACCGGCCACGCTTCTCTTCATCGTGCTCAACGGTTACTTACTGAATCGTGGCCGAGTCGCGGAAGCTGTCGCAGCCTGAGGAATCCGGCAACGTGTTTGAACGCGTTACGCAAGAATTTTATGTAACACGTTACAAAATGATGCTGAAATCTTACGAGCGATCTTGTTCGGTCGGCCGGCGAAAAACCTGGCCGTTACGCGAGGTTCATGGTGTTTCGCGGTAACCAGAGTGTCAAGAATTCTTGGTTTAGATCAAGATAATTTTTGCTTCGAATACCAAGTTATGGAAATTCATTACAAGCATAATGTGTATGTTTAATAAAATATTTCCTCGTTCTGTTGATAAATAATGGCGTCAATGAAGCACTGACGCAAGCAAATTAATTGTTTGTAAACATATTAATTTTTATTCTATTATCTTGACCTGCTACGACTTGAATAGATATTCCAATCGTAGCAGGTTACAATCGACGTTATTCATATTTTATTCATACGCTTGTACATATCGATATCGTTATTACGAGAGAGAACTCTAGAAATAGTGCCAATACGACCAATGAGATAAATCATTTATTGCATTCACTTATGCATTCATATATTGCATTCGCAGTAATTAATTATGTATTGTAACCATCTTGGCGACGAGACCTTTCTTCAATTAAAAAAATACAACACAACCACATGGATTTTGCTCGATATTTGAAAAAATCATATATTTATAGACCGAAGAAAGAAGAATCGATAGCCTCCCCTCTCCTTATACGACCTAGGGATACGGACTAAAAATACCGACGAATCTTTTCACGAATTTCAGTCTCGTAGTCATGGACCCTGCAATGTCATCGAAGCGACACCTAATCAAACCTATTCGACACCTAAATCACGTCTAGCGGGAACGACCTACACGTTTCCTCCGAAACCCAGGCAATTCGAGCTGCCAGTTAGGTCTGGAACCCGCGATAACGTTGCCATCGTCGTTGCAAGAGCGAGTCAGTCGGTCCCAGTTGCCAGAAAGTCCCGTTAGAGAAATTTCTGCCGGGAACCTCGGGGATCGTCTTTGTGCCAGTGGAAATCGTAAGATTGGTATCGCGTTCCTCCCTCTGATATTGCGTCTCACCGGTGGCGTCGTCGTCGTCATTGTCGTCTTTTATTTCAAGGGAAATTAACGACGACCGGGCGAGTAATTGTCGGCTGTTAAGCCGCCGCGGAACGTAATTACGCGAGGACAAAGCGACGTAGCAGGAGTAAATACGGAAACGCGGTAGCGAGGAAAACGAATTTGTCACGGCGGTTTTCGGGGAGGGTGGTACGAATGGAGTAGAGGCGGCGAAAACTTCTTCTGCCGCTTTCATCGGAACTAGCGAGTTTTCCAAAGTTCCCCGGTCGGTTCTGTCGGTGATAGGCGTGCGATAACGAGCACAATGGACGTTGCATAATTTTAATTGGACGCTTTGTCCGACCCCTGTCTCCTTTACCCGCCTGGTAACGGGATTACGTGTCAAGAATGATTTTAACCGAACGCCCGTCGCATCCTTCTCGGACGGTTCGATTTTATAATGAGTTCGATCGTGGTCGGTCCCCTTTTGTCCACAGCCAACGAGGAAATCCGGTGCATTCGAAGAATTTCATTAGGAATCGGGAATCACTCTACGGAACTTTCAGACACCTCCCTATCTCAACTGCGGCTTGCTTTTCGCGATTGACAGCTATTAACTGATATTGTCTCGCCTGATACTTTTCTCGTTCCCTATTTGCGAAAAAATTTGAAAATGATACAGGAGATTATTTGCACTAATGGAGGGGGGGGGGGGCGAAGCTAAGCGATTTTTCGGATAATCGACCTGGCAAAATGAAATTTATGAAGGGCATGAAACAATTGAAAATGAAACAATTTTCATGCATGGATTTATTAGTTCCATTGCGTGGTCTATTACAAGATA
This sequence comes from Bombus confusus, assembly GCA_014737475.1. NCBI lineage: Eukaryota > Metazoa > Arthropoda > Insecta > Hymenoptera > Apidae > Bombus > Bombus confusus. The sequence continues at coordinate 7,503,749 of JACXIV010000002.1, read as the reverse complement.
TTAAGCTTGGACACTTGAAACAGGACGGACAAGTGTAAAAATTCTTACACAATTTAATGATTCACAGTGCATTTGGAAGGAACTATTAATTTTTTACATCTTTTTGTTCTCGTTCTCGTTTGTTTTTCAGTTTGAAAAGCAAAACGCATTCATCCTTGATTCTAAGAAAAATATGCTTTTCATCGTCCGATTCTTGTACTTGTTTGTTTGCTGATTCTAATAAAAATATATCCTTTTTCATTCCTGCGAGATTTTTTACTCGACAGAACGAGATAATACGATTACAAACAACTGATAAAGCGCTTTTCCATGGATCGTTTAAATGCTCCACGTGGAGTACAGCCCGATAACGGTTCTACTTGGAACGTAACGTTACGCACAGTACCGTTCATTGCGTAACAATGGCGATTCGAAACTACATCTTCCGCGCTTTCAAAGCGTAATTCAATTCGTAATGTAACGTCTGGCTTTCACCGACGTCTGAAAGTACACGAAAAGATAATTCTTCCGCAAGACGGTATCTTAATGCCGCGAAACTCAGCCGTCAGATAATGCCTGTTATTAATTTGCAAGGACGGTAATGCGACTTCTGCGCTGAATAGGGTCGCGCGCCGCGCAACTAAAGACGTTGCTTAATTAAATTAGCAGTTACAGCTAACGTTAACGTAAGAGAATCTCTCCCTTTCCACTTGTTCCAAAAGCATCATCGAAACGTTGTGTCACCTTCCCTGGTGTACAAATTTCTCTCTAACTATGACATCTTATATTTCAACTTAACATGTTATACACCTTCCTCTCCCGTATACTCGTATTTAGAAATATGAACGATTTCTCAACACGTACAATGCCTACAGTATCGTTATTTAACTCCTTAATATCCAAATTTATTTCTAATTTACAAGAAACGTACAAAGAATAGCGTTCTGTAACAAGTTATCTTTACGTACAGTCAGCTACCATAAGTATTCGTTCACCTGCTCAACTTTTTTAACACATTGTGTTATCTCATTCAATTTTTTGTTAATTGTGTACGATAATTATGAATATGAAACGGTTGACGATATTACTTTCTTGTAATTTCTGTCCTTTTAATTGTAACTTTATGTACATATATACCGTATGGATGTTCTGTGTTCGATCGAGTATGGTAAATGGACGAATACTTCTGCGACTGTGTATCCTACCACAAAACATACTTTCGCTTCGAGTCAGTAGTCCAGTTAAATAAACAGTTAAGTGACGAGTACGTTGACTCTGCCCACGAACATTACGTTCTGTACAAATTGGATGTCCCTACTCCTGTGCCCACAAACGTCACACGCGTAAGCGTTGTGAACTTAATCACTGCTCTTATTTATACGTATATTCCAAATTCGTTAAAACATACGTATATTCCTAATTCATAAGACTGCACATCTTTTGACTCAAAGTAACACTCAACAAACGATAACGAAATAGCACCACCATTCAGCACCATAAAAGCACACTTAACCACGATCAACGAATCGTAATCAACAAATCGAATTCCACCATACGTATGTCCGTATTAGCCATTAGTATTTGCATTACAGACATTAGAGGTTCGGGAACGGGCTACAGCGTTGCACAAACGTTAAGAAACTGTGTCTGTGCACGTTGTAATTAAGCGGCGAGCAATTACTCCTTGTCCCTTGAATATGACGAAACGGATAGTGGCGCAAGGTATGTACACGGACCCGAAAGTCCCGGTGATCGCGCGATGCACTTATTTCGGGGGAATTAACGAGCGTGGGTTGGCGTTGGACGAAAGGGTCGAAGGGCGGAATGGAACGCCGAACGTGCGAGGGAAGGGGTCGTGCAATTTAATCGTCGTGAATTAAGCGCCAGGGGACGTAATTACGCGTAGAACAAAGCACTGAACCCGCGGTCCACGCGGCCAAGTAAATACGGAAATATAATGGTACAAATTTGTCGCGAGTGCACGGCACTGCATCCGTTATCGGCGACCATTGCGAGGGCCCGCTTCCACCGACTACAGGTGGGGGTCGCGAGTGCAATTTAAAAGTCCATTTGTTTCTGGATAACGTCAGGAGACGCCGACGCCAACGGTACACGCATTTCATCCGAAAAATATTGTACCTGAAAATGGTGTACCGGGGTAATACGTAATGGTTACGCACGGCTTCCGTGGACGATGAGTTAAAAATGGGTAGCAGAGGGGTGAAGAAGCGGCAGGATAAATTTACCGATAGCGAGACTGCCGTTTTGGCCAAGGATTTTTATAGAGATACGAACACGACACTACGTGATGGAGGGAACGATAGATAAGCGTATTTACGTATATTTCGAAATATTCAGAAATCGCACGGAAGTTTGTCGAAGATGGAAGATTGTCACAATCGCGTATGTCACGATGTTTTGGGAAACAGTTTAACGCAAAACTGATTAATAACGAACGTGCTAAAGATAACACTGGCGATATCAGCAATTTCGCGTAAGTACTACCGCGTGCAAATTCGACTTTGCATATCAATTTACGAGCATCCAGTAGACCGTAACTATCACGATTTGCCTTGTCCCAATTATATTACTCGTTAATCGAAGAAACCTGCTTCTATGAAATACTTCTCATTGCTCCGCCACAGTTTGCGCCATTAAAGTTAATGCCCCTATACATCACAGGTCACGGCGTCGCGTGTTTGCGGTTTGTCGCAAACAGTCGATGATTAAGTTAACGACGCATTCATTCTGCGAAACGAAGGAACATTGTGTCCGCCTCGTGCATGCATCTGTGTCCTTGGCAAATTGTGTTAAACAGTGCGTTTCTCGTGCGCGTTTTGTGTCGCGTGTCTTTCGCAGTTTAACGATGATTCGCGCGATTAATTCTTCGCTTCGCGTTCCCGAACTCCCGGAAGAGTTATTGATCGGCTGGATTATCATCGAGGTCGTTGACTCGCGCTGTCGCGCTCCCTACGCCTATGCGTGTTACAAACTATGTGACAGTGAATTGTGAACGAAACTTAAATCATCGTCGTTCGAATTTCGCCTCGTATTTTTCAACTTCCCATTTCGACGACTGTCACCGATCGATTACAGACGGTTCGCAGCGTGTTTCGCGTACAAAGCGCAATGGTCGACGCCGGCTTGTGTGTTTTCAATGTTCACGGTCACGGCAGCGAACGTTTGCGCAACGCCGTTCGAGAAATCGTGTCGAAAGCTCGAACGAAGTTTCAAACATACGACTTCAGCTATTCGAGACACGTTTGGTAAACGGTACTCCGTTTCGAAATGACTTCGATCCTGATACATCGTTGAAGAACGAGTATATGGGTAAAATGCGGGATTTACACGAATCGCGTTTTGACTAGCTAAAACCTGAATTACGGTATTTTTTTAGATTTAGAACACAGTTGTTAGGGCGATGGTAGACGCAAGAATATGCAATTATTTACTACAGCAAGAGATGCGTACAAAATATCATCAATTACAGAACGTATTTCTTTGTTACATCGACAGTTCTTCGATATACACCTGTAAATTTTGTATTGGAGAAATTATCTAGACAAAACACGAACTGACGTATTATATTATATCTATCCGTATTAAACATTTCACGTCTTGTCTAAACAAAATACGATTCGTCTTATTTTCTGCTGATCGTAAGATATACATATTTTATGAGCAAATTTAACATTCCCGCGAGTGTGTCGTAAATTTGCGCAGCGAAATACACGATGAGGGAAAGATAGAGGTCCGTGCGAAACAAGGTTTAGTTAGCCAAGGACGTGCGTTAGATCTGGACAAAGCAGCCAGGAGGTTAGCGATATAATTTATTCCCAGTGTAGACGCGCGCGCTCGTGAAGAACAAGAGACACGGTGGCGACAGTATTACGGCGAACGAGGATAAACGAGTGTCATAATTAAGAACGTTGCACGGAAAAGCTCGTTTTCACGACACTTCGAGCCTCTCGTCGCTTTATCGTCGCTTCGTGTGTCGCTTCAAGTGAGGATATTGCGCGTGCACGTGTGCTACGCCATCGCATAGACGCGCTTACACACGCGTTTGCCATTTTACTCGCGAGCCTCCAGAAGCTGGGTTCGCTGCCGGAAATTGCACGGCGTGAATTTAGCGCTTTGCCGTTCGACAGCTTGACTGAGTACACTTTCCGCCGCGGCGTGTTAGACGACAGGTTCGCTGACGCGCGGCCGTCTGTTCGCTCGTGTGCGTCCCTGTACGTCGTATTTAGGTTATACGGGGTGTTCCACAAAGTAATCGAGCAACGAGAAACTCGTGGCGAAAGTAAGATGGCCATTAACGCTTTCGCGTTGAACCTCGTCTAATGAACACTCGAGTGCGCCCGTGGTGAAATTTGAACGCGCTGGTGCCACCGTTTAGTTTAAATGCTCGCAGTGTACGCTACTGGTGCGAGCATGCGCGCGACGCGTTGCTTTTACGCGTCGAGTACCATTGAACGAGTTAAGGAAGTTAAAGTCGTTAAAGAAGCGCTGCTGCGAATGAGTCCGCGAAAAATTGCCGAGAAATGCTTCCACGAGACCGTAACGCGCGATTAGGGTACCATAAAATCTTTGGAATTTTTTGGATGGTAATGTGAAAGACGACGAGCTGCTTGAGCGTATCGTGGCCCCATTAAAAAAAAAAAAAAAAAAAAAAGAGGCGGAATCTTGTCACGAGACGATTATATTACAATGTCGTTTCGACCTTTAGAATACTGCCAAATTCTTGACTGAAAGGCCATTTATATTAATTTAGCAACGAGATAAATTTTCGTTGAGGAAAGAATACATCAAGGAAAATTTTATCTACTTTTTATCTTAATGATATTCGGTTGTCAGGATGTTTGTCGTCCATGGTGTCAAGAGATCATATAAACCCGGATTGTTTCGTCTATCTTACATCTGCGGTTGCACGGTACGTTATGTTTAATGTATGAATGAGCCTAGAGAGCGATACGTGGAATACAAATGGTTCTTGTTAGAGTCGCGAACGATCGAAAGATTTTTGCGACGCGCTACACCTCGAGTCATGGATTAATTTGACTCGGATGACGTGCGGTTACTTTTTATTGTTAAACGGCCGTCAGATTTAATCGCTAACGATATTCAGTCAGGAAAACAAACTTACTATTTTCATTTATTTGCGCCTTAATGTTAATAATTAATGTTAATGACAACTGGAATAATTTAGTTTCTGGTTAAGTATAGACGCGATAGACCAAGATAGAGCCTGATGCGGTTATGAATAATTACAAACTGCACAGCCTTCTATTATTAAAACTGCTCTTATCAAACACTTCGTGATTAAAGCATAAACCTATTGACAAGCTTCCTAACTAAATTTAGTAACGTTTCCTTCAGTCCATCTTCTTTCCTTCCCTATAATGTTTAATTTTTACCATGTTTTGACCATCAGAATATGAAACGTCTCGAAATACAAACGTGTCTCTGTTTGCATCGTTCCAAATTAACATAATTGTAATAGTCAGGAACTAGAATACGCCTTGAAGGATTCGATCCATTGTATAGTTAGTTTATCGTTCAACGTATGCTTGTGCGCTTTGTGATATTAAAATCAGTTGAGTAACCTCTCGATGTATTCGGACTAACACCTATCCAGAATTAGCTCGCTACAAAGAACAAGTATCTTTGTCCCTCGGTGGGACTATGACACATTACACACATACGTCGAGCGAAGGAATTACAAGCTGAAGGATTTTCAACGTACAGCATCGTTAATTACAACCAATGACACTTAAGAAATGTCCACTTAAGAAATCATCTAGCAAACACCGACGTCAAATCAAACACGGAAACGGTGGTAACCAGCATTGGCGTCGCCACTTTAACCAACCATCTCTCGCGACGATCAAGGATTTCGAGCGCGCTTGTGCGCCCGAATTTTCGCGGAATCGTGAACAAAAAACGCGGTCCAGCCGACCAACTATCCAGCTAGCCGCGGTTTTTTCTTGCTCGCTGAAGCGAAGTTTGATTCGACCGCGATGACATCGTTGACACGACATCACACTAATCCTTTTTTTCCTGTCGCGTTTGCGGTGAGTCAGCGAGCGTCACACTTGGTGCACGCTGGAAAACCAAAAAAATGAGAGAAAAACTAGCAAGAGCGTGGAAAAATAGGAGCTGACGTGAAAACAAGGGAAACAGAGAAGAAAAAAAAGGGGGAGGGGGGATAACCGTAAAACAAACCGCGTCTACGAAATGATACAATGGTTCTCGCGCGAGCATTCGAATCGTGGATTGTTCGCGACCAAGAAGATGGCGCACAGTCGGTGTACAACGGAACGACAATTCGAATTTCCATCGTGTTCGCTGGCCAGCCGCGCATTTTTTACAGAAACGCGCCCCGTCGCCCAGTTGGCGCCGAAACCATTGATTAAAGTCCGGCGCCGACCCATTTTTCCCTGCTTCTCTGCCCCTTTCTCTCAGCCCCTATATATTTCTCTATCCTCGCTCCTCGGTTCCTCTCTTTTTCTATTTCGTTGCTTCTCGCTGTATTTCGTCCTCGTCCCATGCTCTTACCCCTTCCATTTTTGCTTGCGAGCACGGCGCGTACGCGCGAACTTTTTGGCACGGAGATGTGAGCGCGTTAGTACCGCCCCGATTGAGAATCACCGACACCACTTGGCTCCGACTGATCTATAAACCTGTGATGTCTCTGTGAAGCATCGCCAGCTAGTCTGCTCCGCGTGTTTCGGGTATATCGCTTGCGATAAAGCACGTTCACGGACGATATTGCAAGTCTTGATCTCTTTCCGCGATCGTTCGTTCCTTGTTTCAGATGTCCAATGCTGCGTTGGCGGTGGAAGATTTTTCGACAGCACGGGATTCTGTTAATGCGCAATATGTACATTCTCGTGAAATCAGTTGATCAACTGACAATGAGAAACTTAAAAAAGGTTCAAAACAACTATAAACGATAAACTAATTTTGGAGTTGCGAGAGATTCTTGGAATCTCAGATCCCTTTGGGATCTGTATGACTTTCCTTTCCAAGAAATCCTCGGAATTCCTGAGGTCCTTGGATGATTCAGTTGCTCGATGCCCTTGGCATTTTGGAAGCCTTGATATTTTGGGGGCCTTGAGCTTTCCAAAATCTTCAAAACTTTTAGTATTTCTCAAGGCTTCTGTCATCCCTGCAAAAATTTCGGAATCCTCTGGAATGTCTTAATCGCCTAAAATATAAATTATATCTAAAGCGTATTCTAGCGTGTTACGCAGTCATCGTTATAATTACCGCTTTCGTCACCCTGTTGACCTTCATTGCATATATAGTATGTATTACATATCTAGTACTTAGTAAAAAAGTAGTAGAAGGAAAAAAGAATTGCGATATTTACATACTAGTCTGAAACGAGGCTAAGAATTCGCAACACGATGCTAGTAAGACCTTGACGCAGAAGATACTTCTTGATCCGGCCATTGCCAGAGTCGACATAAGTTAATGAAACTTATGTTTTAACTACCGAATAAAGACAACAGGTCCAAAAAGCGAAATTATAAGTTGTTATACATTTTTCTTACGCGAATTGCTTTATAGAAATTGTAGTTTCGCTTAATACCGTTTTAACTTGAAATATCAGAACAAGAATAAGGTACGGTAGGACGATACATTTTCAGAATGGTATCGATTCCGAATTTGTACCGCTACATTTAACAAGCACCAGCGAGCCGAAGATGCATTGCACATTGATGTATGGCATGCTTGATAAACAGTCCATTGAAGTCGCTGTTTCTGAAAATACCTGTATTATTCAATACGTTTTTTGCGATCTAACTGACCATAAGCGCTCTTCGATTCCTTTTCCATTTGCCTCGAACCCGTATAAACATTTCGGATGAATTTTAGAAAAATTTTCTCTCACGGAAATTCTACACGTACAACGATGTTAACTTGGTTTAACGCATTTCAAGCTTCAGCAAGATTGTAAAACAGATAAAACACCGTCAGAGGAACGAAATCGTTTGGAATATTCGTATTGTTTCAATTCGAGCGAGCAGCACGTGATCGAGTTATTTGATTTACTGCGCGGTTCCCAGATTCGTCGGAATTTGTCGTCGATTTGCGAGATCGCGCAGCCGTACCGATAAAGGCTTAAATCGTAGTGAACCGATAAGATCGTTACCGGCGTCGTTCAACGCATTATCATACGTGGCGTCGTTCGACGCATTATCATACGTTGCGTCGCGTTTATTGAACAAAACGGCGATCGAAGCTGAAATTGATTGCTATCGTCTGCGAGAAACATTAATAAACGAAACCTATTAGAATCTATACACGCGACGTTTTCCCGCGCGGTATATTAATTTCATCAAATAACGGTCACGCTCGGAATTTTGGAACTTAAAAACGCGCGAACAAGGCACGGTTTGCAATAGAAATTTATTCTAGCAACAAAATGAAAATACGACACGTAAATGCGGTAATATAATATTATGGAAAATACGAGGCGTCTATTTACGTGATTTATTCGATAACGAAGTTCGAAATCGAAATTTATATTACGCCCGGAGTGTTCCGATTGCAATTGATTAACGTATCACGTGCATCGTGCACGCTATCCATTACAGCTTGCTCGCTGCTTGATACGACCACAATGACTGACCGTGAACACCCGCCTATCGTTTAGCGGTGACGTCTCGCCAAATTACTACTCAACATGGTGACTCTTTCGAAGAATTCATTGGCCAAAATTCTACATAACTAGAACACAGATCCCCTAATTTATAACGATAACTCACAATTCGACTATACGCTTCTCGAGTAAAAAGCGATATAAAGTCAGAGTATAAATAAAGATTAAAATGTAGCTTTAACTCTTAAAGTATTTTTTAAAAGTATTTATAACCCTGTAGTATTTTTAAGGCTAATAAAACCCGCTGGAGTAACCAATTTAACGTGTACCATAACAATTAAAAAATAATTAAAAAATACCTATTAAATTTTTTTTCGTCTGTAGAAAAAGATACAAGAATCCATTTTTATTGGTTCACTCGCATCGTAAAATGGAAGAAAACTAATTAAATTTTCTGTGTTTTTATTTCTACTTTCAATAATTGTAATTTTTATTCCCGTTTATTAATCGTCGAAAAGAATTTCGCGACTCCGCGCCGATGGCGCGTTCGTCACGCGAGTGAACACGGGCGCAAGCAATTAACGGATTTAAATGGGGAGGTTCGCCCGCGCGGAACTCGTCGTTGTTTTGCGTTACAATTTGTAAATTGTAAATTCGATCCGCGCGAACCCACGTACGCTGTCGCGACCGTAAAACGAGATAATTAATGAACGCGATGAAACGGTAACATCGGAGGATTCAGCCCGACGATATTCCACGGAATATTTCGAATATCGTGGCCGACTATCTTGCAATCAAGATAACCGATACATTGACGAGTGCAACATGGCCAGAAACAGTTTTCGGTATAATCGTGATATCGTGTCGGACAACGATTAATCGCTGAAACCAAATTCGTGATAATGCTCGTTAAAATTTATACAACGATCTTACGATGAAACGGTTATGTTTTCGTGTCTCGAACGATCGATGTTCAGGAACAATGTCGCTATTGGCGTAGGTTTTACGAACGTCAGTTTTAACGGATTGGATTCGATAAGGGAGCTTTTGATGGACGATTACTTTGAGGGCGCAAATAAATCCTGACTACAAAGTCACTCTGCAGCACTCGGATTTATCACTTGCAGTCAATCTCGCTTTACAATTTGTTTTCGTTTCTTGGACTACTTGCGCGCTGTGTTTTTAACAACGCCGCTATTCTGGCTGCTATGGTGTCGATTTTAAATTGAATCTCTTTAGTGAGAAATTCATAAACGAGGAAGATAATTATTTCTTATCTGTCTGCAAGAATAACAACCATTTATGAGGGAATTACTTATTCGTAATAATATTTATTTTACACGGTTGAATTAAAGAAAACCTAAACATTCAAATACATACACGCATACCAGTACTTTCTAAAAGACTAAAAAACCGAACTCGTAAGAAAAAATCTCTCTTAACTCAGTACCAAATCCCACGCGACGAACGCTCGTAAATCATTGTCGAACACGAACACTCGCGACTTTATTGTCAATAGAGTTGCAAATAATTCAAAATCGAAACATCGAGATTCGCTATCGACCGAATCGTATATCCCTGATATAAACTTGGTACAGTGTATTTGAAGAACGTGCGCGAAGTTGAACGAGGCAGCACTCGTCAGCTATCTTCGCCGCTGGTGCAAGACTTAAATCCGCACAGCGTGGTACGTGCAAGCGCTAAAGACGCTCAATGGAGGCATTGGAGACGTGGTGTAAGTAACGATCATATTTTGCTGCCATAACGGAACGTCACATACACACAGGCTCCTGAGAAGGAGCGAAGGTGGTGGCGATATCGCTGGCTTTTATTATTGGCGCAATAAAACCGCCGTAACCGAGTAATAATTTAAGAGTCGAGCGCCGTTCAGCTAGAGCACCTACGGCGCCGTTGTCGACTCTACGCTGCGACTAGACGAGCTGCCAATAAGCGAGCCTGTGAATCCTTTCGGCTTGTATAACGCGAGCTACAGTGACTTTTTACGAGCTGCCTGGAAACGATTTAAAGTTGAACGACGCGGCACGAACGTGAGCTTTGAGAACTCGATCGTTGCGACGTGTTTGACTCATAAGGCGGGTGTAAGGGAAGGTTTAGTGAAACGATGACGACAGCGTTGATTTACGTCGTAAGAAGGTTTCGTTCGTTGAAAGTTTCGAGCGGAATAATTCATAATTGGAAGGGTAAAGTTCTAAAACTATTAGCGAAGGAAAGTTCTGTGTATCGATTTCCAATGTCAACGACATAATACCGCACATCGTAAGAGAGCAAAGTTGTGTTAATCGATGAATAGCAACATGAAATCAATATGCTTAGTTCTACGAGCTTATCCTGATATTTCTTCATAAATTCTACCATCTTCCAATATTCTACTCTTCCTACACCGTTCTATCTCGAGAAACTTTAAAACCATGAAATATTTGCTTTCTACAGTTCACGCGAACGTACTACTATTTTTCATAAAACTACCCGAACCGTATCAAACAATTTTTTATTCGTGTCATTCGCGGTTTCGTAAATATATGAGCGTGTCAGAATCTAGATTGTCGTACGCTATATCTGATGACTTTAATGGATGAACGGAGCTTGTAGATCTATCTTCGATTAACCTCCGTCTTTCCCGTCATTCAAATTACCACAACGTCGTTCGAGTCACGCGTCTGCAACTTTCGAAAAATGATTGATCGTGGTCCACGACGACACTCGTCCAAGCAGATCGGAAGTCACCGTGTCTTTGTTCCGTTCCGCCGCGAAGGAGTTTGCTCATAAGTTTTCTGGGACGTAGCGAAAATCGATCCGCGACGACGGACGTCTGAATAAGCGCGGACGACGTATTGTCGAACGCTGGAAGAATACGGGAATTGTCGTTAGTCCGTCGGTAACACGGTTGAATTGTGCGCTGGAGAGATCGAGAATAGATATCAGGTCAGACGTTCGGTGTAACGAGGTTTTCTGTTATCGAGTCTGAGATACCCCTGTCTACCTCGCGGAGGCAGACAGTCGGTGAAAAACGTCGGTGAATACCGGTCGCGATGCATTTCCGTGTAACCGTGTCGGATGGGGACAGAAGCAAGGAAAACAGAGTCACTCGGGGAAAAGAGTGGATCCTTTCTTCCCCGGTTCTGTCCTGCGCGATTCCAATTTTCTTTCCTTCATGTAGCAATTGGTATTTTGGTTGGTATTTGCGAATCTCTTGAACGAGGTTTTATCGCGTTTTCCTTTGTCCCTTATTTAGAGTAGCGATATGTCTGACTGGACGGTCAAACCAACATTAGCCATAAATCAGAAAATCTTCTTCTTACCGTATATAGGGTGCCACAAAATATATGTTATTTTTCACGATACAAACAATTTAATTTTACACTAGAAATATACCAGTATCAATAAATTAACGGACAAACTTTTCTCTCTGTGTTATTCACATTCCATGTTTCTTACTCTAGAAATCCTATATAGATTCTACGCCACTTGCTTTAGTTCCAAAAATTCGTAACCATATCTTTGAAATATCTGACCATATAAAACTAAGTAAAGGTACGAGAAAGCATCGAAACAAACCCGTCGTCGTATAATGAATGCAAGTGGAAACTGAAACGAAACAAATAAAACACAGCGGTAAAACGATTTTTTATCTCGATCGAGGAAAAAATCGTCTTTGCACCTTTTTCCGCGTCCAGATCGGAGTTTGCAATGGCTGGGAACCACTTTCGCGCGATATGGTCGATGGACCGGCGTTTTTGCAGCTCCTTTTTCCGATAATTAATGTTCGTCGGTGCAGGCCGAAGAACGTGGATGGAGGACAAATGCGAAAGAGGAGGCGAGGCCAGATTAATGATAGTTTTACTTGCAGCCATTGTAAGAACGATGGATTTGACGCTATCAGGGGTGCTAAGGATACCAGCTGGAGGAAAGAAGCGAAATTTATTAGTCGAACGTATCCTGCCTGAAACCAAGATTTAATATATTCAACTCTGCCAGAACGAATTCCAACCGAAATTTTATTCGTCGTTTTAACGCGGCGCTAATGTTTTTTGCGATCAACGATTCCAATGCAATCTCGACCGTTTTACTAGAGAGTAGTGAAATTGCTTCCGGTTCCAGAATTCAGAGCCCGCAGAACCAAACAGAACCAAGTTGAAAGGATTTTTTTTATGGTCTTGTAAAATCGGACCAGATCTAATCGCGTGGAAGGGAATAACAGTAAACTGGAACGAACATCTGACTCGATTTTGACCTGATTAAAGTCCATCTAAGACCATGTACAATCACGCCATTCTGGATCGATGGACATACTTTCGATACGTGACTGTTTTCTCTGCAATAAAAGCAAATCCTTTCTGTGAAACTCATCGTTACTCTTCGCTTTTCGGTCAGGTAATCCCGTTTCTCTATCGATCGCATGGACCGGCTAGTTTCGCTGCAAAGTTCCCTAAATAATTTTACTCTGAATTCACAAAGCGTAACGTGCAACGATTATCGGAGAAAAATGCATTTATCTGCAATTCTCTTTTCGTCGATTTCTTTTCACGAAACTGTATACGTAGAATATACCAAACGATTTCACTTCAGGCTATGATCAACCTTTAGCGCGAAGCTCAACGACCCCAACATTATTCTCACAATTGGCTCGTATCCCGCGTCTCATATAGTATAAACAACCATTCAGAAAATCGTTCAGGGGGCCCATACATAGCAGCTACGGCCGCGAAAATTACATCTCGGGGTTAGAGGAACAGAGAGTAGCCACGTCGATACATCCGAGGGAGGCTTAATCCAACGCGAACCGACATAAACCACGGAACTTATATACCGTCGTAACGTCGTGCACCCGGCACCCTCTGGAGCTGAAAGGGATTGGACGAGAGTCGACGCGGGATCCTGCCGGCAGGAAAAGGACTGGTTTTCTCAGAAACGTGCTCGTCGTGACGAGCTGCTTGCTTTTCTTTTCTCGCCTTTCCATTTTCCTCTCGTTGTCCCTTTTCCTTTCCACTCCGACCTCCCCTCTTCTCGTTGTTCCACGTCCTTTCACGGCAACGATACAACGCAGTTACGACATCGAGTCGAAGCAGCATTTCTCGATCGATACCTGGCACTGTTTATTCTTGCCTTACCTCCGACACGCGGGAAAAAGCAACTGGGTGACGTGAGATGCAGCCTGATCGGGGGTGGGGGTGGAGGACGTCGAGGCTCGTGACGCGATAACGACAATATGAGAAGACTGGTTAAAATCGGGAACGCGAGGGAATCACGATGACTTTCGCGTTGTAGACCGACGCGTCCTCGTCGCGGCGAACCGGAGACGACGCGGCTTCGTCGAAGAAACGCATTTCCGTCGAGTTCGAGGACCCTTCTTGTCGAGGGATTTTAGCGTGGCCTGACACGCGGAGAGAAAAACGAGCCTCGGCCTCTCGGTGGCTTTTTCGAGGACTATATAGCTCGTTATTTATTGGCCCGTCGCGTTCGGTAAATTATTTTCACAAATCTGCCCACGAAGGAACGGGCGGCCGAACACTGTGGAAGTTGAGCGGAGGGATGCGGAATTTCAGAGAAACTCGTCAACGAACTCGAGCTAGTCGTAAACCGGGATTCAAAATTTTGCAACTAAGGGTGAGAGCGCGTTGAAAATTGTTGCGTTGTGTTGGAAAGTTTCGGATGAACGTTGGGGAATTTTGGAATAATTGTGCGGGCGATTTTGTGCAACTCATTTGTTGGCAAAGTACGGGTTTAACAAGTAAGGCAATTTGCTCGCCATGTTACACGTGTTTCTGTGAACTGTTTGATCCCTGTTAACCCTGTCGAGGTCGGAACTGATCTGATAGATACTACGCGCGAAATTTTTTCTAAATATTTTTTTATTGCTGAGATAGAATAATTGTAAAAAAATTGTTAAATAAAAATTTCCATCGATTGGTATATCGAAACCTTTAGCAATTTTTAGAACAGCATCTCTACAGATTTAACAATTTCACTATTAAATATTACAGGGAAAAAGAACATGATAGGATCGATGAGTACATTTTGTTGATTAAACAAAAGAATTTCGATAGGACAATACGAGTAAATATCAAATAAATATCAATACGAAACTGAATTTGTAAACGACAATACCTTAAAGGAGCCAATATTCGCTCTTATTTGCATTTGAAGCGGGAACTCAATAAGCTTCGTGATAATCGGGATTAGAACCGAAACGGGCTCTGGAGGTACGAATACGGGTACTAGAAACTTGGGAACGATACTTGCGCGGCATCTCGATTTTCACGATATTCCCGTCGATTTGCATTCGTTTCAATTAAGTAACCTTTGCCAAACTATTTGAAATTGCCTCGATTCTAATCCAGCTTCTCTAGATGATTTCGTTTGCATAACCCTGCCATTGTTCCGCGCTTTACATGTATAATAAGAATATCATAAAAAGAAGAGGAATAAGTCGGATGGAAAGAGTCGACGGCGAAAGTGGAGTGGAAAGCAGAAATAATGTGTTCGAATAAAATTTGCAAACGAATCAAGACTGCCGCTCGTTTATGTTCCCGGCTGTGCGCGAGACACGGAAAAATCGCAAGATCCAGGAGGAAACATTTGGCTGCGAGACAATCAAGAAAGAAAGTCTACTTGGAACTAAGGAACGAGGGAATAATAATTTAATTTGCTTCTATGTTTTAAACACGCTACTGATTTCAAGTTGAAACATCCAAGAAACTCTTCGAATATTCTTTATCGCGAATTAAGCAAATCGTCCAGCAGTTAATTATTATCTTCGAATAATATACTTACACGAAAACTGTTTTAAAATTGCGCGAATTACGGTGATCGAGAACCCCGCGCCTCGTGAAACTGCTCTCGATACTTCTCATAAATATGTAATTTACCCTGCTCCCGTGAGAAATACTTCGTTTAACATTGATTCGACCAAGCAGCGAAGATAATGTACCAAGAAAATCGTCGACTTTTCAACACCTTTCGACCTCATCGTTTATTCAATTCCTTCGTGAGTTGAAACGAAGGAAAAAAGACAAGAAAAACATACAAGAAAAACGAACAGAAAAGTACACAGACTTGCTTTACATTATTCACGAAAACCGTTCATTCGTCCGGTACACTTTGACATTTTTCATTGCGTTTCCGTTATATTCTGCCGATGTAAAGGACAAATTATTCCCACGGCGAATTCTTACAAAGGAACCACAGTTGCAAACCACGTAATTTCTCGTTGACGAAACGTTCGACACGGTGGCGCAAATTGCAACACGTGCTTGCAACACAGTCTCCTTGTTTCACGTCGAACTCGAGCACGTGCTTCTTGTGTATTGCATTCGAAGCACATAAAGATGGCCCGTTGTGGAAAGCCGACGCGACGTCTCCTTAAACGTCGAAGTAAGCCGTTGCGAGAACATGGCGGCTCGAAATGCGCACTTTCTCTAATTACGTTCTCGAACGATCGATTTTAGCTGCGAAAGTAGTCACGTATCGCGTGAAACGGTATTCCATATGTTTCAACGATGATTGGATCGCGAGAAACGCGGGCGATTAGGTGCCGCGAAGAGTTTCGAGAATGATATCATTTTAATGACGCGCTATTCGCACATGCGATTATTCGGGCATATTATTGTGAATCGTGCGCGTAATTAGGTTGTTTGGTAATTTGTTATGCAGACCGTTCGGCGGCGACGTTGCTTTCACCGATGAAATTAGAGACTGTTCTTTGGAATGAAATTAAAAACAGTCATATGTATTTCATACTCGTACATAGAGAACTATTTTAGAAGTATCATGAAGCTATCGTGATGGCATTGTTATGTAAATAGTCGTTGTTGTTCTCCATACAGAGAGAGGAAATACCAGGAAGAGACGAACTTTGAATATCACAACGTGATATTGAAATCTATTAGTAGAAACTAATAATGAAAGCATATGTATAAGCGACTCACATATATGAACATAAAAATATTTGTTCCAAGCTAATGTCATCGCATTCGCATGCTGCCCTCGTCCGTTGAAATCCTATTTATCATTTTTGCATTTTTCAAAGCGTGTTGAAATATTTGAGGTTTCCCGTGTTTCCTATTTTTTTAGGTTAAGTTATACTACACAATTACGAAGCGATCACTAGATATTTTAAGATGAACGGAGAAGAACATAGATGGGACAAGGAAAATGAGAAAATTTGTTCAATTTCAAAATGGTAGATAGGACAGTTTAATCAAAAAGGGCAGCATGGTAAACGTAGACGTAAACGTAAGAGAAAAGTTCCTTAAAAATACAATTTTAATCGCGAAGCGGAAACGTGAACGCTAGTTATTCTTCGAGCAAGTAAAGGGTTGAACTAGGAGCGATTGTCGCGTGACAAACTAAGGGTGACAAACGTCGAGTAGCCGTGTGCTGGCAACTCGAATTTTGCGAACTTACCGACAACTAGCCCCGGGAAATTAATTATTGGTTCGTGGCCGGGCACGTTTATGAAAGCGCCGGACATTTCCAGAAAATTTACGTTCTTAAGAATCGATCAGCGGTTATGGCCGCAACGAGTGGTGTAACGCTGCCAACAAACTTCCTCGGGAACGTTTTAGTCGTTCCCTTTATTTGGACGATCGTTCCGCGACGCATCGATTTCGTATTAGGGACGCGTTAACGCGTTGCTTAACGTTTTTCCGATCATGAGACCGTTTCGCTGTGGTAAAAGTTGTTCGAGCGCGAAGCGTTTCGTGAGTTATGGCTACCATAATGTGTCATTTGTTGTGTGTATAGTTCGTTTAAAATTATTAAATCCATAGGTGAACATAGTGTAAGGAATTGAAATAACTGCAAGAGATGTTCCGATTGCCGATTCTTTTTGCACAGTTGAATTCTGTTAGGATAATTGATTCGGACATACGGAATAATGTATGAAGTGGATCTAGATGTGCAGGTGCCAAAATAATTCTCAGTTATCTTCACATGTGTTTATTGCTCCTCGCTGTACTACTTCTCACTTTAGACTCTCGCTTAATACTAAGTCTTTAGACTCTCGCTGTCTACTCTCGCTGCATACTAACTTGATACTAACTGCCTTTTCGAGTACCGGTGCCAAAGACGTATCGGTCGACCGTTAGGCTGTTACAATTGTTTGACCTTAGGGCTTGTCGGCAGTTACGCTTTCTATATGTTTACCGTTGACAATTATAATTTTCTTACTTATCGTTGTCTTGTTGTTACACAAGACGATGGTTACAATGATCTTGTGTAGCCCTAACAATACAAATACAAATTTTGTCGTACAATACAAATGTATTATATACTCGACAAACTGATATTAAACTTTACAAGCTACAAGTTCCAGAAGAATTACTAAGTATCCTTGCCTAACATTGACAAGCTTGGTAACGGTGCACATGTTACTTTAAAAATAACGTCATTCGATCAAACGATAAGGCTAATCGGCTTATCCTATTCTGTTTCCTAGTTGAAAAATCTCATATTCTTCTACTAAATAAAGAGAACGAAGAAAGATACAATCACAGAGTAACAGAGGGCATAGGCGAGATACAATCACGGGTATTCAAGATCAGGTTAATCCGTTTCGCTAAATTGCAATCTTCAATTGTCTAATTTAATAGAATCGTGCCACGTATCGCCGCAACTATTTCGTGGTCACGTTGTAGGACCCTAAATGGCATTGTCCAGAGTCACGCGTGACCATCTGTTTGGCGAATGCGGCGCAACATAATTTCTACGGCATGCAGTGCGCCATAAGCGTCGTCGAATTCTCGTGCGGTAAGCGTATTATCATAAGCCATAAGGCGCTTATCCAATTGCCGGCCGATGCAATTACATACATCACGATTACCGTGTTCGATGCAGCTCGTTAATGTCTGCTTCGTGGCACGTCGAAGACGACGACGAGGAAAGGGAAACGACGCGGACTGAGCGCGGAATGAAGTAAGATCGACAGAAAAAAAGATGGATAAGTGCACTTGAAACTGAGGGAAATGAAAAGTAGACGGACGGGAGACGCGATTCCAGAGAAAGGGAGAGAAGGCTCGATAAAGAGCGAGCATGAAATAAGAAACATTTCGAGCGCGAAGACGAGCAGACAAGGCGTAGCGTTTCGTTCGTTTGACGGAGTGGAGAAAAAGGGGGCGAAAGGGGGGAGGTCTTCATTACGTCCTGAAAGGCTGCCGTTTTAAGAGCAAACGAATAGGAATAGTTAACAATGAAACAGAGGTGCCTGGGAACGGAAGCTGAAAAGGAAGAAAATTTGCACTTGATACCGGTTGGAAAGAAAAGGTCACAAATTAGAACATCCTACGTTTAATTTAATGACTTCTAAAGCACCGATCGTGGCTCTCTTTCCTAGCACGGAAAGTCGAATCGATTTTCCAATTGGTCGCCAGCGGCGCGATCGATATTACGATTAAATTCACGAGAATGAAATTGTACGATATTGTACAGTCTACAAGAATAACTTTTTACGCATCTTTTATTATACGCTGTATAAAAGAAATCATATAGCAAGAAAGGTCATTCGAGAAAACAAGATTTCCTCCTAAATCCCTTAAACGTCTCCATTTAAAGACGTTCTACCCTCCTAATCTACGTGATCGTGAAGCTAACCATCTTTCGTAAAGCACGTTTGTTCGACGAAATAATAAGATCTGCGTAAATCGTGGCGGCGATTCGAAGCGTTCCATCCAGTCCAATATCCAGGACATTTTTGCTCGCGACGATATTCCACCGCGAAGAAAATTCCGGCGGCAATCGCGCGAGATTTCCATTCATAGAATAACGTTTATACCGTGGAGGGCAGAGGAAGGGAGAATGGAACAGTGCGGCACCCCTTCGACCGTCATCTCCCTGCGAATCCACTGAACGAACGACACTAACGAAAGAGAGAACGGACGACCGTTTCAACCAACTCGCTTCTATTCCTCCTTCGAGACGAGCCGACGAGCGCCAGTTGAATCGTGAAATTTCATTCCCGTGCACATCCTCCACCGGTCGAGTCGTGAAATTTCAGTGGTCGACACTGGCGGACAGTTTCGCGACGGCACAGACGGGAAATCTCCGTTCAAGTAGCGTGTCGCGCTTACGTTCGTCCTCGTCGCGAATCTCGTCGTGAACGTTTCCATGCAAATTGCCGCGAAACAGCGTAATCCAAAATGGAGAAGAAGGGTAAGCGGGCCGTTGTGAAACGACGCTGCTACGTGGTCGAAATACTGCGCGTATGTGCATGCTTGCCACAGGGTGTCGCAATAATCATGGAACGACGAGCGAGGAATGATTCTACGTGAAAAAAGATGAACGGAAAATGTATAGAACGGAATTTTTCAGACGACGCTTCGTTTCTAGGAAACTCGAGCTGGAAAACTTGTTACGGATGAGTGAACTTGGCCAATTCCCTGATTGAACGGCGCGTGCAAGCGAACAATTAGCATTATATACTACGTGTGAAAATAAATCAAAACTGTAAAATAACGCTCTTTCGATCGAAGCTTCGTTTTCAAGTAAATGGAGTTCGAACGTGCTTAATCGATAATTAGCCTGGTACGCGCATTCGATTTTCCCGAAAACGAAGCTTCAAATGAAAGGAAGATCCGATTCTACACTTTCCACTTATTTTTCATATAGAATTTTGCCGATTGTACGATGGTTACGGAAACACCCTGTATATTCACCTACACACCGATACCGAGACCTCCAGCGGGGACTGTCCCGTTCGATAATGGGGGAAACTTCAGCATTTTTACCTTATGCATTATGGAGAAGTCAGTTATTAGACGCAAGGCGAAGGTAAAGAGAGACAAAATCCATTTTCTATATCCCTTCTTCTGCAGCGTGTAACCCTCGATCGGCCTGTGGGCTTTTGTTTCATTCTCTTTCTTCCTCCGGAGGAAGGAAGAGATCAACCGGTGTTCACGAGGGCATACGTGATACCGAGAATACCAACGAAACATTCTCCGTCTCTATCTCGCCTCGGCTAGATATGGATTTCCAATTCAGCCAGATATTTTCAATATCGTTGTCGCGTCTATGGTATCCAACGTTCTCTTCACGATGTCCTCTCTTGTATTCCGGCCCGGCACTTCGAACGAATCGCGACTTTGCGAGATGCCCGAATGACTTCGAGACTCTTGACTCTTCAGCAACGCGTGAATCGTAATTTTGTGTTCCGTTTTTTCGATCGATCGTTCAGCTTATTTGTAAGAAAACGTACAAGATTCTCTTTCGGAGACAAAATAAGACGACACGAAAGTTGGATGAAAGGAACGCTGATGGCGCCGTGAAACTCTGGAACCTTTGGAACTCGAGCGAAGGACATTTTTTGCCGGATAGACGAGAGGCAAGATGAAATTTCTACATGAACTTAACCTGTTCTAACGCATTTCGGTGGATCCAATGGACTGGAAAACGACGACAAGAGAGACCATACAAAAATACTCATATTGGAACGGATGGTCGATCTCCCCAAGAAAGTCGAGGGTTGCGAGCAAATCAAGCACGAAGTTCTCTCATTGCAAACGAGAAACACGAATATCCTTGCCGTGGTCAAATGTTCCTGCATTATTGATAATTCGATTAAACTCCACAACCGCGCGACTCTAAAACACGAAACAAAAATCCGTTCGCTGAACGAACGCCCTCGAATTTAACCGTGAAATCAAAAAGAGAAACAGGGTAGAGAATGTGGCAAAAAACTGTCCGGGGGAGTACACGAGTCGGTCGGTGGAAAAGACGCAATCAGCGACGTCGTCGAATCGAAGCTATCCTATCGTCGAGACAGAATTAACGTTCTCGTGCAGCTAGATGGGCTTTAACCCGGCCAACAGAATAGACGAAAAACGAAGAAAGGGGAAAAGGTAGGAGAAACGAGGAGGAATGAGCAGGAAGGTAGAGAAACGAGGAACACGTGGAGGGTGAGAGGGAGCGAGAAATTAGAGGAGGTCGCGAGCGCGAGGAAAGCGAGGGGAAACTGCGAGATACCTCATCCCCGTGAGCTTTCCAGTGCTTTTCGAGTGCTTTACGACGTCTGCCGGATAAGTACGTAGAGCGGCGCAGCCAGGCGTTCGCTATACCAAAAGTATATATCGTAAAGAGGGCGCTTTCAGGGAGTTAGATGTCCTCGACCAGTTCAATCAACTGTACGCCAGGCAACAAACCACTGCCGTTAATTGGATCGGAGCTCGGAGTCCTGGCTTTACGAGGCCCAATCGCGCCAAATTATCCGACCTGCATTTCTGGATCGGCCGCAACCGACGTCCTTCCCTTCCATCGTTTCTTCTCTTGTGCCCTTCGTCTGCCACTCGACATGGATCACGGAATCTCGGAGTGCTGCTGGACTCTCTCGAAGAAAAGGAGAGAACGAAGAGACGCGGAAGATACGCGGAAGATACGCGTGTTAAATTGGTGTGAAAGACGATTGTACGATAAATGGGGTATTAGCAACAGTTTCGTTGAATTTTATAGTTTGCTTGTATCTGAGAGTATGCGTAATATCGTGTTGATCGTTTTTAATACAAATTCTGTGTTTGAGTTGCACACGTATAGAAGAGCGCGTGATACGGTAATTTTAGAAAAGGGAAAAAGAAAGAGAAAACTGGAGAAGGAAGAGAGGGCGAGTTCCGGACTAAGAGGGTGCTAATGGACTTGTCAGTAAGACTACCAACAAGGTAATTCGTACCTTAAACATCAGGATAGCAAAAGTAAGTAAGAACAGAGAATGTATTTATAGCAAAGAGTAGTTGGGAAAGTATTTTCAAAAATGTATATTTCCATAGAAATATGAAGTTCGTTTTAAAGTCAGCTTCATTTTCTCGACAACGAATCGTACTATCGAACGTTTGAACTATGATGGCAAACGAATGAACCGAAACCACCGATCGGGATACAGTTTACGAACGATAGTCGGCGACAGGGTAAACAGTTCTCGCGGCAATCGGGTCTAATAGATTGAATTCCTGTCGGGGTTGTGCTATCTCATCGATCGATCAAAACGAGCAAGCGAATCACGTTAGCGTCTTCGAATCAGAACAGGCGCCAGTTCTCCATTTCTCTTGCGCTTTGCTTTTTTTCCGCGCCACTCGAGTAGACGCAGTACGAAAGCGTTTAAGTCGAAATGTTTATTACAAGAGTTCATAATAGACTCGCTACAAGTTACTGTTTATACATTAGGTTCTTGTAGCAGGGCCGCGTGGTCATTAAACGTCAGTTAAATGAGCTTTTGCGAAGTTACGTCTGCTCGCGCCGCTTTCGGATCATTTTTTGCCGCGTTCAGACTGGATGGAATGAGCTAGGCGAACGTAGAACGCCTAATTATGCCGGCGGAGAATTAAAATATTCTCAGTAAACATTTAAGAAAGTAAAATAAAGAAGTTTCCATCGAGCAGCAGCCTTTAATTACAACTTAGTTCGCTCTTGCTTCGCGCTGATGCACGCCGCGTCTTCCGCCCGTCCGCCATTAATTTCTTCCTGTTTCCCTCCCGTGATCTTCTCTTCGTTTACGTTAATAAACGTTTCTTTTTCTACTCTCCGCGTTCACTTTGACGTCCTACCTTTTACCGTCGCGTCGTTTACTTCATCGTTAAAAACGTTTCGCCGCGATATCACGTATAAACGTCGCGCGCTCGTTTACCCGAAAGCCACCCGTCTTCTTCGTTCTACTGGATTGCCTGATACCACGCGGACAAGATTAAGTTCGAGCGGTGGAATCGAAATGATTAGCTAGACGTTGGAGATGCAATTTTTCGATCTCTTGATCTAACGAAAACCGGACATCCCTCGAGAAACGCATGATTTGTTAGGTCTTGCAGTTATACGGAGTCTTTGTACCATATTCATCAATTTGTAAACCTTCCCTCTGATCGTATCAATGAATCGAAACTAAGATTTCGTATCGAAGAATTAATTCTACTTCGGGAAATGGAATGATCGATATCTCTGAAATATTGTAGCTCACGATAATTACTTACGAATGTAATTTGTGTCGTTTCATCGAAGCTTTCTTTCCTCGCAATACAACCACTAAACTTACTTTCTTGTAACGGGACTGTACCTTTTTGCGCCGCTTCTATAGTTTCTTAAAATTTATCGTGTCATCGACCGAGCATTTTACGGGGCGACTGCCATAAGTCAGCCTCGCTGTGAGCGCGAAAGGCAGCCCTAACTCCGCTTTAAAAAGCATTCGCAAGCTGCAATAAACGGGAGATGGTATTCAGGAAACGACCATTGGCCATACGACGAGTACACGATTATTTGAAAAATTGTTGAATCCCGCCACGCTATACTTTTCATTCCGGAAACCATCGTTCCTTCAATAGTGACATCGTGATATCGCGACAACCGATTCGTGATATAGACAAATATTCAATTTGTTCTCATTTTTATCCCAATTTTCAGTGCGTTTGTTGAGCAAAATGTAATCCAAATAAAGATTTGTTTCATCTAGTAAATATTACAATACGTTGTTATTTACTTTGGAAATTTTATATATATTTCCATGTTACGTGTATGCTGCCAAGTTTCTGCATGTCGAAATTTTCTACAAATGCACAAACATCAGTCTATTCGCTAACGTTTCGGCGAGTTCTACGATCATATCGGAAAGCAGAGGAAACGAGAGAAGAAAGAAAAATTCCAGGACTTTATAATTCTCTGCATTAAGCGCGTTTTGGTTGGCTGTCCGAACGTAGCCACTGTTATTTCCCCTCGTTCCAGGAGAAAAAGTAAAACGCGTAGCGCGGAGTTCATAAGCCATCTCCCGGAGGCATGGTGTAAGCGTAAAGCGGAATAAACGTTGCCGCTACGTGTCCGTCCATGTGCACTGTTATATCGTGCTAACTTCGTCCCAGCGAACGTCCTTTATGGTCGTGCCGGCGAAAAGAATAAGCCGTTTCTGTTGATGCGACCACGGTGTCGTCTTAACGTTCTCGTACCCGCCGTTTCCCCCAGGTTTC
This sequence comes from Bombus confusus, assembly GCA_014737475.1. Lineage (NCBI taxonomy): Eukaryota > Metazoa > Arthropoda > Insecta > Hymenoptera > Apidae > Bombus > Bombus confusus. Next base: position 7,479,218 of record JACXIV010000002.1, on the reverse strand, counting down.
CTGGCTAAGCTCGTAAAAGCTCCCACCGTGAATCGTGACTTCGTTGTTGCGACGTGAGGGAAACGCCTGAGAAATCTCGCAACGCCATTGACATCGTTACGTACAGGAAAGACTGATTGGCAAAGTTTGTTTTATATTAGGTATAACTGGCTTTTTGATGGGTAATTAATGGTGAAAATGTGTCTTTGGGGTGGAACAACTGTCATCTAATATTCGATGAACATAAATCGAGATAACGTTTCCACGTTGATAACAAGATTTGACGATCTCTATCTATCTTCCTCAAACAATTTTTGAATCAGCACAATGACGATTTAAACCTTCTCGATTGTTGCAGATCGACTTTCGTATTTGTTCGGTGCAACCTAAAACCGATTCTCCCATTGACTCTTCAAAGATGAATCTCTTAACGCCATTAAGATGAAACCAGTATATGGATGCTATATAATTACCTCGTAAATTATGCAATAGCTACAAGAACAGTTCGACTTGATACGAACATCAGTTTCTTCCCCATAGATACGTGAAGTTCCATTAAAAATCGATGCGTGACGCTTGGTACGGTCTGATGAGTGTCGATCGTGGCGTGGCAGACGAAGAAGAGCGGCGCCGTCTAGTGTTTCAACAGGACCGTTCGTCGGTTGGGTAAAAGGGGTTAGGCTAAGTGGCAAATACTGGATAGCGACGAGGTTCGAGTGGCGTCTCGTTTTTCTTGCCGGGCTGCCGCGATCGTCAAGGTGAAGGGACCTCTCTATAGGTTTTCGGAAATGGAGGCTCGGCCACGATGGCGATATCACGCACGTTTGCAACCGCTTTCGAGCTTCGACTGGAGAGGTGGCTGGCGGATCCCGCGGAAGAAATAAAACGAGACCTCCGTCTGAAATCGTACGGGGAGCACCGGAAATTTCAACTCCCATTCGATTTCCGCCGCGTTTACGGCCAACCTGGCTCGTTATCCCCCGCGTTTTTATCTAACACGGCACGAGGCGGGTTTGATTTATTGCTAAATACGCGAGGGTCGTTCGGTGGCCGCTGCTGACTTTCGCCTCAACGACCCTTGCGACGATTGTATCGCTCCTCCCCATTTTATAACACTTGCTTTATCGTGTATAATATATATTGAGTATTTAATTCAAGGAAATTCTGTAGCGATATTATTGTGAATGTATGGAATATACGAAAGTTTATATGGAAAATTTTTCTGAATGTATCGTGTGAATTGTACGAGACTTTGAAATTTCATTAACGCTACAACGAGATACGATTATCGCAAATGTATCGATACAATTTTTAACCGATCTGGAGATGTACGTAAAAGTCGCAATATATTTATTGTAAACGTAGATGCGATGCTCGATGATTGACATCCACTTTCACTTTACTCTACTTATTCTAAATCACTTTCCTTTTACAGTAAACGGTAACGAATGGCAGTAATTGCGACCGAACGCGACTCATGTAATGAAACGAGAGTGGAATCGCGTAAAATTACGATTAAATGGTTATAAGACTGGTTTATGTGACCGATACGGTGGACCTGTCCGTTCCCTTTCGCGGCAATTGATTGCGAACGCTGTCGGCCGATCGGTATCGTTTTTATTTATGAATCGGGAGCCCGTTACCAGGGCGCAATGTAATGAAGCAATTGCCGCGTTCGATTTGCAATTTGTTCCCGTTGGGATTTTAATCGAGACCAAGTACAATCTGAACCCGTTCACGCGGGTACGAAAGGCGTTACTGACATCTTCAGTATACTCGATTGCGCAGAAGAAGCGAAACGACACGATAACGAGATCATCTGTTTTTACGTCGGCCCGGAGAATCGAAAAATCAAAAGTTTTTCAGAAAGAATTAATTTGAAATCGTAGATAGAATACTCCAGAAATCGATTATCGACGATTTAATTTTATCAATTATATAAAATCTACAGATTACTATCTTGCGTTATTGATATCGTATCTTTCGAGTGCTCAATAACTGACGAACTTCGAAGGTGGATAAATTAACAAACCACACGCTAGTGTCTCTTTTGCCGTTTTGTTGAAATTACAAGAATAAGAATTACAGATGGATGAAACTCGTCTAATGGACGCATTGTATTTAACCTGGCTCCCAATGTCAGCCGCCAGAGATACGGTAAGTGACAGAATACAAACACGCTCGCACGAGTATCTAGATAACGCCATTTTCAGAGGAAACCTGGCCATTTGGAAGGAAGACACGGTCAATGTTAGCACACGTCACGTCCTCTGTCGCATTGCCGCCAGTTCCGCTCGTATCATGAACTGTCACGCCGGCTCTCCCGGTTATAAACACTTGGTGCGTAACTGCACACTTTAAAGCTGCAATATTCGAGGGAGGTAACAAGCGACTGAATAAACATCGACCACCTTGCTTCGCGTGCCATCCTTGCTTCAATTCTACTCCGGTAGTTTACCGCTATTCAACATCTTAATTTAATCCAGAACCGCGACATGTAACACGTGTCATGGGAAGTTCACGGCTGCAAATGTTTGCACGCGTTGAGAATAATGGAACGATTTAAATTGGTAATATGTCTCAAGATTATCGTTCACGATGAAACAAAATGACGATCGGTGAAAATAAAATTGTTAGAAATTGATAATCGTGATAAAAATACAACGACAAAATATACTCATAGAAATTTACGCTGTCCGCGACTTAATCGTCAAGCGTAAGGGAATCGATAGTTTCTGTATAGCACGAAGATCGAATCGTCAATCGAATCTTCGCAACACGAAAGTTAGTATTCAAGGTCACAGGGGCTGGGTAACTTCAATGGTCGAGGTAGAGGAACGCGTGACTCGATCCACGGGGCTCGAGAACGTAATCCCATAGCAATGTTTGCCGTCCGTGACGCGATACCGATCGCGTCGTGCAGCCCGATGGAACGAGAAGGGAAAAGCGGATCGCGCGATGTTCGACTGTTTATCGTTGTTATTGTTTTTCGACCCTATCTCAGCCCAGCCACCCCCATCCCGGCGAAATCCGATTTGTAATGGAAATGCAATGTTCAATGCCGCTTTAATCCTTCGTCCGCCGTAGGAGCCTTTTGTGACGCGCTGCTTCCAGGGAAAAAGCGGAGGAGACGCACGGCTTTGCAGATCCGTCATAATCGTTCTAGGACGATATTTATTTTTCGTACGAACGTCGCTGCTCAAGAGAGAGAGAGAGAGAGAGAGAGAGAGAGCCAATGAGATTTTCTGCGAAAAACCAACGACAAACTACATAAATGGTCGCGTTTCCAAAAGCGTTATCTCGTTCGTTGCTCGTGCAGTCGCTCTCGCGGATGCAAAACTAACCCCCGTAGAAGAAAGGGGCCAGAACAGTTTTCCACTTAACAAACGAAAACTTCCAACCAAGCCGAAAATGTGCAAAACCGGGAAAACCACAAACGCGAATCTCCTCTCTACGCTCGTACCTTTTACTTTTTGCCAACAATTAAAAGAACGTAAGTATCGCCAGAGGGGTTGTTAGGCAACGGTTAGGAGTTCCTTCGCGAAGTAAGGGAAGTTCGGTCGAAATAGCGACTCGGAGTCGGAGTGGAGAGAGGCGGTGAGCGGAAGGGTGACAAATCAATGGCGGATGGTAGGGTAGGTAGCGGCATATGAGCGCTGGGCTCCTATCTTATCAACGCATTATTCAACGGCGGAGGCTGCTCGGGACTCTAACTGCCTGCATTTGCATAAATCCATAGATCTCCCGGACCTGCTCGGCTGCCCGGCCGTGTCTATCCATCTCTGGATGCATGCATACAGCAAATTACAGTGCCCGCAAGCGGAATTGTGGGTGGCGGACCCGTGTCCTTCCCCCTCTGCCTCCCCACCTTTCACGAAAGGACCCCGAAGGGAGCCAACACGCTTGCCGGCTAGGTAAGGCCAATGGAAGGGGCTCGGTAACATTCACTTTGCCGGTGGCTTTGTATTGGATCGTTAACGACACCCCATTCTGTGTACCTTCTGTTATCACCCGACGCTATCTCTCTTCCTCTGCGTCCTCCCTTCTCTATGGGTGTACTGGGGCTGGAAAAAAGTTTCGTGCATGTTTCCAGGATTCTGCGAGATAGGTAATCGGCTACGCGTTTGTTGGTTGGTAACAGAGTCGAAGAATGGTAAGGAATACCGTGTAGGATCCTTTTAATGTTATACACTACCGATCAAAAATTCCGTCACGTTAGAAAACTGTCGAGAGAAGAATCGAACGAGATAAAGGCTGTTGATACAAGAATTAAACGGTAATAGTGACCATTGGGGCTTTTTCTATTTCGCTCGAATGACAGTTTCGAGATTATTTGTCGTCGTGACCCACCATGGAATCGATGCAACGTTATCCTATTGGCAGATCAATTTTCACGCCGATATAAGGAACTTCGGAAAAATCCAGTAACCCGTAACAAAAAGGTAGCTATGCTCCCTGAACCATTCACGCGCTGAGATCGGTCGGTTACATTCGTTTAAAATTTCTCCTCGAAAATGGTCCGCGCGGGAGATGCTCGTTTGTCGAATCCATTTGCGAGATCACGCGAACGACGTATCCGCGGTAAGACGAGTCTAACGGATCGCTAATCAGCAAGTGAAACAAAAGGATTTCCACGGCACAGAGGTGGCGGGTTTCCACGCGGATCTAAGGTCTCTCTCTCTCTCTCTCTCTCTCTCTCTATTCGTCTCTGGAGAGGATTGGCGGGCCACTCAGCTACGGAGTGGTTCGTTAGCAAAAGGAGACGAAACTGTAAGTCCCGGTGCAAATACCGTCGATTACGTGCTCGCCTGTACGATTCGGTCTTCGTTGAATTTCTCCGCGAACGGTATCACGGCAACACGGTAATATTTGCAAAGCTTTGTTATCCGACCGGCTGACAAAACCAGCGATCGTATGCATTGCGATTCGAAAATTTATTCGTTCGATGAATAATTTAACTCCGGTTATCCCTATATCCTGTATGAATTATCGCGTCCTCGCTCTGTCATACGAGAATGCCGTCGAAATTTCGTTTGGAAAACAATGCGAAGAAAAACGTTGTTGCCAGGCATAGCTCGCGTGGATATCATTCTCGATAATGCCTTACCAATCGAAAATTCAGATTACCTTTTTCATCGAGAATTCGAAGCGTTCAATTCCGTAAAACGAGGCCAGCTTTCAACGAACTTTTTAATAAATCGACTGACCCAATTTCCCTCCTGACCCGTGTACGCAGGAAACGGAACAATAAGCAGAATCGTAGAACCGATCGCGCGGTAAAACCCACGGCACGGAACTAGACGGAATTTTTGACAAGGCTTTTTCGCCCAACCGATAAAATATATTCATTTTCCTATTGAATTCGCAGATAATTGGTGCGAGTCTGAGAGTGTCTGATACCGATCCCCGAGTTCTCACGAGTTGGGTGCAACGGACGCGTAATAAATTCCAGGTTTACCTATTCTGCTTGCGACAGGAATTATTCGGCGAGCTCGTAGGTGCACGATCGATTTAACCGGGCGAGGATGAAATACGAGAGACGCGCCAATTCGTTGCACCGATTCAGTCGTTCCTGTACCATTACCTGTCGATCCTCTGCCGATTGTTTCGCCGACTTTTTTCCTGCCCCCCGGTTAAAAATTTCGAAAAATATTCCGCTAACGACCACGCAAACTCTATTAATTCTTCGGAATCGAAACTTCGAAAGACTTTTTATACAGCGGGCAAGACTTCGTTGCAAGGAAATTTTGAGAAATTTCGAGTTCTTTACGATGTAAAGATACGTAACACGACGTACTACATATTCGACGACTTTTACAAAATCTATGACTAAATCATGCCGATTCACTGCACCGATCTTTTGAACCTGGGTTTAGAAAGCATTACCCTTTACCATCTTCAGCCACAATCAGCAGCGAGTTTCGTCCGTAAGTCCACTTATAATCTAAAAGCAGGACTCCGGTGCTACCCGTACATCGATACAACAGCCTGAACGAGTTTATTCCGGAGGAGCCAGCTGCTCACCCTTAAAAACACCGTTGTCCTCTTGAGCGGTGCATCACGGACGCGTTATCTGCCGGCTGCTCGAACAACGATAGGGCAGTACGAGGGTGGAGAGTGCGAAGTTAAGTCGAGCCCTTGCTCGAATGTCTCTGACGGCAGCGAGACGAGTAGTTAATTAACACCTCCCGTTACCCTTACCCTTCCTCATCCCTTGCATCCGGTAGAGGCTAGCTTTTCCGCAGAACAGCCGCGGTGGCAGCCGCCTTTTTCACGGCGGTGGAACGGTCTCCTTCGCAGAATTCGCCCGCGTGACTGGCTTTTTCAAAGCAGCCGTAACGCCGGCGAGAAGTTAGAAAAGGATCTCCTTCCTTCGTAATTTTTTCCGTCCTCCTCACGTCGACTACGGCGACCGGTTGGTAATTAAGACATTCTGCGGTAGAAAGGAAGTCACCGGCAAGTCGCTGGATCTCATGTATTTTTAATTTAGATAGCGACCGAGAAGGATCTAGAGGAGGAGGATCCACCGTTTTGAAACTGGCGCAAAAGACTGCGACGATAGGGTTTGATCGTTCAAGTGGTTGGTTCTTACATTGTCAGCGTTCTCTTCTTCTCCGAGCTGTCGATGGAGCAATTTTCTACGATTGTGGAAAGGTGGTGGAATTGGGAGCAGATCGTGTGATATCGGTAAATGGAGCGTTTGTTTTGTCGTTTGATTTAAACGAATGGTTTAACACACGGTAAATGCTTCAATATATTATACATATACTCACAGGATAGTTAACATTTATACGGAGCAAAATTTAGTAATATTTTTTAGGAAGTTTATTCATCTACTTTCTCATATAGAGCGGATGGTGTTCTCGCGAGAACCAGAAAGTCATCAAAGAGGGAAATAAGCGACGTTACGGCAAACACAGAGCATGCGCTCGGTAATATTTCAGTTGGATACAGCGAAATTTTCGTCGTTGTTGACCACTACGCCGAAGGATCCAGCATCGCGAATGCCTCGAGGTACGTCAGGTTATGTGATACCGGTAATAATTCTATGAATTACGAGCTTAACCCGGGCTGACCTCTCATTTTCATCAAGCTTCCACTCGCAGGGAGCTGTATCATCTCGACAGGGCGTGTAATGCAAAGGTAATGATAGCGATTTGGAAACGGACGTTCAGACGTATACGTCCAGTTTGTTTCGTGAATTTTGTGGTCAGTGTTACTAGTGTTTCAAACGACATTAATACTCACAAAGCGCTACGAAGTCTCCAATTTCCCTGTGGATCTTCTCGTAACGAGATATAAATAGAAAATTCGCTAAAACAATTCACTGCGATATTATAAAATCAAAGATTACGCATTCGAATAAGCTGAATCTATTCCCTTTAAAGATTTTTCGCTCTGTTACGGAACAAACTTCCAACCGTCCTAAAAATTCCTCGTATATTTGCATATGTCACATCAAATAGGATAATCCCCGCGTCTTACCGTTTATACTCAAATATACCAAACCAAACGTCGGCGATTGAATCGATCTCTAACTATTCTCATCTTTATAACAAACCCCAAGACCACGTAAGTTGGCGATAAAGACCGATAAAGACACAGTAGAAATAGTATCCAAAGGGCATTAATGTAGGAAACAGAAATGGATTTGGTGTTCGTTGGTAATCGGCGATACGGTCGATCAATCATCAACCTATGGAGGGGTGGCAGCCAATGGATAGTCATTAATTAAAAGCGGAATTTGCGCGAATGAACCGGCAATGAACACTTGACCGGTCGACTGGATTCGCGAAACATCGTCCCGATTGAAGTGGTCCTCCTTCCCCCGATTTCAGCGATGCAGCGAGGTAGGTCGGCCAAGGGTGAACCTGGAAGGCAGTGTCGGCGAGGGGTTACCACGATCGGCCCCCTTTCGGCTTGCAGCGATCCGAAAACCGGCCGGACAGCTCTGCAATTTCGATGCTGGCCCTGTAATTTGATCAATTAACGCTGTACGGCCCTGTTCGCTTGAGAGTGTGGCTAGCTGCTCCCCTGGTTCGTTCTACGTGGTCAGGGGTTGCTGCGAGGTCCAGGTATCGACTCCGTCCAGGAAGTTCGATTATGGTCGCCGGTCGTGATCCAGTGTTACTTAGACGTCGTTGAGAGATTAAAGTAAAGTTAAAGGGAGCTGTTTCGGTTTGTGGAAAAATTAAGGCTAGGTTTGATAGAAAGTAAAGATTTCTAGGGACAAAAGTAGTTATATATCGGCTATGTTTAGTAATTACATGGCATCGAAGCTGGATTCGATAGAAAATGAAGATTTCTAGAGTTAAGGGTGTAGGTTGTAGTTCGAGAGCTGCTTCGAAGACTACAAATTGGGTTTGAGTTGCGAGAGAGTTAAGAAGTGGGAGTTGGTAATTTTGTTAGAGACGCTGAGAGGGGAAATTATAACGAATCAGTTTAAATTCACAGAATAAATGAATATTTAAAAGAGGTAATTTTATCGAAAAGTGTGTTCGCTTCTTAATAGCGTTCCTTTCGCCATTGTTAACGCTGTAATTTGCTTTTGAAAGAACGAAGAAAAGTAAAAATACGGCGAACGTATTTAAAAGGAAGTTCATTAAAAGCCTGAAGCAGTCGTTGAACATTAGAGGTGGCGATTTTGGCAGGTTCGTTGGCAGCAACGAGCAAAGAAAAAATTAGCAAGATGAAAATTATTTTTACAGCGTGGAACGAGTGTGAAACAGAAACGCGCGGGCGCGCAAAGGTAAAAAATTAAGCGGGACAACTGGCGTTTCAGCGGAATATCTAGTTTAAAGGCCGAAAGCAACGCAGACACAAATATGTGCGAATTTAATGGCAAAGGGATACGCGAATTTCCAATTAGCTACGTTAATTAACCGTCCATATCCGAGCGACCGAGCCAAAACTGTTGCTTATTAACCTTGTCGAACTGACGTTTTTCGAAATTTCCTTCCCTATGAAACGAGATGAAAATTAAATTGAAATAAAAAATTCAACAACGAAGGTGCGAATTCTTTGTGAACGATAAGCGATTCATGAAACGGGCCGGCCATTAATAACGTCGGTATTGAAATTACGGAACGACATTCGCTCTTCGAAAATTCCATCGATCGATCATCGCTGAAACCGAAGGAGCGCGTCGCCGGCTCGGTTGAATACACAAATCTCGTAGTTAATAATCGATCGGCATAGCGTTAACTCGCCAGAATCCGAGGTAATTCACGAGATTTGTAATGTTCGGCTTTTCAAGCATTGTACACAGGCCGCGCATTACCGTCTCGTCGTTAGCAGGACGTACATGACGTCATTAGAACGAAGTGCTGCTTAACGGGTAGTTAACACATAATTACTGTGTACAACGCGCGCAAGCGCGTTGCAGTGGTTTACTTATGACGTCGTCATGCACTCCGCGCGCGCCACCACCCAAACTAGTGTCCCGATATCAATCTCTCTCTGTCTGTGGAACGTTGATTACGCGAATGATTTCCAACTGGAAATCGAATAACGCCGCAACAGCTAAGAGCACCTTCGTGTTAGAAGACTGAGATTCGCTCGTACGAAATGATCGTAACGAAAAGGTATCACGCAGATAAAGGCAAATTGTTAAATATTGGTAGCGAAGTCGTTGCAAGATTAAGATAGGGGATTGGGAAACTTAGCAGGAAGTTGTTGGTAACTGAGAGAAAGACGAATCGTAATTGAGATATATTCGTGTTAATTAAGGTGTTTGGGTGTAGCGACGTGGGCGGTCGCGACATTAAATTTTAACGTGAAATTACATTTCGGAAACATATTGTCGGCCACCGGTATTACAAGCGAAACTCATTAAGTACAACTTTTGGCAAAACCAAGGCAAACATTAGTAAAATGCTCGATTCTCCATCTGGATTAGAAGCAGTTATTAAGTGGAATTTCGTCGGCCGCGCGGCAAGTTCTGGAGGGTGAGAAACCACCATCGTGCAACGTTACGTTTCGAACGCGAAATTCAAGAGTTATTCAGTTAATCGCGCAGTTTCAAAATTCTGAAATTGCTGCTCTCCGCTCGTTTTCGTTCCGTTCGACGAGGATGCGAGTATTTGCTTGCCACAAGAATTAATTGTTTGTGCGATTTAGCCATTCGCATCGACAGTACCGAATGACGATCTCTCTACGAGGAACGAAAAAAAAAAAAAAAAAAAAACGGCTGGAAGAAAGAAGAGAAGGAACAATAGGAACGTTAAATTCGAAAGTGCATTTCACGGAAGGATCGTCACGATGTTAGAGTCTATTTGAAACCCGGTTTCACGCGTTCCTGCAGCGTTCAATGCGTATCCGGCGTAGACAGATTCGCAAATTTTCGTGTCCCCCTTTTCTAAGTAAATTTACGTTCGAAGCGGAAAGGTAGCAATAATTTAATGTTTTCGCGCGACTATTTGAGCGTGATAATTGGTTGGACCGAAGTGTCTGTGTGTGAGCGCCAGACACACTAGGATGAGTGGCATGGTTTCAAGCAGACCGAAAACGCGTGCGACCTCGAGCAGCAGAGCGATTTGAAATTCGGTCGAATCTTTTGTGTCGATTTAATTTGGTAGTTAAGGTGATTGAACTATAATGGTATTAAGGATTGCTGCATCGCGCTTGAAACCTCTTTTTGCAGTACATTTTCGGAATTTCTATTTTCGCGAATTGAACCATAAAGGCTAATCTCGTAGTAATTAACTTCAAGCCTCGAAGTGCAAACTATATAAAGAAATTTATTTCACCGACACTTGCTCCTCCGTTTAAATGTTAAGCAACGCTTCACGTTCGTCGAAGAAGCCATGATATTAAACATGAAACATTTACCCGGTCCTGCAATTCGTTCTATCCTCCAGCCGTCAGCTAATTCCTCTAATTATACCGGGCGGTTTATTACCATCTTTTGCATAATTTTTCCCATCAAACCTGCAAAAACGCTTTAACCCAGAAAACAGAATCGTAGGTTACCAGGGAAAAATACTCTCTACATCGTCGAGTTGCCTTCAGCGATGTTACCGAAATTCGCAACGACCAACAACATCCGCAAAGAGTCGCAGATTGGAGAGGAACGAAAGCGCTCCTTTTTGGTATCCAGCGACACGTGAAATTCCTACGATAACTTCCCGTTTGTTTTCGCCAGCGATGCAAGGAACGATCAAACGCGGGGAGCAGTAAAATGCAGCACAGCTCGTCGGCTTAGATTGATTTCTGCACACATGCAACGGTCTCTATCTTAGCTGTTGCTCCGCAAACGGCGTTTGCGCCTTTATTTGCCAGAGTGTATACGAGTTTCAGGTTCTCACCAGAGGAAACACGCTCGGCTATGTGGAAAAACGTGTAAAAGAAATGGCGAAAGAAAAGCGACGAAAGGGGACGGAGACGAAGAAACACGCGAAGACTATGATAAAAGGGTATGAGAAAGGGACGAAGGCTGGAAATCTTTGGGAAGAAATCGAAATTGCAGGTTTTCGTCGAAACGCTGGACTGGTAAGACGTGACCGAATTGCCAGAATAAGGGACGGCGCGTGTTCCAGCGCCAAGATAAATAGGATATTCCGGATAAATGCTTACCTACGTGCTTTCAAATGGTATCGAGTGTTCTCTACGAGCCGGCCAGGTACTCTTCCGCGACGTTTCAGGAATTTCCCTACAAAGCCTTCCGAGGGTGACACACCTTCTCCTGACCCTGGCGTATCCCTGGTTGCGGCCGCTGCACAAGACCGGCATTACTCAGGCGACATACCGTGAGCTAAATGAACCGAATAATTGCAGCTACCGGCTAGGGCTCGCAGACCTCGTGAATCTCTTTTGCCTTTCCGCGTTCTCCTTTATACCCTTTCGGCAGTGATTATACCCTGGTTCAACGATCGAAACTCTGCGCGAATTCTCGGAATTTATAATTTTAATTTTAATTCTAACATTTTTCTTGTAGTTTCCTTTCTTATTTGTAGCGTTGGAGATCTTATGATTTTCGAAGATTATTCGCAAGTAACGCGTTGAATCATAAGCCACTCCGGAGGGAAAAAAAAGAGGACAAGTAAAGTTCTATCGTTTATCATCCGACGGAGGTTGGATGGAATTTTTCTCGAAAACCCTTTCGGGAGCGGACGGACTCTTGACCAAAATCGAGTAACCTTCTCTGTCACAATTCCAAAGTCACTAATGTCCCAGCGCAAAAAATCGCGTCACGCCCATTCTCGATCCCTCAACGTCGTTGTCAAGCCGCTGTCAATTGCATGTTCGACGGAACGGCAATTTTCGAACGTGACTCCATCATCGTTCAGGATGTAAATAAAACGCAGGAATAACGAAGAATTATAGGGCCGATGGCGGACAAATGTTTTCCGCGGTAGTTACGACTCTTTACGTGGTGGGATTTCCACGAACGACTATTTGTTCCTTTACTACGTGTTTCGCGTATCGATCCGGTTCTAAAATACGCGAAGATTATATGGTCTTCAGATGTCAACGTTTTTCAATGATTTTAAATACTTGAAATAAAAGTCTGATTATTTAAAAAATTTCACAGCGCTTTCAACGAAACTAGTCGACGATTCTCGGAGCGAGAGGCACGAATTTTATCAAGCGACCGACGTAAATATCGATAAAAGTTCCATCGACCCGATAGAAAGGCATTTTCAGCGAGGTAAAAAGCTTGTGCCGTGAGAGAAATCGAGATAGGGCGAGCGATAGAACGAGACGGGACGAGAGCGGGGAGAAGTCGCGAAACCTAATTGCTTGATCGACAGGAACGTCGTTCGGATCTGGACGGAGGAAAATTTCTCCTCGATCCTTCAATGTCGTCGTCAACGTCGCGTCAACAGCACTCCATTACGAGGCCCACGATGACGACAATGTTGGTGTTCTCCCCCTTTCGATCGATCTACCCGCTCTGGAACGGTGCACTTTTAGCGTCTGCGTCTCTACGGTTGACGGGTAAATATGGGTGCAACTTAAATTCGGCGGGTTATCGACCACGCGCGAATAAAATCCTGCAACCAACGTTCAATCGTCTAACGTTTTACGACTATTTCCTTCTTCCTCGTTCTTTTCAATTTTTCTTCTTCCTTTCGCCACTTTTGTTCTTACAAGCACCCGTAAGCAAGAAAGTGTAAAAAGTTCGCTTAACAACTTAGCGAGTAGGTATCTGGTCGCGGCTGTCGCGCAATTTCCAACGGAAGAGGCACGTCTGGTGGCGCGCGACGCTTAAAAGAATGTAAAAACCGGTATGAACGCTTTAAAAAATTAAACAGCCACTGCTTCCATTTTCTTCCGTTGCTGTTCCGTCGCCGGAAGACCAGCGAACGGACGAGATTTCAATTATGAACGCGTTATCTTCCGGTGAAGCGCGGGGGGAAAGTTTTCCCATTAAAAGGAGCGCGCGACGATCGAAACGGATTACACGAGCATTAGCACGGAATCTCGCGGCTCATTTTATGCTCTACCGACGAATGGAAAGTTTGTACGTGACGCGGCCACGGGCCCTGTCATTGAATTTGTTCTCCGTTTCGTTGTTCGCTTTGATAACTCTTTGCGATAAGACGTCTACTATCACTCTACTATTCGAAGTACAGTACCTCCTATTTTGTATAACAATCGCAAGACCAACTTCAAACGGACATTTTGAAAATCGCAATGTTTGTAGTATTTCTTCAATTCGTTTCATGCTTCGACTCAAGCAAAAATATAATGAACAGAGTATCGTTCGAATAATTACGAGCGAATTAATTCCTATAAACAGTAAAAATTCATCTCTGAACGGATTAGATACAGTTCCTAATTCTTACACACCTAATTCGCCGATATCATCAACACCCGCGACTCTTCTACCTTTTCTCGCTTAGTTTCTCAATAAAAATAAGCGTTTCGTAGAAAAGACAGAGATCAGCTAGCTGCTCGTCCCGTGACTCGATCAGGATCTCGCGGCCGGGATATTTGCAATTTAGATAGGACCACGTACAGTGCAGGCGACACGACGGATTCGTCGCATCCAACGACGACTACGGGGTGAACGAGGACCAGGAGGAGGGAAGCGGCTGGGAGACAAATGTTTCGGAGGGGGTTGTTGGTTGGTTGCTTGCTCGCAGGCGTCGCGATGTTAAATAATCGCGTCGCCGGCACGTTTTCGCGTAACGAGGACGTTTATCAGGATCCAGCAACCGGGAACTGATTTACAAATAGGCCCCGAGAGGCGGCGCCCCGTCCTTCGTTCGCCCTCTTGCTCCTTTCGCCCTGGCAGAGACGAATCAGGCTGAATTTTCGCGCTGCTGCCTCGCTGGAGGACGCTTTCCGGTAGTCGAGTGCCGTCGCGAAACTCGAACCGACCCCTCATCCCCCGATGAAACTTTCGTCCCATGGCCTCGTGAACGCCTCCGTAATACGTATTCCGATGCAACGGTGGAGAGGTCGCGAGTGCAGGCTCTCGAACAGCTGGAATCTCGTCTTGCTTCAAATTGAAATTAAAATTGTACGAACTTTTTTGACGCTGATTAGCAGAGTTTAGGATGGAGGTAAGGATTGGCAGAAGCAAAGAGAATGCGGAGTACGATGAAACGGAATTCGACTATCCTCGTTTTAAGGAAAACTCTGACGTAAAATTGAAACGAAATATTGTACAGATCGAAGACGATTCTCTCGTACAATACTTTCTTCGAACTTGAGGAATTTTTTAACGATACAGAGAAATAGTGGAATTAAGAACGACGCAAGAGACGTGGCGAGATTAATCGTGCAATGAGACATATATATTATGTGAAGAACAGTCGGTGAAGATCATATTATAGATCCCAGACTGTAGATCGTCCTATCCATCGAAAACGTTGATCTACGCTACCGAATAGCGAGGTTAGAAAACAGAACGTCTACTGAGCATTAGGAAAGGCAAACAGCCGCCCCGCGCAAGTTTCTCGATCTCCCTCTTTATTTACATTTGAAACGCCAGGAATTCCCAGCCGACAGCGCGAACCGACATTTAAATATCCGCACTCGCCGATGTTTCGAATCGTTCTCGAATCGTCGTTAACCGGTCCTCCGGGTTGGGGGGAAATGTATGCGCAGACGTAAACAGTGGTCGGCCGGTCGATCGAAGGAAACGAATTCGAAAGCAAGCCGAAGTGGCCCGTAATCCTTGTTCCAGGCGCTGCAGTACGACGGACGACCGCAGCCAAGAAGAATAACATTAATTCGCGGGAATTTATATTCCGTTGGTATCTTCGAGGACGAGCGAAGTGGATGCCGCTGTCTTTTTCCTGGCACTGGGTTGAAGAGTTAGCCTAAGACGCCTCTCTCCCTTTCCTCCTCGTTTTCCCGTCGGTGGCGTCGTTACCTAGCCCTTCCCAGGTTTTTCTTCCCCTGGGAAATCATTTTCATTTAAGATCGGCTACGACAACGCCTCGCGACCGAGTCGAACGCGAACTCTAGAATAAATTATTTCCCCGGCCTTCTTTTCTATCCCGTTTCGCCCATCAGTGCGCGCTGGTCTATCCACTTCGTTCTCCTCCTTTAGCGCAGCATGTTTTGCAAACGGCTTCAGCGCCGAAGAAAAATACCCAGAGGAGAGGCTTCCCGGACGATGGGTCGCTTTCAGCATCAAACCTGCAAACAG
This sequence comes from Bombus confusus, assembly GCA_014737475.1. Classification (NCBI taxonomy): domain Eukaryota; kingdom Metazoa; phylum Arthropoda; class Insecta; order Hymenoptera; family Apidae; genus Bombus; species Bombus confusus. Next base: position 7,463,632 of record JACXIV010000002.1, on the reverse strand, counting down.
CGATGCCGTGGCACCAAAGAAACGACCTGCCTTTCTTTCAACGGCACGCTTCAACCCTCCTACCTCTGCTGACACCCTCACGGACGACGTTGTGAAGTAATTATTGCGTAAAACGCGCGGAAAACTGATCCGTTTGATCGTGATAAAGCGAATATCAAGATATTCTAAGTATCTCTCGCAGACTCTCTGTTATTTTATTGAATCATAGAAAAAGATTTCTTCCGTTGGAATACGTCGGTTCTTTTTTGTTCTGTAGCGCGTCCCTTTCCGTCCGGATTGTTTCATTTATTAAACAAGTATCGAGGAAATTTCCCAATACATTCTAAGACAGGCAGAGTTTCATCGATCCTAGAAAATACTCTACCTGTTCCTTTGGTAAAAAAAACGTTTCACAATACGCGCGTACGTACGTCGCCCGTAGCAGTCACTCGACACCGAAACGCAGCAGGTTCTAGTGAAAAAATCAACGAATGCGCGAATGAAACTGTCGCTCCTGGTCGGTAAAATCGTTTCGCTTTAACGAAGTCACGCACAAAGCTCGTCGCGTGCCACGGTCCGCGAAGAATCGAAAAATACATTCGTTCTCGCGTGAAAACGGACAAAAAACACCGACTGACAGGGGAGACGAGAGTGACGCCGGGTCGGGCTACCGGATCGTACGGTTTACGAAACGAATATCGCGAGACCATGACATCGCGAGCCTTTGCAGAATGGCCAGCCGGCGTGAAAAACGCGACTGCCGTCGTATTAGCGGCGCGCTGCACGCTGCGCCGGCTGCAATGGAACCAGCATTTGCGACAAATTCGAATTCCAAACGTTTCGCTATTGTCTGACGGAATGGAGGCGACCGGTTAGGGTCACTCGCTCCGCGAGCATCCACGAGCGCCACTTTCGAGCACGCTACGATCATTGTTGTCTCCTCTTTTCAGCCTGAACGTTCCTTTGTGCCCGTTTCCCGTGGGAGTTCCACTAGAATCTAAAGTTAGGGTAGGCTTTCGAACCGGTGTTTGATTAAGGTATTTTTTGAACTTTCAAAGAGGCGTTTTGTTTGGGGCACGTCTCTGCGACGAGCAAATTTCCCCGTGTTTCGCGATAATGCTCACAGCTGTCGCTGAAGTGTTTCTCCGTGTATGGCGAAGTATTTTTGCAGGTTTGCAGAATGGCTAGGTGTAGCCGCGAAGTTTATGTCGTGCTGAAGGAAGCAAGAAATGGAAAATGCAAGGTGAGCTTCAAGTCGAGCCCGCGTTACCATACGGAAGAAAAACATTTCGAAGGTGTAGCGAGTCTTTTACTACCATGCACCTTTTACTACCGTGCACCTTTTACCTGGATTATTTTTTCACGATTTTAAAAACAAGAACCCACTCCTCTGTGCCTTCGTCCGCTAGAGAAACATTTTACTCGTATAATGTTTCTCTTTTAGGTAGGTACATGCTTCTCGCAAGAACTGTTTTATCATATTTTTAAGCAGAACGGAAAGCCATATAGCGCACGATCGTCGAGGATTTCGTACGGAATCCACTTTGGTTTTTAAAAGTGGCCGTGTGCACGGCATCCGAACCAGTATCGTATTGAATCGATCGCATGTGACACGAAAATGATAAAATGGTTATCGTCAAGACGTCTCCCAAAACATAGAACACGAAAAAGCATTGCATGTCATGTCTATGTCTGTACCTCGTTTGTGATTCGGGTAATGATCCACTATTCCCCGAAGAATACGCGATCTCTCCGCTCGCATTATCGACAAATCGTCGCGGTCGAAGCTATGGGAGTAACAGAACGGCCATAAAGCTTCATTGTGTAACGGGAACCGAAGCGGAATAGCCATGATGTAAATCTATGCATAGCTTCGGTTCCTCCCCCTCAACGTACGACTTTCCAACTTTTCTTACTGACTCGTTCTTAAGCGTGCGGAAGATGCAAGGGAAACGAGATGGATTCTTTAAAAAAAAATATTTCACTGCTGCTTCGCCATTTACAACGATTCCATCTAGGCGTTGACTTACGAGCTATGTCTTTTGTCTGTGTTGTAATTTTCACTCGATTATTGTTCCATGGTGTGAGTCACTCGGAAGACAAACTGATCCACTTGCCTAACGACGTTCCTATCGAAAATTGGATAAACGTAGCATGTTGCGATGACGTAAGATTCGCTAAACGTACAAAATTCGCTGCTTTACGTCCAGCCAATCGTCAAGTGGGCGCTGCATGGACACTATTTAATCGCTCGGACGGATCTCGCGTCAACGTTTTTTCCAGCGCGAGCGTCACAAGGCGAAAGCAATTTTCGCGCTTGTTTTTTCCTTTTCGAACGCGACATAGGGACTAACAGAATGAAAAAAGATAGAGGGTTAGAGGCACAGAGGGACGAAACGAAGCCGAGTGTACTCGAACGCGATCGAATTCACGGACGTGCGAACCTCTATCAACGGAATTGAGGCAAATGATGTCAATCCGTTCTGGTGCCGGCCATTAAACGTAATTTTTATCGATGCACCCCGTAATGATGGATATCGGACCGCCGAATCCACCGTCGAATTGGACGAATTAACGGTTAAATCGTCAAGCGCTTTTCAATCGGGCCACTGATTCGCTGCCGTGCCTGATTGCCATTTGCCCGAATACCAAATACGAGCCATTTTTGGTATTGTAATGAGGTTGCATGTTGTCGTATACGCGTGGCCAGCCTGTTGCGTGAAAGAACGCGAAACGCGGCTTAATTATATACGATTAAACGCGGATTGTACTGCGAAGCCAGCTAACCAGGTCGCTGCAAAAACAATTTGACGTACTAACGAGTGTGTTTTATTTCCTTTCGATGGTGCTGCACGTACAAAAGCGACAATGTCTCCGCGGACGATTGCAAATCTCTTCCTATGGAAAAACGAACGACTGTGGGATGGGCGGATATGAATGATATCGACAGCCAATTTGTTAGGTTTATATAGAGGAAAAAAAGAAAAATATTACGCAGGAATCGTGATATACGGTTTTGCGATCATTATCAGAGCTCCTAAAGATAGTACAAAGGAATAAAGATCATTTTCGTTTACATTCGAGAGGACTCTGTATTCGATGGACGTCTTAGAGATGTGAAACTTCGTAGGATCTTGACGACTCACATCGACTTTTAATCCTCAGTGATTTTGGAATTCTTAACAGTGGATTCTGCAAGTCCAGGCTCATCTATGATATAATACTGGCGAATATTATACTACCTATATCAGCCTAAAGCATTCCAAAGTCATCTCATGTCATATCTTGCGATTCAGAAAATTGTTCACATTGGATCCCACGAGTCCTGTACTACCTACATAGTTCCTTCCAAGCTCGATATCTACTATATTGGATTCGCCGGATACGGAATCGTTCGTATCGACTAACGCGACTTGAGAAACGCTGGTATCAACTCCCACGAGTCTAGCGTCTTCTGTTCTACATCGAGCTTCGCTGTACTTGATATCGTCCAATTCGATCAGACATCGGAAGACCTGTGAGTCTGGTTAATTCCAGAATGCTTCGCTTGTTAAACCAGTAATCTGACAATAAACCAGCGTCTCTATAAAAAGTTATAATACACATGTTGCACCGTGTTCGATATACAAAGTCCGCTAATCGCATAATCTGCAAAAACGCAAGATCGACAGACGACGAATGACAGATTCTTCCCAGAGGGAAGTTTAATTAGCGCATTAGTCTTCGATTACCGAGTATTCGACATCCCTCGAACCAGAATCCGACTACGGAAGGAACCCTAAGAATTCAGTTGCGGGGACATCGGTTAGAGCGGAAGACAAACATCGCGATGATGATAACTGTACGCGAGAAGGAGATGCCTGGCGAGGTCGTTAAACCGAAACGAGCTGCGGTCGTTAATGAGCGAGAAGCGTCGGGATGAAAGAAGACGAACAACTGGAAGACATTTATCTCGCGTCACGCTCACCCCTCGACGAGATAGGTGTCGCGAAAAATACGGTACACGCATCTTCTCTTTTTCATCCGCTATCTATTTCTCCCTTTTCCCTTCCCCTTCTCTCTATGTTCTTCTCTTTCATTTTCATTATTACATTTCCGATATTAATCCTACAGTTGACTACGCAAAATCCCGTAAGATCCTCGACCACGTTCCCTGTGTTCGCTTTCCTTTCAGGCAGGCGAACGTTTTCATCATTCCTTTATTCCTCGCGCGCATTTCGCTGTCAGATACACGCCTTTAATCATCGACCGTGGAGAGAAAAGAAAGCGGCGGAAAGGTGGCCCCTTTGTCTCTGGCGATTTAGCCTTGGACCACTCTTATATAATTACGCCTTTTTCCAACGAGAATAATTCGATTGATCGGCCGAGCCGATTCCCTTTTTCACTCCCCGGCGGTCGTACACCTCTCTACCGCCTCCGTTTCCTCTCGATTCATTTACCTTCGTTAATATTTGCTGTCCGGGAATTACGATCTCCCTCGGTCAGACCACCGCTTCTTTTTCCACCGTCTGATTAAGCCACTAGATCGGTGAAATTTTTATTACCGCATTTCAATCGTAACTGCGAGCGTTCATTGGTTAAGTGAATCTGCAAAGGGAACCTGTTTCGTTGCGACGATCTCCTTATTTCGAAATCTTCCGACCGCGTTACGCAGTTTAATTGTCCGAGCGTTTCGTTACCCTAACAATCTATTGCTCCTATTGTTTTCCACACTGTGATCTCATATGCGAAGACCGCTAATAAAGCTTTCCTTATCCGCGTGTCATACCAACCCAACAAAAATTCCTCGTCCCGGACAGTCGACCCTTCGTAATCGAAACGAGGGAGTCACGTGTGTTCGAGAAACTAATAACAACCACGAAGCTTCGCCACGCGGACACCGAGCAAAACCACGAGCACTTATTTCGTGCCCGAAGAAACGGGGACGCGAAAGAAACTGTAGATAAAAGAGGGTAAGGGTAGAAGCGAAGTCAAAGAAAGACAAACCACTCGACCGTGACGACTCGAAAGTTCGGACTCTGGGAGAGCAACGGGACTCTGGAACGAAACTAATCGAAGAGCACGACGAGGAAACCTCTCATCCCGACCCGAGGACAGCCTCTATTGACTTAGCAAAGTTTGGATTGCCGTGCGGATAAGACGTGCGGCAGAGTCAGCAGGCAAACCGCGAAAGCTTCTGTGAAGCTCCTCCCATCGCGTCGTCTCGTGAACGGCTCGTGTATACCAAAACTTCCGGTACGCGATGAGAGCCTAAGCGGGTGGCAAGTCGCGACGACTGACGACCCCCGGCTAACCCGTCGTCGTTAATACCCTGCCAGCGGACCGCCGGAAATTTATCTGCGACCTCGCGACGCGGAAAGCCGACCGCTTTTGTGCCGTCGGCCGGTTCTCCGGCTTCCTAGAAAATTTTCCGTCTAGAACAGCGAGATGCTTCTACCCAATCTCCACTCCCACGCAGGTTAACAGGTTTATTCGCAGCGATCGCTCGGCCAATTTGACGCACACGACGTTTGGAGATAGGAAAATGCGAACGAGTATATTTTCCTTTTATTTTGAAATCTTATGTCATACAGAAATTTTTGCGTATTTCACGAATAGAGTGTTATGACGAAGATTCGTTACGGCGACTCAATCCATTTGGTGGAGAAGGATTTTAAGATGAGAAGATTCAGGAAAAAGATATATGTGAAGATCTTTCCTTTAAGTAGAACACGTTGCACGACGTTTCTCTGCTATTTCGCAAATACGAAGCTATAATGAAGATTCGTTATGATAATTCAGCCGATTTGACGTATGCATCTTTGAAGATAAAGAAATATACCTATAGCTTCCTTTTAAGTAGAATACGTTTCACAAGAATTGTTGTCTGTCTCGCAAGTAGAATAATAAAGTACATTGCAAAGGAGTTTTTCTGAATCCACGAAGTTTCTTCGAACACAATTACGATCCTTGCAAAAGCTTACGCGACGCGTCGATCTTTTCTTTAGTCACAAAGACGAAGATCAAAAAGGGCACAACGTCTCTGCAACACATTGCGGAATCTTCCCTATTCAGGCGATGGTTCGAACGCGAAGTCCAGTAAACGACGACGAATGAAACCTTCGAAATAATAAGGACGGCCATTCTTGACGCAGCCACGCATATCACGGGTCAAGCATAAATGGAAAACGGCTCTTGCGCATGATTAATGCGAGACACCGTGAATCAAAGGTCTCATAACGGCCTTGTGTCCCAGAAAGAAGCTCCGTCCGCATTAACGACGCGTTCTTTGAAGCTCGTCGCGACGTATTTTTATATTTCTACGTGTATTGCCATAAAACATATTACAATCTCGTTTGATACACACGCATTTAAATGACTTTCGATAGGTGTCTGATCCCTTTCAGCGGAACACGCTTTGAGTAAATAAAATCATATTTTACCAGCGCAACAATGGTTTGATTTTATAGATGCATTTACATATCTGTCGCGTTAATTAATTCTGTTACACTGTTATGTAATATAACATACTATATATAATAATACTGAATACTGTTTCGAAAATACACAAACGATGTACATATGTACGAAACGCGACTACGAAGTTGAACATATTAAGACAGAGTTTGCGAAGATGACACGTTGCTCGCCAAAAGCAACCGTGAATAACAGCGACGCAAAAAATAAAGTTCTTTCGTGGACGTGAAGTGATAAGCAGAGGATTAAATAAAATCTGCAACGGTTTCCATATAATTCGATTCACCAAAATCGTGACACATTTTCATCACGAAAGCGGCTATCTACTTTGCAACAGACTTTTCAACGTCGCCCGGAACTTCAGGCGCCTTTTCACTTAAAGATACCTTACTTGGCAATGAAGATATTCAGCAACACAGAGAACCTGACACAATTTTACTCTTTTCTACCCTGCGATCGTTACCAACTCGCACAATCTGCCACGGTAACTACTTCTCTAAAGTGTATACGTGGATTCGTTCCAAAGGTCAAATTTCCGACTTTTCCAGGTCGAATCGATTCGTCATAAAAATGGAACCACATAGATCACGCGCGACGTAGTTCGCCTAGATGCGAATGACGGCTCGATTGGCTAATAAAGGGCGCGATATAACGCGATTTTCGTCGTCGAAACGAAGCCTGATAGTCGAACGCTCGTAGGGTGTATCCGCGTAGCTCCCACGATAATGGCCGTAATGACGACGATAACGACACAATCACACGCACACGTGCGCGCGGAGGTCACGCGTAGCACACGTAAACATATACATATACGGTTGAACGCAGAGACTGACGCGACTGCATGATATCGTTTAAGTCGCGACTCGTGTCGTTACGGGGCAGGCACTTGCCGTAACAATGATTTCGACGGCACGTAGTGGCTCTGTTAAGTGCACCCGATGGAGCCTGTCAGATGATGTCGTTAACTACGTTATTTCGTTGTCATTCGGCTACCTGCGAGCCGATTCTCTCAAGTGAGAACGACGGAGTCACCGGTCTCGAAACGTTTGCCCTGGTAATGAGGACATATTCGCCCGTACTACGGCTGCTCGTTCCAGGTGTCGATAAAGGGAAACGGTATTTTTCACCGTGATTACGACGTCGAGCCGGGCAGAACGGTGGTAGGTGGAGGTATCAAGATCGTAGCATTTTGTCCGATGGCTTCTACGATCTCGTAATTCGCGATATATAACGTCTATTAGTATATATCCACGATTCGGTTATTACTTTTTCCATCGATGCGATATTTGTCGAAAGAAAATTTTAAGGGATTTTCGTAGCTGGTTCCACAAGGGTATTAAGAATCGAAGATCGATAACGCTCATAGAATGCTTGGTATTCGTAAGTCTACGAATAAAGATACATAAGGATAACTTCTCTTTATATACTTCACCCTACGAAAAATTTCATTTTTAATCTTATTTTTAAATAAAAAAATCACCTCGCCCCATAAAGCTGCCGTGCGTCGAACGGACGCAGATCGAACATGATCCTCAGGGCATAAACAACAAAAAAACCGATCCACCCCAGCGGAAGTCGAGGCGACACAGGTACAGTTCGCAGAGAGGTTCGTCGATCACGATCGGTAAGCCGATTAAACATTCATGGATTTGTCGTAAAAAAAATCCGGCGAACACGCGGCGTGCATGTGTACGGGAGCGCGGGAGAAAGTAAGGGCTGGACAAGGGGGGTGGGAGCTCGCGTAACGCTCATACGGAATATTTATTATTGCTGCAGACTGGCGATAGTAAAACATGACGTTTCAATTTGAAACGTCGTTGTAAAAGCGCGCGGCCGTAATATCTTTTCAATTTTACCGGGGCCACGTTGCGTCCCGTTCCAGGCCGATATTAGCCTGTAACATTTATTTTGAAGTAATACTTTTCCGAGGGCAATTTATCGAGTATTTCCCGTCGATTCGACGACCGATACGTCGACAGTTTCGTCCCAGCCTCGCGTTCTGCAACGCTTACACACGAACGCGTTTCGTTCGCTTTGTCTACCCTCGACTCTCTCTCTCTCTCTCTCTCTCGCTCTCGTGGCATATAGTTTGGCGAAGTATAATTAAAGCGACGGCCAGATCGAACGAGGAATGCGACCGTCCCCGAGCATTACAACGGTTAGCAATTTCCATTTATTTATGTTGCTTGTAAATACGAGTCGCACGAGCTGGCGAACGGGCCAACGTTACCCATGCGTGATACGTCGCCGCAACCAGCACGGCCAATTGTTAGCGTTTCCACGATGCCGAAATCGAGATCGATTATTTACGCGTGCAGATTTCTATCCCGGCTCGATTTCCCGCGCGATCGGCGCCCCGACACACTTCGCCGACCGATGATTTACTGCTACTCACTGACGATAAGCCACCCCTCTCGCGATCGCTCGTACACGGCTTGTTTTAAACCGTGTACCGATTGGCAGCGTGTGCAACTTGGTTTCGTTTCCACTTTTTGTATATCGTTGTGTACTTCGACCTAAACGCTGCGAGCAATCTCTACCTGTTAATAAATAATTACGAAACATTTCCAGTAAATTTTCGATCACCGTCTCGCGTTGATTCGATCCATGCCATATCGGAATGTCTCGATAATCCTATATACCTCTTTGGCCATAAACAGCGCAATCCTCCGTCGGCTCTTTAAATCGAGCCACGCGCATGTACATAAATCCGTGTGTACGCAGGACAAACAGTTTCACCGAAAAACGAGGAGAGCAGCAGCTACGGGGGTGGTGGATGAAGAGAAGGAGAGGATGCGAATGGAACAAGACGCATGGACCCTCGTCTCTGAAGGCTGGAATATTCCGAAGGACGGTACGTCCAAACGGCTTACCGGATTATCCGATAATCCCATTACAGCGAGGTCATAAAACCATGGAGCTCCAGCTGGAAGCTCGAAAAAGAGCTGTTCGTAAACGGGAGGAAAATAAATAATAAGCCTGGAACCGCCGTTGAATTGACGTGCTTGGTTACACGAAGGGATAGAGACTCCGTGAACTAATGCCAGACCGGTGCTAGGCGACAAGAATCGCGATTCTCGCTGTAAATTGAGGATAACGCGAGCAGACGGTTGGTGAAGAAGGGATTGGTAAAGTCGAGCGCGAGGAGGGCACGAGGGTGGCACGGAAGAAAAAGCACAGGCGCGAGAAATGGCGCGCTGGATAAGAACGACGGACATTTCTCACGTTCGGCGCTCATGAATCATGGAAGAGTAATCCTCGCAAATAGCTGTCGTCTAAGAATTTCACTAAACCTCCATTGCCGCGACCACTTCGACGTATGACGGATATTACCTCGCGTAATCGTCGCGACGAGAACTGGCCGCGTGTTCGTTGAAGCTGACTGATTCATTTTGAATAAGTTGGATGTTCGGAAGTATTGGTTTTAGCGTTTTGCGGTTGCTTGAATGGAATTATATCGACGGTGTGAATAATTTACAGGTTTTCGTAAATTTTAGAGATCCCGATGGATATAGAGATCGTAGTATAAAAATTTGTTCAGTGGAAAATTAAAGTATTTATTAATTGCAAAGTGCGCGTGCGACGATAAAACACTTTTTTTCCGAGTTGCCTTTTTAACGAGGTTTCAAAACTATATATTTTTCAATATACTCCAATAGCTGTGCCATCTCGCAGTGTCATTTTATTTGCAAATTATTTATATTTTATTTGAAGTTATACATTGCGTTCGAGATGGTAATCATTCGCATTGGTGCAATAACGGAATTCCATAATGAGTGATTTATGCCATTCTATTTCGGATCTCCTCGTTCATAAAAAAAAAAAACTCTATGAAACTTGACATTCAAACGAATCGCCATTTCCAAGATTGAAATCCGTCTTGCGTCAGTATGAGAACAGGGTCATTAAGATGAATTTCCGTAGGAGGGGATCAAGAATTGGTTTTCGGGGCGGCAAATGTTACCGGGACAGCTGATAAATGGTAGATAAACGTTTCTTTTTAATGACAGCCACGGTTCGCACCTGGAAAGGATTTCACCGGCTGCTCCTTCTCGCCCGTTCGTCAAAAAGAAGGATAGCCGTTCATGGAAGTTTTTCCTTGCAAATGCAAGATAAATAACGCTTATCTTTCTCGCGGGTTAGACTTACCCCCGTCTTGCCCCTCTCACCCCACAAACTTCTTCCATCGTTCGAACGTACCAGCCAAGATAACCAAGAGAAATCCTAAGGAATTTTCAATGTGGCTCGTACCACGTTGAATTTATCGATAGAATTCGAGGCAGAGCTGCCGCCCATTCGCACCACGGAGAAGAAAATCGCAGCAACGATACGCTCCACGCACGTGCAATCCCTGTGGAGTTCGTTAACGCACGATGTTGGCCATCATTTTTCATTCCCATCCTGCCAAAAATACGTATTTCCAGGATTTTATGCGCGATACGCAAACGACAAGAAGAAACAATAAAAGTACACATATATTTCAGATCGAATAATATCGTACAGCGGATATTTGATCGAGCTCTGATTGAGCTGCTGTCGATTCGAGTCAGCAAATAATAAAAATCTTCTAAAGCGTCCTACCTTTCGATGCGAGAATATAGCAAAGCTAATATCAAATGGAATATTTAAAAAAATTGGTCAATTTTTCCAACACCACCAAACTGCAATAGATACGCGAGTCACAGATGCGATTAAATTGGTGAACAGCGTACAGGAAAGAAGGGAAATTTCGCGTCTGGAGGTTAAAGCTTGAGCAAGGGGTGCAGGGATGCATGTAGCGAGGAAAAATGTCGGTGGAAGATCCAAAGGGGGTGATCCCAGGGACGGTAAGATAACGCGGTTGGTTTAAACCGTATTACCTAAGCCGGTCGGTGAGCGGAATACGCGGCCTGGCCACCTGCATCTGCACCATACTACCCTCTGCATGCGCGTGTTGCATTAAGGGTGTATCGTATGCCGCATAAAGATGGGAAACACGCGCCTTCGGGGCGTCATGCAGTCTCGATTAAAAAGAACGAGAATAAGGGGAGAAAGAGGAGAGATGTTTCTTAAGCTTAGTCACCGGCAAGCCGCGGGCAACATATTCACGACATATTTCTATTCATTCTGCCAGCAACCATCCGCTATCTGTATGGCGATTTCCAGACTGGTTTCCTAAGATTTTTTATGGCGAATACGGAAGTACCTCGGATGAAAATTGGGACGTTGCTTCGAGCTTTGATTTTTATTCCAGATCTTTCTGGTTTTTTTTATTCGGAATAGAACGAAGGGTTTCGATGTATGAGCAGCTCGGAATCCAAACTGACTAATTCCACGTTTTATTAATTTCTTAATTTCGTGTATTCAGATATTTAACACCATGAAATCCTCGAACACTTCTGACGTTATAAACACTCCTGTAATTTGGTTCTAAGGGGTGCTGTTAACTTTCGATTAAGTTGGGCCCTATGACTACAAACTATAAACTTAAAAAGATAAGAGCGAAATCAAAAAATTGTGGCTGCGAATATTGTCGATAAGAATCTCAAAGATGGATATTCTCCTCGTATAGAAGCGACTACAGTTTACACGCGAACGTTCACTTCATCACAGACTGATAGGTCAATAGAAGGAGCTTCGAGCTTGAATCGAGCCGTTACGAAGGTAGAGCACACGTTTCGTTCGGTCGCATCACGTGCTCGTTCGAGTTAACACCGCGAACCACTTCAAATCTGACACCGCATTGATGCACGTACGCCACTGGCTAAAGTGTGCGTGTTTGCACTGGCAGTGTTCCGCTAACGAACCTATCGTTGCGGCTTCAGCCAACCGTTTCTGAACCCTTTTCGTAAATCTGTTCGCTCTGTCTGAACCTACACTTCGTCCCCGCAGCCTCTAACATCGGTTATCCGTCGCTTCGCGTCTTTTCCATCCGTACTCATAATCAAATCCAATCTGGTGAACTTACGCGCGAATCAGAATCATTCGTGGTTCAACTGAATATTTGCGTCGATATACATAATCTACACGAATAATCTAACGGTATCGAAACACTTCTACCGGATAAACGATATTTGGGTTGACGCGATGCATTAGACATGAAATATCCGCAACGCGAAGAGCTGAATAAATGATGCTGTGCCAATACCAACGTTATAATCGATAAGTAATACGATATTAATGCTTCGCTTCTATTAATTAAAATAAATTAAAAGCGCAATGTTATATTCAGGTAAAGAAAAGAATGAATTGAAAGCTATCGTTGCTTAATAGCTATTCGTGTGGTATTTAGTCCTCTGCGGGGCTTCTTAATTACAATGGAACACATCAATTGCTCGCGTAAACCTTGAAAACGTAAGAGAACAGGAAGACGAGTTGGAAATAACCCTCGAGCTATTCCCTTCAACTTCGTCCTTTCGTCTTCTTTCATCACATTCTAACCACATGACAGTGTCCACGTGAATGAGGCAGAGGCAATGCTGGCCGCAAATCGCGTGGCGTATCCTTGCAACTGCACGAAATTCTTAGACGTGCGAGTGGTGAATGAGGTCGGTGCGCCACAGCAAAGCCACCGAATGCAACGGCTCGTTCCGTCGATGCGGTTCATGGAAAGGGTGGAACGAGGTACACGAGAGATAGGGTAGAACGGGTCGGGGGAGGAGCAGAGACACGGTGGAGTAGTAACGTAACGCTAATCCAATTTGCTATGGCGCTGCACTTTGCGCGGGCACCATTTTCAAAGAGGGACACGCGGCAGAAATTGGGCTGAACGCGACGAGGAAATACCGTCTCTACGTGACCGTAAATAGCAAATAATAGCGGATGACCTGTCCGAACCAATGTGAATAAATGATCTTTCGTTTATTAATAAATATAACATCGAATCGTTGTAAAAATTCCCTCTAAGGTTAATAATGCGAAAAAACGAATAGGACCTTTTGTTGAAAGACAAAGTTAGTTCATCGAGGTCAGTCGGTATTTTCTGTTTCATATCTATTGAGCAGTTTTTTTTTTTTTTCTAAATTAACTTAACCGTTTATCTATCCAACCTTGAAACACTCCTGAAACCGATTTACGTTGCAAAAATTGTTCGCTTCCGTGAACCCCGGAACGCGTTGCCTAACGAAATGGAGTCACTTTGTAATGGCCGATGCGTTACAGGAGAGCCGATATCGATCGTTAACAAAATATACCCAATATCAACACCGGTGACACAGCAAACTTTCCCAAAAAATACATATATGTATAAAGGAGAAGAAAAATTGACTACACAAATCGAGTTGAAAGGGAGAGAAATATATACGATCGCGTTTCAGTTTTGCCATTTATTTAGCGAGTTTCACCTCAAACCTCGGATATTCGTTTATAAACTGACAATGAACCGAGCAGTTAAGAATTTTACGAAATGGTAAACTCGCGTTCGTTAATTACCCGGAGAGTTTCAACAGGGTTGCTTGGAATCCGCTTCGAGATTTGTTCGAATACGAGAACACGGTGGTGAAACGCGGTCAAACAACAGTTAGCATAGAGAAAGGGCGAGCGTTGCCTGTCAGAAACAGTTACAAACGCATTTAAGGGACTTAAATCGGGATGTCTGTCCTCGGGACGGGCGGCTGGTTCTTGCAAATTGAGGAATTCGCGGAATTCACGGCAACTTCCGACCCGGTAATACAGGACCTAAACCAAACCGATCTCAGAATAAATCCGAACGAATCGTATTTAAACGAACGAGCAATTAATTTCAGTTTGCCAACTTCGTTTGCATTCTCGATTACGATTTCTGAAGTCGAGTGCAATTACCGATGTAGACTTGTCGCGAAAAATCGACGTGTCCTTTTACCTGCATATCGCTGGTTCGTCGTATTTCGAAGGAACGCTTGAAAATACTTCCGAGTCAAGAGGCAAAACGAATATAATTTTTAGAATAAATAAACGACGATAAATGACATATTAGCTGAAGCACTGATATTCACGATCTAAATGTTCTTCGAAATTTATTTATTAGTAAACAAACTGTAAACTACATCGAATCCTTCTGGCAATGAAATCGTCAGTAGTCGTTTCCGAGTATCTAGAGTGCAAAGTGCAGGAAGAATGTGCTGAGTTTCTAGAGAGCCCTGGTTTAGAGTTTGCTAATGCGCACTATTTAAAGTTTACGGGGTATATTTCAGTCATTAAGCAACAAATCCAGTTATCGTTAAGTTAAAGAATCTCCTCGCGAAAACGAGAAACGCAGACAACAAGAGGAACTATTTACGTTGGATATTGTGAGTTAAAACGTCTGCCAGATATCGGGATAAGCCCAAGGCCAAGTCTCATACAGAGTCTCGTTTCGAAAATTTAAAATATTCAACTGGATATTTGCAAAAACACGAAGATATTTCAGAAGCCGGAGGGTGGTTCCCAGTAAATAAGGAACGCCGAGCTTAAGAGCTTTCACCATTTATCAAAAATTAAAAGGCACCCAGCGTTTGCTAAAAAAAAGCCCCGCGTCTGGTCGTCTCGCAAATCCGATGATACGAATCTCGCCCGAGTCTCGAACTTACCTCGAGAACGTCGCGTTTACCCGGTTGCCTTAAACTAACCACCCCATACACTCTCATTTATTTTATGAAAAGCAAATCCGCCGTAACGCGATAACGCGCTCCTTTTTTCCTCGTCATCGACGAAACTCGTCCCTACGTCACAGTGGCTGGCTCGAGTATTAAAAAAAATTAAACACCCATGAGAAATTTGAAATAAAAAGAGAAATACATTTTCACCGAACGATATTGAGCGATTTTCATTTTCACTGAACGAATAAAAATCGAATTCTGACAATTCAGAAACAAATAAATTGAATTACAGAGAAAAGTGATGATATATAGGAACGTTACGTTTTTTAATTTACCTCAGAAGTTACTGTTATTTACGTGACTTTGTTACGACAAACGAAATTATGAATGTAACACGTTCGTTTCTTGAGAATCTAAGGTATTTGTGTAATAAAAGATACGATTCAACAACCGACGTAATAATTGTTCAGTAACGATCTTCACACTCGATCGAACGAAATCGACTGATTTTGGATGTCGATGCGTCCCGCGTAACACGAAAAAGGACAAGAGAGAAGCAGAAAAACGACGGACGAGAAAATCAGCGCAGTACGCGCTCGTAAATAACAAGATAATTTATGATCGTTACACAATGATCGTCATAAATTGTATTTCTGCCGGACGACAGAACGTGCCGTTATGCGAGGAACTCCGGTTCCGCTGGCGCCCTCCACGCTGCGCGTCCCGACGTCGATATATTTTACCACGGGAACGCGATACATGGCCAGCATAATTTATCTGTTTTCAAATATGCCCGCACCGATAAATTTACATATTTTAATATAAATTCCTAAATGCCGGATCCGCGGCGGTCGCAGGACACGACAACTTTATCGATCATTTTTATCGTTCTTCCGCGTGTTGTCTTCTCGCAACTTTCGTCCCGTTCCTTTCCATTTCCTTTGTCGTGAAAATTTTAAAAAATGCAGACAGGAAAACAGGGTTCATAACAGGGTCTGTTCATTGATTTTCTTTTTTAATAATAGAGCATAACGGCTGGTGATTGGGAAATCGTTGATACAGCAGGGATGAAGAGCAATTGAGAGGTCTAAAAAATTTATCAGGAATTTTGCAAGGTCGTGAAAAAATTCCATACCGCGTATCGACCGCGAATCCAAATTTTTTCGCATCTTGTGGAAAGCGAAGCGTGGTTTAATCAAGTCACGATTCCATAGAATCGTTTCATCGGCGCGATTCTCTATCTACCTTCGATTCTCTATCCTATCGAAAAAGAAATATCAGGGAATTAAAAAATTCAGTGGTCTGTTTCTCGACCGAAATCCTTGCGAGGTATCGGTACAAGTATAGATTCCTTTTGCAAGCTTCGTGACAACATATGACAAGTACAGAACGTTTCAAAGTTAGCGGTATAACGAAAAAGTTTGAAACAGGTGTCCATAAAAAAGCTCGCCGAGTAAATAAAAGAAAACTTGTTCAAAAATTACATTTTTATTATGACAGATTGTCGGACAAACAGAACAGAGAAAGGTTATTAACCGTGAAAAGTGGAGCCCGCAAGTTGGGAGCATCCTGTGCACGAAGCCCCGAACTACTCGAAGCTCGTCGGAAGTTGTTTGACACCTTAACTGTCCCGCGCACAGAGATGCCTCGAGTGACAGTAAAGCTGTGCACAATGTGAGCTTTTGCCTTGGCTGTCGGAAGTTTGCGTGCAAACCTCCTCCTCCCAGCGTCGAGCAAATGTACACTCGTACGTTGACGTACATGCTCATCGAGTGTTACGACTTTTGTCGTCGTAAAACTTTTGCTTCGCTTTTTACCCCGTAATCCCTTTTTATTCCTCTGTCAAACGTATATTCGATCACGGTTACTCGTTGATTTCATTTAAATTTATCATCACCGTACGCGCGTTTCTACGATGTAACATTTATTAACGCGATAAATTACAATTTTAACGATGTTGCTGCATTCTCATTTTGCTCAATTTTCGAAACACGAAAGTGGAAAAAAGAAAAAAGAAAACACACGAGAAAAAGGGAAAAAGATACCAGCGGTTAAGTACTTTTCGGGTTGTCCCTGTGAAAATTGAATTTCCACCGGTCTCGCAGTGAATCGGTCAATTAATGCACGAACGTTTGACGTGGAGTCATCCGCGTCGCGATAAATTGCGATCGAATTTTCGAGTGCACCGTATATTTAACGAAATCGCGAGCCGCGGTCTATTAGCGAACGCATTACGTAAATTATATTGGGCTGGAGCATTAATCAGTGCAAGAAATATGCTCTGGCCACGTACACGGAATATTTAATGACGGTTCCGCGTGTGCGTGAAGCTCGAACAAGCGCGACACAACGCCCGTTCAGTTCTCACTATCCGCCGGTGATTACAACTAATTAGAGATAGCCCGATTGCGAGCAAGGGCAAGACTTGTAGTTAGTAACTGTTGCTCGCGTATCTGGAATTAATACCGAGTCCGGTCACGCAGCCCAATAATAGCGCCAATCATTGAATCCTAAGGAGCCGTGGAGCCTATAATTATGCCGCGGCTACGTACCGTCAATTCGCAGTTTGTAATCAATATCGCGTAATTTGACCGGAGATGAAATGGTCGCGCGTAAATCGCTTTGCATGGCCTCGTGACACTTATCAGTGCGAACGATCACGTTTAAAATTTATCTACGTGAAAGAATCTTGCAACCGGAGATTTAGCAAATTGAATTTTATTGCTATCAATATACATAAATTACTCCTGATATCGTAATTAATTAGACGAGTTACACCCCCTGTTACATGTTTCTTTCAGTTTTCGTGTATGGAAGAATTTGACCTAATTATAAGGTTGGTTTACATACGTGTGCTCTATGCGCCAGAGCTACAAACGCATGAGGACGTTAGACTTCACCCGTGCGTTGAATAGTGAGTTCGGTAATCTACAATTTCATCAACGACACTACTACTGCCATGTACCACTCTTTGTTTAAACTGAATTGATTGCTGGAAGCCGCTTGGCTCAATGCGAATATGTCACGAGTGACCGCTATCTTAACGACCTCGATAATCCATCAGATTAGTTAATTGCGCATCTATGGTAGAATTTGCACTCGATAGCCTCTAGCAATCAACTCTTGAAAGCTTGGTAGCTTAAACGGAGGGTTGGTAACAGACTTACTTGCACCTCGGGTCGAGTACCTAACGCGTAAATCACAGCATCGGCGACGTCTTCGGGTCGGAGAGCTGGTGTATTTTTCAATCTTTTGGATATTGTAGGCGTGTGTTTGGCTATGTCCGTTTCGACGATACCCGGACTGATGCTCTGCAAATAGAAGCGAGTAACGTTGAAAACAAGCAGAGACTGGTGGAAATTATAAGGCTCATAAAAGCTTTTATAGCGGTGGAAGCCACCCAAACTTACGGTGATTCGAATCGGTGCTTTAATGGCCGCCAATTCCCGTCTCACCGTATGCGTTAATGCAACATTGCCGTGTTTGCAAGTCGGGTACAGGTTCCAGCCATTACAGCCATCGATTTCCGAAAGGAATCCACTCGGAATTTCGTGTCCCAGCACGCTGCCGCGCGAAACAAAAAATTGCTTCAACAGGCTGCCCGTGGCCGCCCATTTGCACGGCGTTTTATTCGAATCGACTTCGAGTGCAAACAGCCGGAACGTTTGTTTCGGTCTTAAAAGCGTCCATCCTCTTTTTTCCTTTCTCCCTTCCCACTTTTATTCTCTTTTTTATCCCTCCTTTTTTATATCTCTCTCAATTTTTTTTCTTCTCGATTCGTAGAGAAAGGGACGAGCAAAATTTCCGTGTGCTTTCTCAAACAACACATTCTCTCCTCGCGTATCTCTTTCTTTCACGAAGTACACCCCACGCGAGCAATTCGACTCCCGATGAAGCTTCGAAACTCCTCGATCATTAATGCGACGATTGATACATACAACTCCTGAATTTATATGCGAACAAAAGTTCCTTGCTCGTGCTCGAAGTATATTCCGCGGAGTAAATTCATTGTGACATTAATGAATCACTAATAATAATACATGAGATTCAAAAAGCAGCAGATGAAAGATTACGTCAGACACGTTTCTTCGTGACCTAATTTCGCCCTCTAATAATAATAAAGGGCAAACATAGACGCACGAAATATTTTACAAACATTTCTCCCATTTGAATAATTAACTCTTTCGTTGCCAAACACGTATATACGTATATGCGCCACATCATAATTAATTAAAATACTCGAATATTAATGCGTAAGTTTCTTCCACGTTAACAAAAACTGTCTCCGTGTATATATTTATATACCAAAAAGGTTTTTAGTTTCGAGGATGCTGTACCAAAAGGGTGAAATAACTGACGAGTAAATTACAAATCACGACGACAGTAATAGGAGGTGACGATGAACAGTGGTCGCAAGAGACAGACGAAATACTGCCGCGTGCACGCGAAAGGTTTCGCATGTGGATGGATGAACGATCGGACAAGACGAGACTCGGAAGCAACAATACCTGTTGATATTGAAAATATGCCCTTCGACGTTCCGCTGGCGCATCGAGCGCACCGCCCGATTGATGCACACGGCGGTTGCGAGGACATTAATATTTAACAGCCTTTCGAATGCCGCTCTGTCGCTCTCTGCAAGTGTAATTTATGGAATTTTTTAAAATGCGCCAACGAGCGGGCGAACGAGGTTCCGAGCGTAATACTCTCGGCTCACCTCGCCCCTTATGAACCAACTATACACAGAGTATAAAAGGTAACAGCCCTTTTTTCCGTAGTTGCCGCTGTGTTTTTCATCGACGATCTCATACGAAGGTCGCAGGAAATAAAAAGGGACACGTAAGTACATTTTTATTGATTTTCTGATTTCAACGTTAACTGTAGCAATAAACAAGAGAATTTGAACCGGACATAATCGACAGTGGCAAGAATCTATTAAGTTCAAAGATATGAACTAAGCTGGCATTATTATGAGATAAGTAAATAGTAATATTATCGATCTAATTACCGGGAAACCTGATAACAGTAAAATGAAGCCATTTGTGCAAGACATCGAAAGGCCGGTAGCCATGGAATTTGATATATGTAGGTATTTCATACGCGGATATTGTCAAGCTCAAAGTCCAAGTCTCAACGTCGCGCGTTTTGCAGTTAGATAAATTAAGTGAAACGTGAAAGCATCGGTATTTATCGATACTCTGTTCTTTTAACAAATCGAAACAAACGACTGGCGTTGAGTTACCTTTCCCGTTCCAATATCAGTATTATCAATGGTACTTAAAAAGTCAAGCGATTAAGTGATATAACGCATGTAAAGGACACTCGAAAAATAATTTTATCAAGACTAGAAGACGCTATTACGAAGAATAATTAGATTATTATCATACATACCGATACCGACGATTCGATCTAAATCGACTTCACGTAACTTCAGCGCCAAGCTCTAAGAAAATTCTCGCATGCAAATTAAGCGTTTCTCATGAATATTCGATGGTATTGAAGATTCTTTCTCTCATTACGGTCAGCGAATATCTTACCGATGACGCGAGTATACTCGATAACCCCGGCGTTATTCACCATGATATCCACGCCGCCGCTCCACGATTCAGATTTGTCCTCCAGGTAGAGGAAAGCAGCCTCCAGGTCACTCTTGTCACTTATATCGCAACGCATCACGCATAATCTACCCCAATTTACATTACACTCATTGATGAGAGTTGATAATTTTTCAGTTTGCATGTCCAGCGCGAGCACGTTCACTCCTTTCTTTAGAAGAGCTATCGTAATTGCTCGCCCAATGCCGGATGCCGCGCCAGTAACGATCGCCGATTTTCCGGCCCATCGTTCCATGATTCTTCCTTTTTACGTTCCTCAAGTTCCGCTAGGTTTCGAGAGAAACACGAGGAAAATTGCTTTTCTTATTTAGATAAACGAGTTCTCCCAAATTCCGAACTTCCATAAAATTGCGAAATTGTAAAATATTCCACAGGTTTCAAAGTGCCAGATTACAAAAAGTTTACAATAAAATTACAAAATTCTACAATATTCCGAAAGATCCGAAGTTGCAAAATTCTACGCAATCTGAAAATTGCGAAAATTCGAAGAATTTCGAGCGTTACTCGTCGTCAAGGATTTACTCTTCCTGCTAGAAAATTTATGCTTTAGCTAGGTTAATTTAGTTATCGTCGAAAAATAGCTGGAGTCAATGGCACTAAGATTAACCGTCACTTACCAACAAAAGAGATTGTTATCACAGGCGCGCTCCAATGGAGCGAAATTTTTCGATGTATGTACTTTGTTGGCGAGTGGAACGTGCTATACTAACTGCGCAACTGTGCAACGTATCAATTGTAGAAGTCAAGTGCGTCACAACGAGGAAGTCACGTAATCGACTTTCGACTTGCGTTTCAGATAGCAAACGAAACAAGTGGGGATCTTCGTACGAACATATTAGAAAATCATGTTGCACCGCTTATAAGAATCGCTTCCAAAGTGCACTATGATTATTTAATTATCATTTAGTTTAATTCCTAAACAAATAGTTTAAGCTATGTTTTCCATTTATCATTTTATTCGTCAATTATGCGAATATATAAACAGCTTCGAAACAGAGAACTTCAGGTATAACAGGTTTATCAGGTACGTTATATATAAAACACTCGTCCGGATGATTATGGTAGGTTATCTGTGAGACATACGTGTTTATCGAACAGTATAATTCCAATACATGCTAGGATACAAAAGAAACGTAAATACGTGAATCATACGTATGATTGAATCCATACAGGAAAATATCGCGATAAAGCATGAAGATATATTTGGTTTTTTTTGTAGAAGATCACGTATGTTTGCGGCTTTATTGAACATTTGAAAAACCTAACAGACTTCATCCTATTATCTCCATTAGAACCCCATCACCAGACAAGATGTCACTTTTGATACCATTGAAAATCACACTTCCCCCGTGGTATCGCAATCTCTCGGTGATTTAGCACGTAAACACAAACACGTATGATTCATGAGATTACTACATATCTCTACATATATTGCATATACACTGTGAAAGGACGCTCGAAACAAAGCTACTTCGGATTAGATAGATTCATTTATCCAGTGGTCGGATCCGCCGGTTTTACCGCAGTCTTTACTTGTTTTAAGTGAAGAACGACGTGATCTGTCGCAATCTCTGCTTGTATCACAGTCACATCCGTTTCTGCGTGCGATATCTCTACCGAGACGCTGTCCGGAATATCAGGCGTCGCCTTGAAATCTCAGAGATTACGGCGGACAACTTCCAGATATGTATTTACCATATTCCTCAAAGAAATCTGCTTTCGATCCGTTTTCCCTTCGTCTCGTAAAGGAACCTGGCTGTCTGATCGAGAATATTGTTCTCGAAGTTCGCGTCAAGAGACGCTGAAGTCATGGCCTTGAAGTACGCGAGGGATGTGGCAAAGAAGTTCGTATACTGTATTCGAAGGGACGAAATGCGACGTTCGAACTTCGCCAAGTACGGAATTCTCAAGTTTTCGTGTTTTTAATCATTCCCTTGGCACACGGAATGGAATCTTCGTGACTCCTCTGCATGAAAATTTGAAACACGCCGGTCGTTACTCAGGAAGATACTATTTCCACGTTTCCTATTAGAATTCTCAATTTCTCCAGTCATAAACGAGTAAATTGAAAGCAGCGTGATGAAGACGCGCGGAAAAATCTAGCCACGGAAACAAGGTGATTCGTGTTCGTATCGTAAACTAGGTTCGCATTGGTGCCATTAACAGTGCACCGTAAAATGTCCAACTAAGAACATGCTCTGGCATTTACACGTCGACGAATGGCAGGAAGTATAACGGCAACCGTAAAACTGTGATCGAAATGTGCAGCGAATGAAGGAAGGATCGATCCGAATGAACACGCATTGATGTTCGCCATTTAAAATCAAAAATTCGGATCGAATACGTAACGCTACGTATCGAGTATCGCAATCGTATCGTCCTTTTTTAGCAAACACCGTGCAAGATCCATTACGTGTACTATTGTAGAATAGAGAATTCGGGAATGTATGGTTCCCGAAAGCAGCGTGCTTGTTTCTTTACGGATAAAGGATACCAGCCCTGCAAGCGTAATAACAACGGCGTGTATCGATCTAGTCGGCAGCTGGTCCAGTACTGGGACCCGGAACATTATTCTCGTTCGCGCGGCACCGCGAGGAAATCAACAAGAAAACCAGCGGAAGCTTTAGCCGTTTCCTGGTGCCGAGCACCAGATGCTCCTGTAGCACGGTCATTTCTCAACGTTGCCGTGATTATACGAGTCCTCCCCGTTCTATTTACCGCCATCATTCCCATAGTATTTTTCACGCGAACTAGAATTTTGTCGATCTCAGCATTTCCAGATATATTATAATAATATATTCTTTTACGATTCTTTCTTTTAGAAAAATTTCTAGAAGTTTCTGCGACGAGCGTTGGAAGATTCGTTACCCGGAGCTATTGTATGAATATTCTCTTGGCAGGGAAGATGGTGTAATATATTATTTACGTTAAAAGAAAACCTGAGAAAATCCTGTTACGTCGTTGGCAAAATAAATATTTATAAAGGAAATTAATTCTCAATTACAACCATGACCTTCACCTGCGGGTTGCTTTTAAAATATTCAACGGGAATCTTTGTCATTCGTTAGAAATTCATTGTATCTCGAAGGCAAGAGATGAAAAGAGAAAAGCAGGGGAATAGGTCAATTTCGATGAAACGTAGATCCTATTTATCGCGCGTGTACATTTGTATAGCTGTATGTATTTAATATTGAAATCCCGCATTCCAGCGGAATAATACCGGTTTGTTTTCCCTTAAAATCTGAGCGTCCACCATTTGTGTACCTAAGAAATTCAAATACCGCGACCCAACCAACCGACAGTATTATTCTAGTTCGTTGTAGGCGACGAGGAAATCAACAAGAAAGCCTGACCCGAGCTGGTTTCCGTCTCGTGTTCCATGGTTTTACCGACCGCCAGATGCTTCCGCCACTCGATCATTTCTCATAGTTGTCGTGATTACCGCATCGTTTTGTTACCACCGCTCACCACCGTCTGCTGTATTTTTCTTCTCTATACAAGCGTATCAGATACGAGCGAATTGCCACGTACACATACGAATAGCATCCGCGACGATTCGCGGGCGTAATCCGGTCGACGAACATTTTTCAGCCGAAGCAAAGAGAGAAGTGCTTTCATCCAGTGGATTAATTGCCAGACGGGGAATAATTTAAACGCATTCGCGGCGCGAACAAATTTTGGGTAACCCCCGTGAGCGAGCGTCGGTCATTGCGAAACGTTTTCGCTGCGTGTCTTTGCTGCTCGTTTTTGCTTTCGACGCCCGCTCGTTTCTGCGCGATCGATCCGACGATTAAACTTTCAATAATTGCGACCGCCCGGGCAACGCGCTCGATTAACTGCAAGCTGTGTATTATTCGATGGCGAATTCGCGTTGATCGCGATACGGCTTCTGTTTGTCTGAAATTATGAGAAAAGAGAGACTCGAGGGAGAAACTTCGAATCTCATTTAGGAGGCGTTACATACACGTAAAGAAAAATAGGAAGCAATATCTGGAACGCTTTGTTCGCGCAGGATGCACGTCATCCTCATGCATGCCGGTTAGAAGATACGATTAACGAGCAAAGCGAAGGAAGTACTCTTTTCCCCTCAGGCTTCCGTTACGTTCTCTAAAACAGCAGACGTCTATCTCGGTAATTTCTCAGCGGCAACTATTATCACACGTATTCTTCCGTAATAATACAATTTTCCGCCCTTTGTCGCGCAGATACGAACGGTAATGAGCTGCGCGTGACGTCGCTGCTTTCCTGTATTTCTTTCGCTTTCTATACTCTTTTCCCTCCTTTTTTCCTTCCGTCCTAATGGTATCGATTCATACGCTAAACGAGACGGAAATATCCTTTCGAGAGGGAATAAATTACACGCTTCACAACGGGCAAATTTCACCGGGGAACGAATGAAATTTGCGAATTTCTTCATTCGCTGTCCGGCCAGCGTTTTACCACCGAAAATAACAGACGCGTCGGCTAAGAATTTGCTCGTGTTATTCTACTAGAATTTGGTCGAGTATGCTGATGCACCGTAAAACGTGGTTTATTTTACAGGATAGAATTCGAGAGACCAAAGTAATAAGTTATAGATCGAGCGTAGACCCCTCTTCAGATAACGCAATTTATTAGAAAGATTTTTAGCTTACTACTAAAATTTATTCCACTGATATATCAAATTTATTCCTTGCTCTTTTTGATATTTTCTTTTTTCTAATAACTTCGTACGGACCAACATATTTTTACGTATGATAGCTGTACTCTCAGTGAGCAAGCATAAATAAAATCCTACTGGCTCATTTTTATAACGCAATTGTCAGCAGACACTGAATATTTTTGCATATTCTCTAGCACATTTTTGGAGTATGTCTGTACTCTCGTGCAAAATAATTAAAGACGTAATATAGATCGTGTGCGAGCAGAGCTTGAAATTGAAATTCGTACGCACGTCCGTTTCCATTTCCTCTTCTCATTTTTCATCATTGTTCATGTCGGTGCAACGGTCAATGGAGAGACGGGCCCACGGTGGAGATTAAAAAGAAATGACTTCTCTATGAAAGAGAATGGCAATTGATGTCGATGGAAAGACTTGGCAAATTCTTTCGGACAAAAACGTGGATTCTCGTGACAGTTTCACGGAGCTCCTCGCATTTCCCTTCTCCAGACATTTTCTAGTGGCATTAGGAGGAAGTTATTTGAAAACTCGCTAGGAAGTTTAAAGGAACTAGCGGCAGAACCGGAGGGAAAAAGTAAGTTTAGCCAATGACGTTCAATTTCGCTTTCTAGAGAGGCAGACGATAACAAACGTTATCGACATCTTTTTATTCGCGGAATGACGAGTTATGATAGTACGAGCATCGTTATGAACAATACAGAAGTTCGTTTAGTTACCTCCAAGAGATACAATTTACGTTTATTTACGTATCTGAGAGATACGAATTTATTAGAAAAGATTTATGTTAGGTTCACTGATCGATATTTTCTAATTTAGCACGACGATTACAATAAGAGTCGGTGCTCATGTATATTGCTTCTGCTTCTGCAGGATTTCATAGGAATATCATGGACTCTATAAAGCTTCTTCCAATGGAGATATCTCAGAGCTGATACTTTATCGACGAAGTATTCCATGAAATTTCTTCCAGACGTATAATGATTGCCGCAGGCAGCAGTCTCGATGCGATCTTCGAGGGCGTCATGAATTAGTTACATTTTATCAGAAATCGAGAGCAAGCTGCTCTATGTTCGAGAAAAAGGAACAAGCGATACAGGGTGGAATCGAAGGAGCAGAACACAACGACGTACATCGTCGAATTCATGCAACGTCATCGAATTCATTTTGCTTAATACGGTTCTCGTTAAATCGAGCACCATTTTCACACAAAAATATTACACTATCATAGAACTACCATTACATCAACTATCTAGATTATAATTAATCTTACAACTGGAGCTATAAAACAATTTATGAGGTATATGGACTGAATTTATTAAACCAACTATATATCGTAACCTCCGAATTGTAATGGTACGAAGTTAATGGCACACATGGCACGTCTAGGGACCCATTTTACGTAATACGACTCTCGTTAAAATTCGATGGCCTATATTTCCATATAATGGTAAATGATTAACAGCGCTTATACCATTTTCACGTAAAAATATTACATCGTTATAGAACTGTTACTAGAACAGGTATCTCTATTATAATCATATCAGTCAGGTTCGGTTACAAATTATATCAGTCAGGTTCGGTTACAAATTATATCAGTCAGGTTCCGTTACAGTCTTAATGGAACTGCAGAATGTTTCGTATAACATATATAACATATTTATGCAGCATCTCGCGAGCCATTGCATACGGTATTAACTAATTAAACGAAGAAAATACGATATTTCGCCAAACCGTAAGAACGCGAAATTGGCCGAACACAAGTCGCCATCCGGCATCGAGAAAATCAACGAGACATCTCTAACATTGCGTGCGGCAACTGCCGTCCGAAAATTTGGACGATTTGCATTTCGGAAGATGACCATTCTCAGGGCTGCAGCTGTTCCGCAAATACTCTGTTTATTCCCGCGTGTAATTTCCGGCGGCCGGTGACTCGTTAATTTCTCAGTGTCTCGTTCGCGGTCATACCCGTCCGTTCTAGCCCTTGGGCCCCAGCCTCCTTCAAACCCCGGCACGTCCAACGGCCGAGCAGCTCCGCTTCGCACGGACCTGAGAGCGATCTCTTCTATACATATTCATGAGGCAATAAGCCCGCCACTGATCTTCCGTGGAATGGAACAACAAGGGAAGAATGGAAAGTAGGCAGCCGGCAGACGTCATCGGCCCTCGCCTCGTCCTCGTGCTCGTCCTTATCGAGGGAACACTCTCGTCAACCCCTTTCCCGAATGTCTCGGCGTTTCTCCGGCGTGTTCGCGAGCCACCGCGCTCTGCTTCCTATTCCTATTTCTCCCCTATGTATTGCCACGCAATAACGATGCCCTTCGAAAGGGCCCTTAACGAGGTCGGTGACAACCGCAAGGTCGAGACGTCCCAGCCGGGGACGAATCAGAGATTCGACCTCCTGTCAAATGCTTTCAAAGCATGTCCAATCCAAGCTTCGAAGCTTCGTATTGTACTCTCTGAATGATTTACGATTGTTGGCACCCGAAGAATAGGATACGAGTTATTCGGTACCGAAAGAAGACGTTTTATTCCTCATTTTTGCAAATGTATGATCGATCCGATATCGCGCATCGCTTCAGAATTCCATCAAGAGAACGTAGTCTTATCCTAGATTCGCTTCCCCCTCCCACTCTACGGAGTCTCGATCCATTACCCAAAGAATGTACGAATATAAAAGTGAAGGTTCTTGGTCTTTCTTTCTTCTTCATAGACCAAGAATCGATTTAATCGGAACGAAAAGAATCGGCGAGCATCCCGATAATCGGCATTGAAAGAGAGTATTTTCTATCTTGGCTGTTAGATCACGTCCGCGACATTATTTCTCCTTTCTTCTAGCCGTATTCCTCGAAGCCTCCATTTTCTCAGCGCTCCTCGGGGAACCATCGGTAGTCCCCCTGTCGCTCAATAGACAGAAAATATCATATTACTTTGCAGATCGGTCGGTTCGACGCGAAATAAACCTTTGCGAAGCTAGCTGGAAATGGAAAAGGCCCTTATTATGCATGAGACAGCCGTCAAATCGTTTCTTGAGCAACGACCGCGCGCCGGTTTCCGCACCTTTAACGAGATCTCAATGCGACGTGTCACGTAGTTGATAAGCTGGCCCCGGATATAAATTTTTCTTCTGCAGCCGGCATCTCCGCGATAAATTATAATCAGCCCGTCGCAATATTTCTCCGTCCGGCGTCACTTTGAAATATCGAACGGAGCATTCGATATCGTTAGAAACGTTCCATCCAGGAGAGACGTACCAACGTATTGGATGCTTGTTTTACGTGTCTTGCGAACGTCTATTTTCTTAACCCTTAGCTACAGACGTCCGTATTTTTGCAATTTCCGGATGCGTAGCATTTTGGATTGCTCGATACTTTTGTTCATCCAATCACTGAGTTATAAAAATTAATCTAACTTAAATATTTTATTTTATTTAACGATACACAGACGCGTTCCAGAGTTTAAGAGCCAAACTTTGTTGGCGTATTCTATTTCAAGCCATTGAACTTTTGTGGCTCTAACGAAGGCTTTAATATTGATGGCTTTAAAAAAGAAAGATATATCAGACAAGCATTAGATTGGTTTATTGAAATGTAATAATAAATTTAATTTTCTTATCGCTGTCAGTATCGTATCGGCAGGAAGAGTAAACATTTCGAGATGAAGCACTAGACTAGTAGAAATGAAGTATGGACTATCTTCGAAATGAAGCAGAAGTTTTATCGAAAATGACCTTATTTCCTGCAGTATAGACGGAGATTTAAGAAATCAAGAGTTTGCCGCATCTTACAGACATGTTTGCGGAATTCATTCGCGAAGAAGAAATCGCACGCTTCGCTAACGCAACGCGAGGAGTAGCAGGAGAGTTCGAATTTCGCGCGTCGATCGTTCCGCATTAGCGAGGAGGAAAGTTCGCGCGGCGAGCGAGTATTTGCTTGGCAAACGTCGTGTTTGTCAGAGGCTTTGCTCGCTCCGTTTTCGCAGCCGTGTTTCTGTTCCAGCTTCCTCATCGTACCTCGTCGTCTCTGTTCCGCGGTACCGTGCCGTGAATACTAAAACGTTCACCACCTCTGAGCGGAATGCAAAATTCGCTCGCCGATAGCGCGCCGCTCGCGATAGAAATACGCGTGTTTCTAATCTCGCTGTCTCATTAACCGTGTTTGTTAAGTTTTCCAACGACCCCTGGAAAAAATTACTCCCTGGATACGTTTCTTGACGATTCTCACTCTACATTGCTAACAACTCTTATACTTAACACTGGTAATAAGAAATAAGTAATTCATAAAATTCTAAACTTAAGAAATCGGTAAAACACTCCTCTCTCCAAAATAACGCTCACTGGATGTAGGATGGACTGGTCGAGGACAAAGAAATATCTCCTTTGTTTTTAGTAATACGAAAAGTTGAATGCCTTTGAAAGCGGAATATTATGGAAGATAAATTCTTTGGTCGTGTTACTTTTTTACCATATGTCCTAGTAGATGAAGGAATGGTTAGATTTCAGAGGATACTATGTACAACGACTTTGCGTACCTTATGGCATCATCGCATCAAGCAGAAATCCACGATAACAGGTCTTCGACGGTAACCAATCCCTCTTCGTGCAAGGCGAATTCTAGGTGACGACGAGTATCCTCGTGAAATACAATTTGTCACAATCCGGGAATACATTTCAACGAGTTCTTATAGCTGACAGGTCTCGTACTTTTATCCAGGGAGCGTCCTCTCTACGAGGATGGCGTGCATTTTCAATAGCTGCTTCCCCCTGCTGCACAATGCGGCATCGCTCACGCGCCAGACAATATATCTTAGAGTCCATTGATAAAGCGTACAATGCTCGTGTTCGAAAGCGTCTGTGTCGCTTCTCGCCGAATGGTTTCTGCCTTGAAACCTAAATGAATCGCACCCGCAGATTCGCAAATTTGTAATCAAGAGAGTAACGAGTTTCAAAAGCAACAGAGTAAATTCGTTCGTGATCCCGCTACTTTTCCAGCGAAATGGCCCTCGAGATAACACAAACGTGGAATGGAAGTAGCCGAGGAAACGATACACTCGCCTTTTTGTCCCGACTCCTGCTTGAATTTAGATGGCCGCAACATCATTACGTAAAGGTCCCCTGACAACGCGAAAAGAAGGACACGCTTCTTTGTCTATCCCTCGAAGGCAAAAATGCAGAGAACCGCTTGGACTCGATGCTCGTCGCAGTAAGAAGCTTTAGAAAGTGGAAAAGTAAAAAATAGTTTCAAGATTGCTCTCTCCCTGCAACTCTTAGTTGGTAATCGTTCCTTCTCCTTGTGAAGTTTGCCAACATTCTTGGCGTATTCCTGGGAACACGCATTCCGTGTAATCATAGCCTTTTACGCACATTCGTTACTCTATATCTACCGAATGGAGCTTTGAAATGAACAAGTCACAAGCAGCTAATCAGAAACGAATTTTCGATTACACCAAGGCGACCGTTAATAAAATTCTATTTCGCGCGACGCAACGTGTTCCATCAACGTTTACCCAGACCGATGCGCCTAAAGAAAGGCCGCGAACAAAATGGGTGCACGTGCGCTAGACTAACCGATGTCTCGTCCGAAGTACCTGAAAAGTTTCTCTCTCTACAAGCGAACCGAAGAACTTCGCATTCGTCTCTTTGTCCGAGCGCTGCTTGCTGGACGTTCCGTTATAACGATGCCCCCTCGACGAGACCATCTGTCGACGGGCGAATTCGATTCTCGCGACAAGTGACGCAATTACAACGTCGCCGATGGTCTCGGTCAGACACTGCCTCTTCGCGATTGCGAAGGTTCACCGTGGTTTTAGGTAAAGCTAAGTACAGCGGCCGACCTCTTCGACTGTAATTGGCCCTCGGCGAGAGCACGGACTCGCTGCTTCATTACGCAAATTGACTGACCGTGTAAGTGGCGCAACGGTCCAGAGTCGAAAACCACCACTTGCGCCTGGAACTTCGCAAGCCCTTCCAAAGGTAACCTGTGCCAGGATCGACCCGTCGATGTATCGTTGACAGCTTCGAACCCTATTCCAGCAGTGGCTTGCCCAATACGGCTGGTTATTCTATTTATCGGAGGATAAAGAGCAAATGTTTATCCCCTCGACGGCGTAAAGTGACGAAGAATTCAGAACGAACGATTTGGAAAATAATTGTCCCGTTATCCGTAAGATTTTCAGCGTTTACGATATCAAATACAAAATATACGTACTTTCAACTTTCTGTAGGGTATATACGAGTTACTTAGAAGCAGAATTGCAAAATAGAACAAGCGATAATAACGTTGTCCAATAAAACGCAAAAGAGTGGAATTGCAGTTTCTTCTTGAAAGACTGAATACTCGACAATGTTTAAACAGTTTTCGTGGCGACTAGATAAACAAGATTTAGTATCAGCCAGATAAATACGTTCAAATGGGACTGTTCTCTTAGGACAGTTTTTATCGTAAGACGAGATCCCTTATCGAGCACCCGAGGGACGACAACGGAGTTCGGTACACCGAGCAGAATATTTACAACGATATGCGCATGCATGCATAGCTGCATAAAATTGTTTATGTAACGGAGAAGTAAAACCATATATTCGATGCGTTTGTTGTTATTTTTTTTTTTGTGTATATTTTAAACGCAATACGATATTTCTCTTGATCGAACAAAATCTACATATTCCATTAATATTTCATCGAAATAAAGGAGCATTCGTAATTGAAAATCAATTTAGTAATTAGCAGGAAACAAACTTCTTAAATCAATTGTATACGTTGCGATATAAACGAGAAACTTGGTTCGATTTTATAGGAACCACTCAAGGGATGGGGTCGTTAGAGGGTGGAGAAAGTGTGGCACACAGGGAGACAGGTATCTCAACTTTTCTCATATCGTTTCACGTTCGTTATTACGCGGCGAGTTGCCGCGAGGCGGATGAGTAAAATTAATGGCTCCCATTTGGAACTATTCCCACGGACTTCCGCCTTTTTTTCTCTCACTCTGCTTCGCTCCCTCTCCTCTCGTTACCGTTATCCCGCCGGGATTTATAATTAACGTTAACGTTCCTCCGGTCGGTCGCCAATCGCGAGGCGCCGACGCGAACTTTTATCAAATTATTCGAACACGATGCGCTTTTTCTGCGCGCCGCTTTAGCCGACCAAATGAGAACTAAATGATTTATCCTGCGACTCCGCGCCATGTAACCTTCCGGTGTAACTTTTTAAACAGCTATCCTGAGCATAACAGTTAGCACCTGCCTTTTTGACATTCTACAAAGTTTCGTTTTAACTATCTTAATATAAAATATTTCTGAAAATAAAAACACACTGGCAATTTTCTGGTCGATGGTTCGATCATCGCGCAATCCTCTGATTGCTGACCCGCGCAGAACGGAACAATAACAACATTTTTCCCGATGGACAAATTGCAATCAGCGTCGCGTAAACCTGTTTACAATTCATTATCGGCGTTCGAGTAATTCGGATCCGAGTTTTTTAGGGAACTCGAGCATTCGAAAAAGGGGACGCGGAAACAGGTGGAGGTACCGGTGGAACGTCGGCATTTCCGACGAGGGTGAAACGCCGGCAGGCGTGGAACGGGGACGCGACACGTTTTTATTAATGCCTTTTCGTACACCCTCTAGAATCCCGGATGGAAACAAGTGATGCGGCTGCGAAGGAAAAAGTTAACGAACTCCTGGCGAAGGCGTCGCGACGAAGGAGCCTGCCTGATAAATAGCGCAGGATGATGGGGAAATGGCTGCGAGGACGCGAAACGCGCGATCGACAGTCGTTCGGCGAATGTCGATGATGTATGGGATAGATAACTTCGAAGGGTGACTAGGTAATTCGTTCGTAAGTCACAGGCTCCGATAAGAGTTATTTATCGATTTCTCCACGATTTTTCTTTTTTTTTTTTTTCATTTGGTAGAGGCTGAGCGATAGAGGTCGACTAAGTTCGAGCACGAGATTTGACAGATTGGAGAAGTGGACGAGTTGGGAAATGGGCGATAATCGCGGTGTAGTTTTGAGTTTAACTGTCAGAGTTTGATAAAATTTCGTTACACTTATACCAGTAAAGCGAGTAACTGACAGGTGAAAAGTCGAGTATGAAATTGGCATGCGTTCGAAGTGCACTTTTTTCTAGCAGCAGCGATATTTCCAGAAAAGATCTACGGGAAAATGAGTCATGGATACGTACAATAGCGCGTGTTTAATATTTGCAACGTACAGATTTTTCTATTAAACTTCATTCGCAGTTTAAATCTTGTACCACTTTCCCTTGTGAATTTCTCAAATCAGTTATCCTGGGCTAGATTATAATTAAAAATAAACTAAATAGCGAGGATCTATTTTTTCTGAATGATGAAGTGAACATTTTGGAAGGTAACATTCATATAGCGACGATCTTAAAGGTCGCCTCGTTTCGAAGACGATATTCATAGTCTCTTGACCTGTTTCCAAAGTGCGGCCAGGGCATTGGCTTTGGTCCATGTGCACAAAATAGTAACGAGGAATGTATTTTGGCGAATTCATAAATTTCTCCATGTCTGGATACCGCTGGAGCGTTAAAGAGTTTCCACAAGGAAGAAACGACAAGCTATTGCACGCTGGTTGTCTAGGGTGGTTATACTACGGCTCGAGCACCACGCTCGGAGAACGTTATTATGATACATCGCCAGCGCGAATTCAGCTCTTGAGGTTTTTGCTCCTCGTCCGGACGGAAATTGCAGGGGATTTAGTTTTTCGTTGTGTTGCTGGTAAATTTAGATTTATCGCAGCTACACAGCGACGAACACGGTCGCGTCGAGCGTTTACGCTTGTTTACATGCCACCCTGTTCCCCTTTTTTTCTCACTCCCTTCTCACTCCCTCATATCTTGTTGCATCTTAATTACACCACTTCGACATAGAACATACGTCGGTTAGTACGTGTCGGAAAAAATGACAATTTGATTCACCTCGTTCTCAAGTAAGTACAATCGACTGTTTTCTAAAAGCGACATTGGGAATCTGGTTGCATATTTGGTTCGCGAACTGTCGCAAAATTGTAGCATGATTCTAGTGCTATAATGATATATTAATTTAATTTGTTTGCTGTCGATCGGTATCAGTGCTGATTGGTTATTTGTTCGCTACGAAGTTTATCAAACCGTAACTCCACGCAAGAAGCAGACGTATTCGCGAGGAAAGCCCCAGGCTAACCGACATAGCAGAGGGTGCGGGTGGTGAGTTAATTAGGGATGACTGAAAATACAAAATGCATCCAGAATGTCAATTGCTTCGGAGGTAACGCGGTAAGGTGGTAAACCTGATCGATTGATTCGCCTGCCAGGAGTGCCTGTGGTACCTGTGGTACCAGCGGAGAGTGCCTTAATTAATCCTGGAGAAGGGAGATATAGTATCCTGCGGTATCCGGCTGGTCTTCGATAGATGAGATTTCTATTTCCGAGATGGTTCTCTACGCCGCAGGATGACATACTAAAACAGTGGCCGTGATCGCTGCTCACCGCAGCCCCTGTACCAACGCGTTTTTCATCGAAAGTAACTCGTAATAACGCTAAATAATCGACGATGGAACACGAACGAGCGTAATATTCGGGAGGACATTCGAACAACTCCATGGAACTGATAACCGCGAAATAAAAGGTAGGAAGAAAGGGGAAAAAAGGAAACTCATGGCGTTCTCGTCATCGATTCGGCGAATCGATACCGAAAGCAATTAACATTCGATCAAAATCGAGGTGGATGGCGGCAAATTCCGCAGCCAGTAATTTATCACGTTCGTCAACCGTCTCTTTGCATTTAGCTCCCTCGATTTTAAATCACCTCTTCGCCGTGTCACACGGTCGAACGACGAAACAGCAGAGAAAAGGAGAACGGATCGACGCGAATATATTTTCAATTATACCCGGGCGTATCGGCACGAAGAAATTTCTCTGGTGCCCACCACCACCCTCGCTATCATCCGCACCCTTTTCGTCCGCTTTCTCTTATTCTGTACGCCTCGAAATCGACTCCCACGGATGCCTCGCTGCTAGCGTATTTCCTCTCTCGTTTCCCTCGTTCCTATCCAGCCGGAGACGGAATCACCGGTCCCAGGGTACTTTTGACATTCAAATAACGCCGACTTAATATGCACGATGCCGCTCAGAGCCAATCGAATTGCGGAGTGCTCGTTTCCTCGAGTCAAGGTCTTTCTGTTAAGAAACCCAGCCTCTTGTCTGCTCGCCAAGCAAACCTTTCTTCTTTTTCTTTTTCTTCCTTCTCCTATACCACTTTTTCCTCAGTTTCTTCTTCGATATCTCACTTCTTTCGTCTGTTTCTCCATGTCTCTCTCTTCATTCGATCTCTCCATCTTACGGCCGGATCCTCCTTACTCCAAGTACAGATTTACGTATTCCACTGTTAGATGTCGACGAGAGAGTACGGTTTAGTCGAAAGTCCCTTTCTAACGATGCCCCGTTACCTCCTCTCCGATCCGTCCGATGCTTATGAAGTTTGCATCACAATCGTTTTCCCACTTTTGCGCCGCGCAAATGAATCAGTATCGCGGATTACTTTTTCTCTTTGGTGGAAAGTCGACGGTTCCTGTGCTCGCACACGTCGAAAACCGGCTCGAAGCCGACGCGATAAGTCAAAGGTCGACGAACCACGCTGTTATGCAATCAAAATCGTCTGCGTATTCTTACGTTCCCATTCCAGTTTGCGGGACTTTCTTTTCGCGTATCACGCGTTCAATAATGGAACTGTCTCCTTCTCAAAGACCTCTTCGACCCTCGTGTCTCGTAAACATGAACCGAAATGCTCGTCTGAGAGATCTATTATGGTAAACAAAGTCGTGCGACCTACTATCGTGACACTGAGAATTCAACCGACACTTTTGTACGTAAATTATAAATATGCTGCGCACATCCTGTGTCAAATATAATCCTACATAATTTTCACCCTTTTATTTCATGTTACGTACATGAGTAAATGTTTGACTACAATCCAACATTTTTACAATATCCGATGATTTGCATTTCACAGTGCTCACCATTCCCCTTCTTTCCTCGAGACGAGTAACAGGAAAAAGGTGATCACGCCGAAACGCGAGTTGGAAAGCTCGGATATCGGCAGCAGGCGCTTCTGATTTGATCACGGCGAGCTCGAAATTTGTTCGCTAGTCAACTGGAAGTGGTCCTGCGCGACAACGACGGCACCGATGTCGTCGTTTTCCTCCTCTTCCTCGTCGATAGAGACTCCAGCGGCAAATCGTGCGACAAATCTGCCCTTTAATCTCGACCCTCCCTGCATAAAGGGTTAAAAATGACTATCGTTACCCCGATGGCCAACCCTCTCGTCCCGGGACCCCTTTGCACGAAACTCGTGCACGCACACACGCACACGTGGATACGTGACTGTCACGTTGCTCGTGCATGTGAATGAGTAATAAAGTGGGCCAGGACGATGCACGTGAAATTTCATTCTTTGCTCGTGCGGCGCGCAGAGAAATTATCGTCGCGGCGGTTCGTAGGAATTATTATCGAGCGGCAATTTGTAATTCCACGGTGAATTTGCCTGTAACGATCAGACCACTGACGAATGCTCGTTCTATAATCTTCGCGGTGAGTTTGCTTAGGATCGTGTTTCGTAGATATTTCAAAGAGAATGACTTTTTATCGCTAGAATTTTCCGTCTGATCAAATTGATCAATTTTGATAACATAGGATTAATAAACAGATAAGATACATGTACATTATTGCATATACTTTTTATCTTCTTCTCTCCGATATTAATTTCACGTTTTAATCTGATATGTAATTCTAGCGTAGAAACGATACTTTTAAAATAAAAAATTGGTGGTGATTAAAATTCAAACCTTTTTGAACAAATTTTTCTCTTTTATCTTTCATAACGTTGCGCGTATTTAAATGTTTGCGTCATTTTTCAGAATGGAACCCCGTATCTCGAGATTGATATCGAGTGCATTGTGTCCCGAATGAATTTCAAAACAAATTTGTACAACAGAAGCTGAATTTTGACGGACTGTTCAATTAGAACGCGAAAATTAATCAGCTGTGCAGGGCGTGCGTAACATAAGTACCGTTCTCGCAATCAACGGGAATTAAAAATTTGATCGATGAAAATTGAAAGTGATACAAAATTTTCTCATGGAATTCGACAATCTAGCGAAAACGCTACTCGAACGTTACATCGTCAAGTGCACTTTTATGCAACATTATCAGTGATCAAAGGCCCGATCAAAACGGATTGAATTGCTTTTACTATTTTTGTCTCTTTCTATAAAAATTTTGCGTCATAAATTTCCCATTTTTATCAAGCGCATTGACGTTTGTTTTCATCGTAAAAATATAATGAAATTACGATTTCACGTTATCTTTAGAAAAAACTTTTTCATAAAATGATATATTTTAATGAAAATAAATTAAGATATCTTCAAAAATAGAGAGACTACGAATTCAATAAAAATTGATCTAACCCGTACAGTAATCCATCACCGATTTTCAACCAAATATAAAGATTCTTCAGGAGCGCTAAATTTTTCAGCAAATACATCGCGCGTAAATTTCAAATTTATCATCCGTGCATCGCAAATCCATCCAAAACTCTAAATTACGAAGCGCGTTGAATTTTGTTACTTTCTCGTTGCCCGCTCTCAAACGCATATCCGAGTTTCACAAGCACTTGCAAACTTTTCAAACTGCCTATGTCAACTTGGTGTTACTTCCATTTCATGACATTCCTCTTCTCTTTCCTAAGCAAATAGGCATTAAAATACCTGGATGTACGTTTCCAGCATTCGAAGCATTTCGAAAAGACGGACTACGGTCTAAAACGGAACGTATGAAAAATGTTGGGCAACGATGAACGACGAGTGCTAGTGTCAGACAGCTGTAAAAGCGGCCGGGCCCGTTTTTATCGCGCTTGTCGTTTGCTCGCAAATTGGAGGCGTATCCTGACGGAGGGATAGAAGAAGACAGAGAGGGTGGAGAAAAATGTCGACACGGTAGCTAATTCCTTTATGAGATGCAATAATCGTTCGCAGTGTACCGCGCAGCGAGAAACAACGGCCCCGCGGAACGGCAGGAAGCGGAGGCGCGTTAATTAAATTAAAAAACATTGTAGCCGCGTTATATCCGCACGCTTGCTCGAGCACCGAGCGGATACAGAAGCGGAAAAAACAGACAGACGGACTGAGAAACCTGGGCACCTACGTACAAAAGAGAGTCGACAGAGATGCTTGCATAAAAGGCAGGAGAAAGAGACAGGGAGGGAGAGATAGAGAAAGAAAGAGAGAGAGAGAGAGAGAGAGAGGTGCGACGATGAAGAGACGAGTGAAAAACGCGAGTAATACAGAAGACCGAGATACCTTTTCACAATTAATTCGACAAGGGGCGAATGGAAAGGACCAACCGTGCTGGGGAGACGAAGTGGCAGCGAGTCGTTGCAATATCCGTAATGGAAATTAATGAGATTATTGGAATCGCTACGATGGAAGGAGGGGAAAAAAATGGTCGCGCGCACCCTTTCTGTGAAAATGGCCGATCCTTAGAATGCTACGAGATGAAACGTAGCGACGAGGATTATTGCTGCCTGCTGAGTTTCTTAATTTCCTTGAGAGGAATTAACGACGGAGCTTGCCGATTAGGAGAAGATTGATATTAATTAGATATCAGCTTGGGAGAATGGAAACATCAAACAGGGGGAGGTAAATGAAACGAAAATTGGTAAATTGTTACGTCTATCTCCGGCGAATTTATATCTCGCGCAAGGCTTAATGGATAGGTCGAAGAGGGGATGATAAAACCGAACCTCGGAAACTCGAGTTTGCTTGCAACTGGGCAACCACGTTTCAGGGTTGTATCTTGGAAGCATAGCTTAGGGCTACTGTCCCGTATAAACCATGAATTTTAGAATAGCCGTGAGCTACGACTACCCATAAATAAATGTGTACGACTAACAGGAGATTGTTGTTACAGTACGAACAGTAATAACCGAAGTATCTGGCCGGTGCTTATTCGATCCGGATCCCGTTGCATCCTTCTGGCCGCGATATCGACGTAAATTTCCACGTAAATCGAGTGAACGGTTCGTACAAAAATTGCCAGTGGATGATGGCGACACGATTCCACCACCGGCGTTCTGTTCCCCGTAAATCGAAGGTGCACATTAAATATTGACGTCGCAAATCACGCGAATTAACGGGCGGTCGCTGCGTAAATCGGGACAGCGACCGCGAATCGTGCGCCGTGCGACAAAACGCGGCTTCGATTTATCGCGGACTGGTCCAATAATGTCTCTCCTATTTACGTATCAAAGGGTTGGCCCTGCTGGCATCGCCAAGTTACCGGAACTTTATGATGCAGTGGGACGCGTTTAATAACGACGGCCGGGCGCACAAAAGGCGTAGTCGATTAATGAAGCTTGCTCGCTCGAAGGAAACCAGGCGTGTGCATCGGACCGATAGAAAGAGAGAAAGGATAATCGGGAACGTTACACGCATAAATTCGCGAATTTTCAACGGCGGAGTGAGATGGGTAGGGTGAAATGGGCGCAGGGTCAGAGGGAAGGTGCAACGTATACGGCCCGGTGGACATAATACGCGACAATAAAGTTTATATTGCGCAAAACCGGGAATCCTGCATTACGACCTAGACAATCGTTTATTGGTCGATGTGCACGGGTATCGTGCATTAATAATGCTAATCGCGTGTATATGCCGTCGACGCATTAATTAATGCCGCGGGACGATTGTGCTCCGTAAACAATGAAACTCGTACGTGATTGCGAGGCAACGTGCTATTGCACGCCCATTAATGATTACCTCATATAATTCTGTGCGATCGCAGGATCGATTATTTATTTTAGCATGAGGCCGGAAGTCAGTAGCGGCGGCGGTGGTGGCAGCCACACTGGCTTCCACGCGTTGCTCTCTCGATGACCAACGCACAAAGCGGCGATATTTTCCTACGCGTTCAAGGGAATTATTTTCGTTGGCGACCGTTTCAAGAACAGCCCGCCGATAAATTGAATCGGTCGCGTTGAAAATATTACCCTCGTCGTCCGGCGTATCACTTTATTTATTCACACGAGCCGCGCGATTTATCGCCAGCCTGCCGGGGAATCGACGAATTCGCCCGCGTTCGATTATATCGTGTGCAACCCGAAGCTGTCGCGTTTTGAATATGCACTACTGAAAAGCCGATATGCGAGAGTGAATTTAATGGATGGTTTAGCTTCTGGCAATCATTGGGAATTTTTCAGTGG
Source organism: Bombus confusus (assembly GCA_014737475.1). Taxonomy (NCBI): domain Eukaryota; kingdom Metazoa; phylum Arthropoda; class Insecta; order Hymenoptera; family Apidae; genus Bombus; species Bombus confusus. The sequence goes on along the minus strand of JACXIV010000002.1, from coordinate 7,423,138 downwards.
AAAAATCCATCGTTAAAAGATGCGAAAATAAACGGTACCTATCTTAACCAAGTACGCAGACGCGAATAGATACAGATAGATTCTCCGACAAAATGTTTGGCATCGGCCTATCCACAACGCACAGTGTTGCATTCTACTCTCGTTACTAACAAGTGTCTCTAACAACACGGAGTCGGATGTCTGCGTATTGAATGATGAATGTCAAGTGGTACCGACGTATCTGTTGCGCGTTACATGGAACTCATATTATGCTCGATATCACTTTTCAGGAAGCATATTCGATATTCTAATGATTAAATAGCGAAACAATGGTATCATAAATCCGATCGATAAGCTTTCATTTTATCATCTTTCCCCCACGCTATTTCATCAGTTACGAGTTACTCGATAACTATCGCATCGATCGCACGCTACGTGTTCTAGACCGGGGAGAAAAATTCTCGCGACATGAATGTTATTTTTCGACTGTGTCGTATTTAGTGATTAATCGGAGGAGGAAAAAATTTTCGGCTTCCATTATACCGTGGCAGTTCTATAGTGTTTGTAGAGTAGGTTACGAGAGCGTTTGAACCGGGAACTCACCGAGCAAGCAAGCGCAAACTAAAGAGCAATACAAAGTGCTTTGCAATGAGCCACGTGCAACTGAAATCGACGAGTACGAGCACATCTAGCCAAAGTAATTCGCGTTCGACGCCGTCCAACGACGAATACGAGCCAGTCCGAGTACAACAAATCAAATTAGCTTGTTAGTTTAATGCCTTCCAACGAATCCTTTCCAACGAAACACGACTATCGAAATTCGATTCGATCGAAACTGTTGTGATTTTTCGTTTATGTCGTTTATGGACGATTTCTGTATCATTTGCGAACATTTACAGTGATCATGAAGCTTCTTTTACACTTTCCATTGGAAAGTTTCTAAATGAATAATGTTATTAAGAGAATAACAATATTGATAAACAAGTAACAAAACGATATATGTAACTACTCTTTGATTAAAATATTCTTCTAAAAAACACATTCATCGTGCGGATGTAGTGTTATTCAGGAACGATAGACAACCTAAACGCTCGGTGTACAAACACACTTGATGCGAATCTTGCTTGCTCACCGAAATCCCGGCGGAATTCAACGTCGTTAAGAGGGTATAACGTCGCAGCAAACGACTCTTTCCGGGTGGCCACATTCGACGGTAATTGAACGATTCAATTTCCACTGTCAGCCCACTGGCTCGCTACGCGCGGCTCGTTCAATCGAGGCAATCAACGAAACGACTCTTAAAGATTGCGAATTATTGGCAAGGAACATCGGCTGCCATTTCTTTCCTCTTCGTTCTTCGCTCCTCCCCTTGTCCGGCTGCCTGCTAATATTATTCATCCGTGAAAATTACTGCCGCTTTTCCAATCGGCGAACATCGAATCACGTAAAAATTTAACGTTTCCATGCGAAAATCGTCGCGCTTAATTACTCTCGTAAAGTGTACAATAAGGAATGTACCGAAGTTGAAACGTAAAATGCCCTTCTCTCTGCAACGTTAATATCAATCACTGGCTTGCCTTGCGCGATTGAAGTAATATTGTCAGCGAAATTTTGCAAGTTACAGACCGCAAGTTATCGACGTTAATAAATTTCCTTGTATAATTATTAAACGTTATTTATTGCGAGAAAAAATCTCGAGTGGCCTTCTTCGACAATCCTGAAAATTACTCTTTTGTGTCGTGACAGATAAGATTATGAACGATGACGTGTTTCACGTAAGAACATTGAATATTATTCGATTCCAAAATGAAACATTCGTTGTTGCACGTTTACGATTCTATTTTGTGTTCTGGAGTTTATCGTTCTCCGTATTTTCTAGAAATGCGTGAATATCGTCAAACGTGACGTGGACGATAAGTCGGGATGGAAAGTCATCCTGCGTTTATGCCACTCTCCATGCTACAGGCACATCGCATCGCTGCGGAGTATTGACGATAAAACGAAGGACCTTTCGAATTTCGATTATAGGCCGACAGCCTTGAATTTTATCTTCCAATCGTGGATATTCGTGGGAAAGAGGACGAAACCTGTTGGTTGCGAAAGCGATCGGTATACGGTATGCGTTCTTAAGTTCGATCATCGTGGTAAGTCCATATAATAGAAAGGTTAGGTCAGATAAAATTTATTCATAGCCAGCCTCAGCATTATCCAATAAGATTTTTTCAATAACGAAAACGAATACAGTTGTTGCAGAAATTATTTGCACGTAGCCTTATTTTCCAAGAAATCGTTTTCTCTTTTAACCAAATTCTACAAGTACAGTTCGTTTTTACAGTACAAATTTATCTAGTCGTGTTACGAAATTTAACATACATGGATCTAATCGATTATTATAACAAACACAAACGGTGTGCAAATATCTTTTGCAGCTACTGCGTAAGAACGATAAACAGCCATTTCTACGTTCACTGCACCCTCTGCATGAATCCTCCAGAACACAATACCCTACCACGTGTTGCACGCACTAGAGCATGACCTAACCCCAATATTCGCCCGCCTAAAAAAATACTATCCAGGCATCGGGCTTCGTTTCAAACTGCCGATAACGACATTTCCTCCACGCGATATAACTCTAACAAATAACGGTTGTCGGAGCACGCGCCATTCGACTAGGATTTATCGAAGAACAAATCCTTCGAGGGATTGGTCAGAGTGAAAAAAAGAAAGGAAAAAGAAGAAGAAAGGAAGAAAGGTTGGGTCGTGAGGAGAACGGTCAACGCGACAGGAAGCAGGAGGAAACGAATAAATATCGTCTGGGCAAACGGGCCGTGAAATTCCGCCGGTATTCTCGAGCGATAAGCGCGGCGAGGGTGAGAGAGTAAGAGAGGGTGCGTTCGAGGCTCGGTTATCCCCGAGCCGCCTTTAAATTTTCGTCCTGTCTTATCACTATAGGCGCACGCATCGCGTCCAACGGCCATTTGTCATCCTCTAAGCGGCAAGAGTTATGCGAGAAAACACGGGTCGCGCGTCGCTTCACGCAGTTGTCGTAGCACCAAGGCGAACCGAGTCGCGCATCGCGTAAATAAGACTTTGCGTAAATGCGGGCATCGCGACGCGTACAAGCCGGTCTGATCCTCGTGCAAACATAAGGCGGCGCGCAGTTTTTCGCGTACAGCAAAATGTATAGGGCGTAGGAAAACTACGTTATGGTAGCGTTACTCGAGGCGCTTAAGCTCTACATTTTAAAATTCAAGAATAATTAAACTTGTTGCGTATTATGGGACACCGTTAATTTTCATACATGCAGAATGGCGCTGTGATAATCGTGACACATCATTTTTATACACCTTGTACTAGAAACGCACCACCGTGCGTCCACTAGATTTTCTCTGGTGTATGCTCGGGTGGTCTTACCCTTCCGGAACTTTACGACGGGAATAAATCGTGGCGAGCCAGCGGGGATTAATTTTCAGCTGGCCGTGAGAGACTGCTAATCTGTGCGCGATGCGATGCGTCGTAATAAAAATTTTAGTGGAGCATCGGAACCCGTCGACAAGGGACAGGTTCCCGTAGGAAATTTCGTACGCCGAACAGCTGATGCTAGAATATCCCGAAGAACGTGCTTTCGCGCGAATACTAGCTTTATTTCCGAGACGTTATAAGGGAGGCTCTGAAGAATCGATAAGAAGCAGTGTTCTCTTCTTTCGTCTGTGTCGTGTTCCTCAAGGAGCATACCCACTTATGGTAATGTTCGAGGACAATAAAAGCAGAATATGAAATGTGATTTTCTTTTTCTGTTCGATCCGATAGCTACAGCTTCTCAGAAAATGTTCGTTCCCTTTTCATTCATACATTTCGAAAAGTGTTATAAAAATTGTTTAATAAATGTCAAGATACATCTATTCGAATCTCTTTATAGAAAGAAACGAAACACATGAATTACTCCTTCTCCCTCTTGTAAGAAAATGTGATTGCATTTATTACTTAATCTGATGCAATCATTGATTTCTAGATTTCGCATTAAATTAAAAGACCGTGATCAATTACATCTTTCCTCTCGTAAGCAAAAATTGTCCGTATGTGAACTCACTCGAGCTGGATTTTTGCATTGGAACGGAACTTCCATTTATCCCGAGAGAATCTTTCACAGAAACCATATTTACCACGTCGCGTCGTTGCAGTGGCAGACGATCATCAAATATTTCCCATTGCACGTTTCGTGCTCGTCACGCGACAGCTACAAGTGTTTCCCATTCCTCTTGTCTCGAGATTAATATACTCGCGAAACTGGCGAAGAACGCGTGCTTAATATACCTCGTACGTGACGTTATTCTTTTCTGACTGCACCATGGGCATCGTTACTCTGGCCTGAAAACTTTTTGGTCCGGTCGTTCGTGAGATTAAGTCACAGCGATGGAACAAGGGGACGAACGTTCCTGGGTAACGATGGTCATGAGCACGTTTTCCAAATTAACTCACGCTCCGCGTACAATTAACCGAACCGCCGTTTCTCTCTGCCTGCCCCCCACCATTTTCGTTCGCTGTTACGCTGCTGGGCTAATTTCGCGGCTAATGAACGCCACGTACGCACGCCACGAATTGAAATCTCTAATCGCGCTGGTTTAGATTCGCGTGACTCGCGATCCGCCGTTTAACGCCTCCACGTTGCAACCACCGGCTGCCACCTGGTCTCAACTGACGAACGAATGATCGCGTATCATTACCGAGTGGCTAACCTCAATTTCAATCAGAATGTTTCACGTTCTTTCAATGGCTGATGATCAAGTCACGCCCTGTTTCATTCGAAAGTCCTTTAATATTAGGTTGTCCGGAAAGTTTCTTTCGTTCTATAAGGAAGCAATAGACGCACGACATTTTTCGTTTTCTATTATTTTACTGAATCACGTATGATTGTATTTATTATTTATTTGTTCCGTATCTATTATTACGATCGTACGTAATTCGATAAAATAATATGAAAGAAAAAATGTCGTTGTTTCCTTATAAAACGAAAGAAACTTTCCGGATAACCTAATATATGGCGAATACTTGCAACTAAGAAAGAAGATTTGAAATTTTCTATGCTTATAGCACACCTTGTCGATCACAATGGATATTGGCATTGCCAAATTCCATTAGCGCTTTTCCAAATTTTATTTTCCATATAGTTTCCATTTGTACATTATATTTTCTTAACATTTCATGTTTCCAAACCCGAAAGAACTTGATAATGTACCCGAATAATGAAGATGGAGAATTTGATGAAAAGCGGAATTACAATTAATAAAATATCCGGAATTAAATTTCATTGAAAACATCGACAATCACATCTGAAGCCGTAGTTAGCAAAGTGAACGAGCTGATAACGAGCCAACTTCTCTAAAGGAGGGTGATAACCCGTCATTCTAAGCAGTCACTTTCATAAAGTAAGTCGAGCTTCTACTCCATAAAATTCACGTCCAAAGGCCTTTTAGTGTGCGGACTGCTTTTGTGGCTGCGAGTTGAAACCGAGAGACTAAGGGGAACTGATAGGAGGGTAGCAAAGAAACCTGACTAAGAAAAGCGTAGAAACGAGAACGAAAGAGAAGAGAAAAGATGCCGATAGAGGATCCGCAAACACTTTACGCAAAGGGTCAGTCCTGTGGGCTTTCGCGTACGACCAACAATCCTCCGTAGTCGATTGATTATTTAACTTCCTTCTCACCTTGTACAGATTGTCTCACCGACGCCAGAACTTCTGAAAATCCCTCTGTCTTACAAGGGAAACTATATTTGAGTGAAAAATTGAATATGATAAAAAACATTAGTAGAATATGTTTCAATTTAATATCATAACTGCAAATTAATCTTAGAACCAAAGTTCGTAACTCGATTCAGTTACAATATATGAAAACTCGTTTGAGAAAATCTGACCCAATGTTACCTCGGCTTCCGTTTCCTTCGTCGCTTTTCTCTTAACTCCCTCTTGGTCCGTAATCTTTTCATGTTACCGGAAAATTCTCGTATATTTGTAAATTCACCTCGGCACCACCCTCCTGGATAACCGGAGGACTCTCGAAAATCGAAGAGGACCGCGCGATAGACTCGTTTGTAAGTCGTGGTTATTGCAACTTCACTTCCAACGAATTGCAACCCTACTTGCTCCGTTTAAGACTCGATAATGCTTGGAAAGTTGCGCGATTAGAATGTTTAATGCTTCTGTGGACGGCAGCCATTTGAGACTTAGGAGTTCCGAAGAAAATACTCGTCGACGGTCTGGATGGCTTAATTGAGAAAGCAGCCGCCCGGTAAACGGAAGAACCGGGTTCAACAACCCGATCGGCCGAATATTTTTCTCCCTGCACTTCGAAAATTCAATGGCGCTGCTATGAATCAAAGACTATCGTTCTCGCAGCGTGTGGAAACCACTGGATGTATTGAACAAACACACGATTCGGTAATTTGCATAAAAGCTTGGTAATCGACGCAAACAACGTGCATTTATTAAGATACCTATAGAAATACGATTTTATGTCGTTTGATAGCATATCGCGCAGTACATGTTTTATTAATGAACAAGATTTATAATTAAGAAGCGATTAATCTAGTGATATCAAGATGGTGGAATGATTAACGAGGACAATTTTAATGGCGTTGAATAAGAAGGGTGTTATGTCTCGCGAGTTGCGTCAAGAATCATTAGCATAAAAGATGAGATGGAACTTTTCTTGTGATTCATTGCCTAGTGATATAACGCGAAATCTACGTATACCTACTAATAGTCGGATATTTACAAAAATATTCCACGCTATCGCATCTCCAAAATCCGACGTAGAATCCTCTAAACTCTAAATTATCCAAATTGATTCTCCCAGCGAGCATCTCGGTGACCCAGTTTTATCGAACAAGGGGCAAAAATCACCGCAACTTTTCCATTTTCCTTGCCCAATCTCTCGTTTCCGATCTAGTTGCCGGACCTGGATGCTGCGGTCGAGAAACGATTAACTACGGGAACGAATCTGGTTCCGTTTGACAAATCCGGACAGTTGCCGAATGGCATCTCGATTCGTGGTCTCGATTATACATATAGGCCACACACCTTCTAGACTCGATGGATAGATTCGCCACATATTGGTCGGCTCGCGAGCAACGAGAATCGGTGGTCGTGGCAAGGAGACAAAGGGGGATGACAAAGGGGAACACAGGATAGCAAAGGGTGAAAGACAGACGGATAGAGAAATAGGGAGAGAGATAGGATGGAGACGACGTTGGACGCATACATCCGCCTCAAATTGATTGGAATTGTTCCTCTGGCTGATATCTCGTTCCTGCTAGTTCGTGGCAGATTCAGATAGACGTAGGCTGCACCTTGCATCAGACGAGAGGGACAACTGGCTGGATTGCGTTGGGTTAGGTTGGCCTAACCTAAGCTACACGCGTCAGACTCCGTGTTTGCGAATAGACAAGGAGACTGCCAGAGGAAGCGAGAAGGAGCTGCGAGCTTCTTGCCTGGAATTAATTTCCAAGCTTCCAGAAGGAATGCCACTTACCCTCTTGCCGTTTATCGTATCGCTAGACGCATTAGTTCAAAGGCAGGTTTAAGCAACCGGTGAAAGAGTTAGAGTTTTGTTACGCCACGTATGTGGCACGGTCAGAGAAAATTCCTATTTTTAAGAAACAGACTTCAGCTTTCTACGCGTACTTCCAAAATGTTCGTTTGCTGTCGTTCAACGACCAACCAACCCCGAGGTTCATCGAGAAAAGGGGTTGGCCTCGTTCGTTGTTGCTTTTTACGTATTCCGGCCACGAGCTTCGGATTTAACGCAAACGTTCGTGGATATCGTTATGAAAAAGATAGACGGTCGGCACACGAGCAAGTTGGATCCCAGTTTTCCAAGCAGTCGCGTCGAAGACTGGAGAAAGGAAAAGCGATGTAAATTATACCGCAATAAGGCACGTAAGGGCTACGAGATAAGTTTTATTGCCGCGATGCTGATACTGGAAAAATGAGAATTTCGAACGGTTAGCAGAGCGAGCGCGATTAACATTCGGATTTCGGAAGACGTATGGTGCGTACTGGAGGAATACTTCGCTGCGTGATAAGTGGAAATGACGTGTATGGTAACTGGAATTGAATAAAATATTCCGATAGCAAAGTGCCATTTCGTTGAGCATTTCTCAACTGAAAATTACAGGGACACACATGTTAAGTTGAATTCGAGAAGTCAATAGCTTTGATGTAAATATTTTTCAAGAGAAGCCTATGACGAAATTTGATAAAAATACAGTTTCGGCGACATGTGATTGATCGCCAATTTATTGGGTATTAAAATTACTCGCGTATGAAAAATAATGTTCGTCTTCTGTGATCTTCAAATCACACTTCAAAACACACAAATTTACTCAACGTAAGATCTTTCGTTGCGAGGCAATAAATATTCAATGAACAGGTTTTTATAAGGTTAACAAGTCTAAATAAAAAATAATTAATTCAAGCTGTCAAACCAGTTCGAGAAAATAACGCGTAAACATGCTGACAGCTAGCAAAACAGCCACTTAGTCTCGCGATGGTTGGCCGGAACGATCGAAATTCAACGAGCATCGTCGCGAACGCTTCTCGATTCGATACAGAATCGCTATATTCTCGTGTAGTAACCTGGATTCCATAAAACGCAAAATGGTTTTGCGTTCCGGTCGATTCGTTGACGCGAAACTCTCGTTAAAGATCAAATCAATAAATTCAAGAGAACGACGCGTACATAGCTGGAACATTATTCGTCTATATATTCGTCTATCATTGCCTTCGTTCAAAACATGTGACCATCTGCTAAGCAGCAATCAGAAATCTCGACGTACTGTGATTCCGCGACGATCGTTTATCGCTTAAATTCCCCTGGAGAAGTTTAATTCGTTCGATTCAGCCATCACGGTACATCATTCTCGATCAATTTCGAGAGATTGTGATGCACGTAGCCGATTAATAACTTTTTAATCGACATCGTATAGCTTATAAATATTTATGACTTCCACCGAATGAAATATTCATGCGCCAAGCCAGTTCTGGAATGGCGCTAATTAATTAACGCACAAAAGTCGAATTAAGAAAAGTTTGAGAACCTGAATAGGCGCACAAAAAATCAATAATAAGGATCTAGGAGGAAATGCTATAGCTAGCTATATTTATCGAACTATTATTAAAAATTTGAATATGTATGTGTCAGAAGAAACCGCAAACGAGTAGTATCATGGAGGAATATCTAATTTTACGCAGAATATCTACATTTATAGAAATATCTAGATTTATTTTTATAGAATCTAAAGAATTTTAACTCTGTAATAAACATTTCGTAAAAACACGATTGTCTATCATTATGAAAAATCGCTGATACACGTTAACCTGAGGTTTTTCAACGGTACCGTACACGAAGCTTTATCACAGAGATCCAGAAAAATCAGACCGACTTAACGCATTCAAACTCCTTTCTCAGCAATAACAATCGCGAGACTGAGAGTAGGGTGATGTACGGATTCCGGATACCGTGGAGATCGAACGACGAATACAATTCGCGTGGCTTACACATCGGTCGGCTGTAATAAAGCATTATTTATAGCCGGTCGGTTCGGCCGCAACTATAAAAACTTCCGTATAAAGTTGTAGTTTACAGTCTGCTAAATGTAGCGCCATGAAATGGCGGTACCGCGCCTAACGTTTTATGGGATGCAGGGGCCATGCAACCCGCGAAACAACCTGCCCGAGATTAGGAGAAAGATTGCCAGCAGCGAGGCGGCGCGCCACTCAATACGACCAGCACTTTTGGTTGGCGTTTTACGACACGTCGTGATATACAGAAAGGCCACGATCCACTGGAAACTCCAGTATGCAATTCTCGTCGATGATGGTCGATTGTTAGAATCGATGAGCGTATCCGTTGGTATGTTCGACGACATGGCTCGAATTGTTGGCATGTAAAGGAACGCGACGATTATTCGTTCGATTCGGACCGAATTGTCTAGCGGATCGTGATTTGTGGTTGTGACGCTTAATGATCGTTATATCGCATACATAAATTACGTATTTCTGAAGCAACGCAAGTTCAGTTGAAGTTGTTCAGGAAAGGCGAGAAATTGTTTGGAAGATCGCAGATAGATTAGTCGCTCTATATGGAGTGTTTCGAGGATGAGAATTTTATAATTTAATCATAATGGAGCAAGTCAACCGAAACGAAACTCATCTTGCATCGAATCGACGCCACTCGGAGGAATCGTCGGCAGACTATTTTCAGAACGTCTTCATCGAAATTCTTCACTGACATGTTTAATAATGCTAACGCGTTCGCATTATATCCACGCTTCCTCATCAACAAACATACTTGACGTCCCTCGCATTCCATTCGCATCGAATCGGGGAACATCGAAATGCTTTCAAATCACTGACGCCGCGTCATCATGGATCGACCGTCGCGCTGCTAATGTGCAGCTCTCTCGATTTATAAAGCGTGATAATGCAGAGCTCCACCTTCTATCACTGCGGGTAATAATTACAGCAACGTTGGAGTAAAGTTTCGCGGTCCTCTAAGGAGATCGACCTTACGTTATATTCGATAGTCTGACGTCAAATATTTGACTACGCTGTTGATCACGATCGAAAAAGTGTCCTTTTTCGTCGTATCTTCTTTCATTATGAATCTTTCGTTCAAATGTTGTACTTTTACCGAGAAAGGCAAGTAATACTTATTTCGGAAAAACTTTATATTTGAAACGTCGTATATGTCGATTAAATGATAAGAAAACATAACATTTCGAAAAAATATCGTCAATTCGAAGCGATAATACCTAAGTTTTTCTTCAAGCACTTTCAATTTCTCGGCAGCTTATCACTCGAGGTGGCTCAAGTCCGAGTTTCTCACGCGACGAAAATTCCGACCCATAGATGCTGTTCGGCCGATTCGCGGGAAAACGCGATCGTTGAGAAGCGCGCCAACGGAAGTCGTAAAATCAGATAACCGTTATCGCGAGTTACGCGTATTATCTAAGTTCTTAACCGAGGATGGGTCGTTGGTCGTCCCATCATCGATCATTTGCAAGTGGAAATCACGGAAAAAATGAAAAAACCCATCTTTCCCATTTTTTATGGGTTTATTACCGTTCCTACTGTTCATTGCGATCCGACTTGTTACGATTGTACCGCGAGTGGCCGCCCCGACCGAAAAGATAACGGGACGTAACAGACGCATCGCTAAGACGATTTTATCTACGCATTTATTTGACAAGAAACAGAGGTGCGCCAGAGATACAGGAGGTACGCTCTTGGTGGACATGAGTTTCATCGCGAACTATTTTCAACGTTCGTAAGAACTCCTCCTGACAGTTGTAGAAACAGTTTTCCTCCCGAATACAATTTGCGCTTATACATATTGCGACTAAACAATGGAGTTGCTCGTTAACAATAAGTGACACTACGGATTTTCAGCGAATCGATTCAAACTACTCGTTGTAATTAAGTTTCGGAGCTGTGTTGTCGATTCGTCGACAGTAGACTAATTTGCGAGACAAAGAGAGCACCGTTCCAACTGGAAAAAAAGCTCGCCCTGTTTTCCTACCCGAGTCGTTCGAATCCGTTCGATGGCGTCATTACCAAATTACCAAACACACCTGCTAAACAAGCGTTGACCAAAAGTATTGGCGAACCTAGCTCGGCTCGTTTAATAGAATTTCCGTTTTCAAAGAGCGTTAATTAACCCAACGCGCGTCGCGATAATTAAACGCATCGTGTACGGAAAAAAGCAATAAACGACGAACGGACGAATCCGTGTCTGCGAATCAATAGGGAGAGAGAGAGAGAGAGAGAGAGAGAGAGATTGAGAGAGAGAGCTTCTACGTCCCTCATTTACCATCGTTAATCGAGATATTAAAAATCCATCTATCCACTGTCTCTACGAATCTCACGCCTCTCTACGCGTATACGTTCGATTAATCGCATTTCCAAGCATATTGTTATCGCACGTTAGTCGGCCTCGATCGACATGCTATCCGCCGTTTCTTCGTTTCAAAGGGAAACGAGCCGGACATGCCATTCGTCGTTCGAACAAACGAACGATTCCAGAGCCACGTTGGAAATACGCGTGAGCGATGGCATCGACCATTTCATAGGACATGCCGTGGGTAATCCCCATTGCGAAACGATCTCGGCCACGAGCCGAGGAACGATCTTTTTATTTCTCGGTCGGTTTTACGACGAGTTCCAGTTCCGCGTTTATCTCCGCCCCTCTACGTTCTTCGTTTCAGTTCCTTCCTCGAAACTGCAGGTCTTTCGCCTCCGTTCTTTGCAGCTTCCTGCAAGGCGACGGGATTTATAACGGCGTCTTCGAGTTCTTCGCCTCGCCTCTATCCCCAGTTTTTACCGGTGGCCGCGAGATATCGTCGATGACGCGGGATCGTCGCGCCACGTAACGATGGGAATTAAAGTCCGTATCCGTGAATATCGGAACGTCGGTAATGAGACCCGTGGAATTTCAACATTGCTGCGCGATTAACGTTGTTACACGCTGCGAGGAGGATGAGCCGTGGCGAAGGACCTCGAGAGCCGGCAATTGTTGAAATTCACCTTCGCGCATGATAGCGTGGCAGTAATTCGTGAATCGCATAGTAATGAGCGAGAAGATTTTTAACGTAGTACTGGCATGACGATGGCGCGTTGCGAAGTTCTTGACGTTGTAGCTTTCGTTCTTTGGGATTTCATAGAGTAAACTAGGATCACTTGTGTTATCTAAGTTCTTAACATCTTCAAATCCAATCTTGAATTGAATTAATGTTATTAAGATGATTCAGTTCAATTTATCGTAAAGAATTCTATACTTTTGTACATTGATTTCACATTGCTGTAGTCAGTGGAGATCAGTTATGTACGATATGATAGTTGCAAAACAATTTGGAAACGAGAATAACGAAGAATGGACTCGAAGTCTATCTTTCTACGGTTTATCGCAACTGACTCGAACGAGCACCGTTCCGACGAACATTTGATAAATTTCTGCCGGATGATTAATCGGGATCCGCGTGGAAATTAGCGAAACGTTCGCCTTTTCCTTTTCATTGAAATCGTACAACAAATTGTTAGGCGACATTAGCAAGCTGAACGGAGGAAATGGCTGATGCAGCGTCGTAAACTAAGCATCGTTCCCGTTATGTATTATATTACGTATTATAGGCGACCCGATCGCTCCACACGTTATAAATTATAAAATTAATTAGAACACGCCACGAACAGTTTCTTGACGCAAAATAATGCGGCGCTAATGACTTCGCATTAATCAAGCCGTCATGTATACCAGGAAATACTTTCTTATACCAATATGTATGCGTATACTAGCTGCGTTAAATAGGTAATTCTGTACGTCGGTGTTTGCAATTTTAACAACGTCATCGAACTCGTCCTCTCGAAGTAACATTCGCAAGATGCAAAATTACGTTCTTACTTAACGTAGCAAGTTCCTTACATTCCTCGATATCTAAAACCTTCCGTAGACTTAAAAAATAAATTACAGAATTTTACACTTTCACGGCCCGGGATTATATACGGTTCTTACGATTTAAGCTTACTGACCGTAAATCATGCTTGATAGGAATAATAACACGACGTTTCGACATTGTTGATCGATATTTAAGCTGGCTTCTTTGCAGCTCAAATGACATACTGATAATTAAATTATCATAATATAGCAGCATCAAATTTAAAGCGATAGGGTCGGTGTTGCGAGCATTACCAAGATTAGGCGGCTCGGTTGTGGCGAGTGGCCGAGAGGAACACAGACAGAATCGGGTAGCACGCGATATAATATGTAAGGGCCATTGACAACTGGCCCCTCTATCGAGCCGGTGTATCAGTGAATGAATAGGGCCTATTATGAAACGATGGAAGGTCGCATTGACCGCATGTATCCCGTTTCTGCTTTCGAGTGACCGGCCAGCATCACGGCGCAAAGTGATAGGCCGAATGACGAGGGGACGAGTGACCATCCCGAGAAGCCTGTGAAACGGATAGGCCTCGGACAGAACCGCGGCAGGGCCAAGGCAAACACAACGGCAGCGCTACGTGAACACCAGGGCGCATGCACCGCGCCACGAAAACCACTTTCCAATCGGTTTGCAGGATGTAATTACGAGCACGTTGCGGGCATGGTGGTGAAATTTGACAGGTAGTAAATATACGGACTTGATCCCTGATGGTAATAGCGCCGAGAGGAGCATCGACTCGCCTGATTGAATTCTCCGTTGTCCGCTGCCACCCTCGCCATCGCTCTCGATGCCCACCGCACCCGCCATCGTCCCTCCGCAGGCCAAGCATCGACCATAGCCACCATCGTTCTTCGGGGAAAAAACAGCGCCGCCTGGATATGAAATCCTATCTAGGACGGAATGAAGCGACATCCAATGAAAATCCAGCTTCGATGCTTTTTCGAAAAGGAAGCAAAAAAATCCCCCAGCGCTGTCAGCCTACAACCAATTGTAACCATGGATGACAGGGGTGACGCGGTCGGATACACGAGCTAATAAAGTTGCCACGTAGGTTTGGTTTAGATATATGGTTTGGTATACGTGGACGAGCTTGTGCGCGTGTTCGGTATAGGGGATCCAATAGGGAGACCCCAAATTAAGTATCAAGTAGCTGGATTGATGCTGTTATAATATATTTAGAGCTGAATCGGGCACTCTACTTTCTCTATATCTTGATGCTATAGGCAATAGTATCGAGTATGTATTATCGAATTCGTCGCCTTAGAGATACCGCAAATTTTTGGAGAATGTAAAGAGAAGATGATCCGTGTGGAACGGAGGAGTTGTAGGACGCCAATATTGTCGCGCGATACGAATACAGGTCCTGTTCTTGTTTTCCTTCCCCAGCTCCTCCTTCGCTCTGTTCTATGTAGTAGTCGGCGATGATCAGTCGAGGGTGAGACGGAGGAAAGTTGTCACGGTCCACGAGCGAAATACAAATATGTTTGGTGGGCCAGGATGGGGATCGAGGAACGTCGTTAGAGAACTTCCGTCAGGAAATGGGCTTCGTATTGCCAGTAAACAATTGAACGTTTAGTCGTCGCCCGTGGAAACGTTCCTTTGTATGCGACAGCCGTACACCTCGAGCGGCGAACGCTCGGGAGACGAAGTTCGGAAAATCGTGGTCGAAGAAGCGAAACGAGCGATAAACAGAGAACGACGGCAGAGGAAATTTGAGAGAGAGAGAGAAGTGTAGCGAGGGGCAAATAATTCGATAGCGGAATATGTGTTAATGGCCAAAGCGAGGACAGAACAGCGGCGATAAATTTACTATGAAAACCGAATATCGACGATGGAAGCCGAACAAATTGACCGTTCAAGCGCATCAAAGCTACCTGAAAGTTCGGTTAACTTTTTTAATCCAACGTTAAATCGACATTTCTCCCCCCGATGATTTTGCAACTTGAACTGGCTCGTTACACGCCGAGATCTATCGGCATGGATATTCGATATGAAACAATAACCAAAGCGTGTTTTATGCTGTGGAAAAAAGAGTCAAACGGCGGCGAAAACGAACGAAATTCAATTAAACGACAATGAAAGATGCAGTTTACCGGCGATATGCCCCGGCCACTCTGTCGGAAATCACCACCCTCTTACGGAACATTTTCCGAAACCCCATAGAGACACTTGGCCGCGGGACCGTTTGATGCCAGATGCTACCGTGGATATTGGATAAAAGTTCCTCGGTTCGCGGAGAAAATAATTTCACGAGGCCGGCCAGGGCTGCTGCTACCTCTTGCAGCCTCTCATCCCCCAGCTTCCTACCGGCCTAGGAACGCCTTTTCCTCCCCGGTGTTACGCCGAGAAAGAAACTTACCATCGCCCCCTTTTGGATTTTCTCCACTTGTCGTGTTTCTCTGTAGACAAAACGGGCGACGACGCCACCTGGCACTTAACATATATGGAAAAGTCCCGTTCCCTAACTGCGCAAGAGCGAAACTTCGCAGTCCTTTCTCGTCCCGACCGATTAAGAGGCGCAGAGGTATTCGCGCCAAACGGTACCATGTTTTCCCTTATCGGAATAAAAAACGTTGCCTAATATCAAAGGACGATCTACAGACAGCAGAAATGCTCGACGATCGTCGGAGTTCAGAACGAATTTGCTCTTCCTTGCGAAATACCCACATTTATCGATCGTGTGTTTTAAATTTGAAAGAAAGTCGACTGAAATGTAGCCAAACAGATGGATTGGCTTCGCTTCCGTTGAAAGTCGATCAGCTTCCCGTAATTTCCATTGTCATCAAAAATGTCGAAAGCCACAAAGCCATCGTTTCGATTGCAAATGAAACTTCGTTGAATTCGATCGACCACAATTATCAGGGAGTAATATTCCATCGGGTTATCCGCAGTCAACTATCTGCCATCAAACTTTCATGACAAACGGACGACTCTTGAGTACGCAACTACGTTCAACTGTTTATCGCTAATCGATACAGTTGACCGTTTTACTCGACGACACAGAAATTCGGATGCCCGATTGTCTTCACGCAGCGTCGACAGGCCGCGGATATATATATAAGGTATAGAGAAAGAGAAAGAGAGGTAGAAATACATTCAGAGCCGCGTTAGAAGCGTGATTATTAACTTAACGTTAGGCACGTACCACGTTAGCTACTTCCATCGACACAGTTACACCATTACTATTCGCAGTGGGAGATGATTTTGTCTCGCCCTGCCACTTCGAGCTACCAACATCGAAGTTACGCTTGCCCGGCGCCGTATTCACCGTGTAAATACGACGTTAGGATCCTACGTTATGACTTTCGAGTTCAGAAAATTAAGCGGAGAATCGAGACTGTGCGAAACTAGTTCTGGGACCGCGGTTTTCGGGAGTGGCTGATGTTGCGGATATTAAGAGCTGATCAAACGGTGCCTCGGTTCCGGATACCGCTTCGAGTTCCCGTTGTGCCGACCCAAGAACACGGACGAAATGCGATTTTATTGTTACGCTTCGCCCCGAACTTCTAGAGCACCCTCCTACGGTTGTAATTGTGGTTTAACTCGCGAACGTTTCGGTGAATGGAATAGAAGGAGTTGGAGGGTGGACTTTGAGCGAACCCAGAACCCTCTATTCAGCACGGTAGGATAAATTTAATATCGATGGAGAATTATGGGCAAATTATAAGAGCCTAATGGTACAGACAACTGAATAGACTTGAAATCGTGGTCTCGAACAACGAGATCCGCGCGTTGCCACGCGACAATCGTCTCGATAGAGGCGACGGCTAATCGAATCTCCGTGCAACTAGCAGAGTACGACTCTAAGAGCAACCTCCCCTCTCTGCTCTATTTGAAACTCTACTCCGCTATTTGCTCAATACAATCGTCTTCTCGTTGATAAGCCGACAGGCGAGCCGTTCAGCGGATGAAAGGGCAAGAAGGACGGGAATACAGATAGTATTGGGTAGGGCCGGAATGAAACAGCGTTATATGACCTCTGCTTGGTGCGAAATCGTCCAGGCGTAAAACACAAGGGATGGGTGTTGTAGATGCGAAAGCTTGTCAGGCTTCCCATTGAATCGCTGCTACCTCGCGTAGCTTCTTCTCCTTCGGAGACGTTTAATTAGTTTCGTCAATATTAAAAGCGAAAGGGAGGGAATAAATCAATGGGTGTCAGTGTCGTAATAGTACCAGCTGACGTCGAAGACCTGATCTCTTCCGATCAGACGATCTCGAAGGACTTTCTTGTTCTTCGCCTATTTATTTAATTGTTTCTCTTTTTAGTTTAATTGGCTCACTGTCCCCTTCTTTGCTTTTGTACTCGTCCAATTACCCATTCATTCGTCTGTACAGATATTTCCAGAGTTACCTGCTCTTTCGTCTGGCTGTTAATTGGTCTCTCTAGTGAGCCGAACTCGATAAGTATGATGGCTGTTAGAGCTACCTTTTCTGTTTATAACGATCATTCTTCCATCAGTAGTAGCAATTTCTGCTACTTGAAGAATCAATGTACGTTGTAATTCTTCTTCTCGTAATCGAGCAACGTTTTAATTCCATATAATTAAACAGAGCGACGATATATTTATAATTAAAATATAATAAAACAGAGCGACGATATCAAAGAAAATCATGTGATTCGATACAGCAAGAAATAGTTTATCTCTGTTTTCAGCGTTGCGTAACCAACGATGAAACAAACAATGAATCATGCGGCAACGCTGAAAGATCATCGTCTTGAACGAGCTCGTAGAACGCCTGACGAAAATAAACGGATAGAGAAAGAGGCTATCCGAAGCAGACAGCGCGTCTACCGGCGTGTCTGACCACTAAATTCGTAACTACTGACGCGCATACGATTCAACATGTCTGACCGATTTTCGCTGTCTCCACTGGCTGCTAGCGGATCGGTGTCGCGGATAGGTCGATGGTGGCGTAACAACCGTTCGAATTAGGCCATTGTAACGAGGTCCATCCGGGGAATTAATTAATACGCGAGTCATCGATGACGCGACCGTCCGATTATTGGCCGACGCGCGGTCCTCCATTATTCGACGCGCGATCAACTCGCCGGAGAACTCGCGTTGCGGCGTCGTTAACGATGTTGAGCGATTCGATAAATGTTTGCCCGCACTCGGGACGCTCTATAGACGTCCACGTTTGAAAGGACTGCTGAAATTGCGGTAAATTACCAACCACCTAGCTTGACGATTGTCCCGCTCGGATTTGTTTGAAGTCTGGTTTGATACGTGCTGCGAATCGGTTCATAGATTTCCGAAGCTTATTGTACGTTAGCCGCAACGTATTCTAGTGCGCGGCTCGAGGATCTAAAATTAATGGTAACGCTACGAATATTTGTAGACAATGTCGGTTTATAACGGCGCTTTTCAATGGATAAAGAGCAGAAATAGCGAATATCGTCCCAGCATTTTTTCTGGATAATTTCCAGATTCTAAATTAGATATTCGTGTAACTGTATCGACCAAGAATCAGCTAAAAATTCAGTTTCGATTAGGAGAAATCGATGAAACGAATTAGATTCGCTTTCGTGTAAAAACTGCCCGTGAATTTTTCGAAGTTTATCCCTAAAGAGACCAGAAGACACCATAAATTACGATATAAAATACGATAAAAAGAAACCGAGAAAAAATGGTAGTAAGGAAGAGAACTGAAAGATAATCACGCGTGTATACACCTATAATGCTTAGGTATAACGAGATGTTCATTAATCAAACAGAGATAAAGGATGACTTGGTCGGCGATCAAACTATAAATCCGGCTGCGAACAATAACAAAAGAATTTAATTTCATCGTCCGTAACAAAAGGAAGCGACTGCCGACGTTATTTACCCACCGTCGGAAATGCGCAGTAAGTAGCGATACATTATCCTTAAATGCGGCGAATTTGTTCCTTCATAGCCTGAAATCTATTTCACCGTGGTGTCGCGACGATTCCTCTGGCAAACGTACAATCCTGATAACGTCCTCTTAAATTATCTTAAATTTCTCACTTTATAGACTCGCGATTCTAGTTGTTTCTTCCTCTTTAGTAAAATTTATAGAATGATAATTTCCTTTTCCTCTCGTGAAATTATAGAAACCCCCGAAAATCTAAGTCGCAGTTTCTTATCTCGTACAGAGGAGTTTGGAAAAAATGATAGCTTAAGCAATACAATTGTTTCTCTGCGGCTGTTACACATCTGAAAATGATAAATTCATACGCATAGCGCGCAGACAGTAATTTCTTTTCGTTTTCGCGAAGAGGAGCGTATTGACAGGAGGCAAGATCGACCCGGTTACCTGTAACACGCAAAGTTCAACAACGCCGACGGAAACTGAATAATAGCGAGCCGACGATACAATTACGGTGAAACCATCGCGATGATTTCAATATCATAAATGGGACCGGTTTCGTGTCGGCTGGGACAAATTTTTCCGCGCGACGGCTGCCACTTTCGAAATTGACTCGCTTTTTTCTCCGACCTCTTCTGAACAGGATATTAGAAGTTCGACCTCGTTACATTTCACGCTGACACCGAGAGCTCGATCGACCACACTCTACCCTCCATTTCGTCCAGCTTTTTGCTTTTCTTCTCCCCTCCCTCCTCTCTCCTTTTTTTGTCTCTCGCGCTACTTACTGATAGGTGTGTTTTGAGAGAAAACGTTATGACAACGGCTTATTTCGATCGTCACCAACTACGTCAATCAAGAAACCCTCGAATGAAATTGAAAGGATTCGAAGGTGGTCGTTGTTATGCATGAGAGTTTCATTCGGAGATTCCGTAAGTAGATGAGTCGAGTAAGAAATATTACGAAAAAAGATTCGAAACGTAGTTAAATCGTTGAGAATTGATACGCAGAGTGATTTAATGCTCGAAAGCTTGACAATTCTACAATAGCTGAAAGCCGATTCTTCGATCGTTCGAAGATTCTACGCTTCTACTTCAAACGGCTCTTTACAATCGCAGGCGTCTCGCTCATGGAAATTAGCAGATTCGTTGGAACCGGTCGCGCCTTTTTTTTGCCGTAGACTGCCAGACGGAAACATTTTTCTTCCTTTCGGATCATCGACAGACACGAATGCTGGAGACACGCCGTTGTCGATGGCAGATCCTTTTTCTTCCGAGTGCTCGGCGCGATTTTCAAGAGGGAATCGGTTTCATCGGATGCAGATTTAATGCCGTGCACGACGGAAAACTGATAGGTACCCATTGAATATCGGGCTTATATCGGTGGACGCCGATACTTTATACGGCGTTATTGAAATATCGTCGCGAGGAGAATTATTGCTACTCGCGTGCCGTATCTACCCCTCTGCCATTCGCCCTTCATCCCCGTCCGCCTCGCTTCATCTCTTCGCGTTCCAGTCGTTCGTTCTTTCTCTCTCGCTAATACCGAGCGTTCTGCGAATTCTTGGCGGGCATGAATACGTATAATGCCCGCAAAAAGGGGAGAGCAGTAAATTGTACGTGTCGTTACATTCGAGTTTCTGCTCGAGAGAGGAGGATTTGTTGCTGGCGCCTGGTGTGCTCCTTCTCCACCTTAACCTCTCTCTTCCTCCTTTCTTCATTTCCCTTCTCTCTTTCTTTTTTAATGAGGCACATACACGGCTGAGAGGTTCCAGAAATTATACATGTAAATCGTGGAACGAGGCGTTTAAAACACGGAAACGGATGATTTCGAATAAACTTCACGCGATAACACGCCTTTTGCTTCCCATCCACTTTGTTACACGCACGCATACATACACATATCCGTTTATTCGACTCGTTTGATGTTATTTTTGTCTCCTTTTCCTCCGTTTGTACGATTAAAATGAATTCGATCTCGCTGCATGCAGTGCGATAATAATAAAAATAAATCTGTTTTTTCTTCTGTTATTTTTTTTTTTTTATTTATTTTTTTTTTTATTTTCCGATTCACTCGAAGCATGACTGATTGCTCGTTGTCAGTGGATGGATCTCAATGGGATTCATTATTTTCAGAAAACTTCGGTTCTCGCGTCGTTCGTACGGTAGACTGGTTAAATCGGATATCCGATGAAAATCAGCAAACCAATTTACTCGGTATGCCCGAACGATCTTTCGGCTGATCAATCTGTTTCGGACACTCGAATTAGCCGTTTGCATGAATTAATTCACGCGCGCGTGAAGAGCTCCCTTCGTTTTATGGGCGCTCCACCGCCTCCACGTGTGACGAGTCCCGTATTAAATATTCTTACGAAGCAACGAAAATTAAACACGAAATTAATCATTTTATAAAATGGAAGCATTTATCCATTAACGTTAAAGCTATCGGCGTTTAATGTATATCTAGATGTATCATATTTTCAGAGTTATAATTAAAATAGGTAATTAAAAGTGTTTCTATCCCGGTAAAAGCCAACGTTGGCGTTTGTCAAAACCGCCTCTATATTTTTAGTAATCAGAAAAACGAAAAATCTGAAATACGTCATTTTGAATTAAGAGATTAAAAATTCTCCCATGACAAATCCTGCACTCGCGTGATTGGCCTTTTGTCAAAAGTCGCACGCGCTTTTGATTCCAGCCTGAACGTGATTCGGCGTATTTTGCACGCGACAAAGATTAATTAAATCGTCGAGGCTGATCCATGACATTGTCGTCGAGGTATAATCCAACGACTCGCTGCACGATAACAAGACACTGGCGAAATCCGCTTTGGAGAAAGCGGAACCAAGAAAATTAATGCGAACGGAGCGGTTCGAAAACGGACGATGCATCGTTAGCGTGTCGCGGGGCGCTCAGTTATTCATAAAGTCGTTACTGGCCGGTCCGAAACAGTGGAACTTTCGAAACACACCCTCCCCTGCTAGCTCGCTCTATTATTATCTTATATATTATACTTCGCATATTTTATCATCATGTGGCGCGTGTACGTTCAAAATTTGCATATTCGGCCACGGTAACGCTTGTTCCGCTCGCTTTTATCGAGGTTCGCTCTTTTCGCGCCATACTGGAAAATGAATCTCGTCTGATCCGAGCGCGACACGCGCCGACTTAATGTTATTACGTCGCCGTGGTGTCGTTTAATCGCGTGTGAACTGCAGGTGGAAAGTGCCTTCTAAATGAAAGATCGTTCCCTGGAATTTTGTTGCTAAAATCGTTGTTCGGGAAAAATGGAGCAGTCTCTAGTTTTTCAAAGAACATTTTTTGAATACTGCCATACGAGATAACCGTAGATCAGGATAGTAATTGTTTTTATTTGTTTCTAACTTCGAACAAATTAATATTCGTATGATAGTTTATTGAATTCTTCTGATGTTTATATTTCGAAAATTATACCAAACGCATTACTTTGTACTAAATATACCTGTAATAATGTCAGGTCAATAATTACTTTGCATTGCAGTATGTTAAAGAACAAATTTTAGAAGTAAATTTAGGAGACAAAATCTGAATATCTTTTTGAATCTTTGGGATTCCGTTTGGAAAATCAAATAAAATATCTGGAGTGAATCTGTACTTGAGCGTAAATACAGAGCAACAGCATTTCCCCAGGGTGATCGAGATTCGTCTGACGGCATTGTTCTACGTGACACTCCATGAAACGTTCTTCTAATTTCAATGTTTATCATTGTTTATTTCGACGGACGTTTTGTCGACTTCGGACCGTTAATTAGAAACTCGAATCTCAAGTCTCTAAAGCGGAGTTTAGGTATAAATTCGGAACTGGTATTATCTCGTAACAAAGGCACGTGCTCGGCATTGGAGCTTCCCGAGACAGCTACCTAGGAACAGTCGCAACTGCTATTTGTTCACTTGTTCGCGTGCATTCAATAAGCCAAAAGAATACTGCATGCCACATAGAAACTATGATACGCGCAATCGATCGCAAAAAATCTCTCTTTTCTTTCTAACTAAATAAATATTCCTTAATAAATTTGCTATAAATCATTAAACTATGCCATTCGTATATTAAAACAAAAGTGTTACTTTCATGACTAATTTTTCCGTTAATTCATTCGAGAAACGAAACAACCTACTAAAGACAAACGTTGGTCCTAACATTAAAATTTGAATTACAGTGGATTAACTTTTTAACCGTACGTTACGTACAAGATACCAGACGCTTCTTTTATTAAAATTTCATAGATGGTACAAGAACATAGTACACAGAAGCGTGAATAGATGCTTCGAGAAGAACGAATTACTAGAATAATATCGATTGCGTAGGTTGATTCATTTTGTGATACGTTCATATCCTTCGCTCTCGTCGGATCCGTAGCTAGTTAGAGGCCTGTACCAGTCTGATTGCAGACAAGCACGTTGCATTCTAATGGGCAATACCTTCTTATTCTGCGACATACACAAAGCAAAGATCCGTTGGGCACGTCCATTTTTCCACTCCCGTTTTATCTTGTTTCGTCTTTCGTAGCTAATTATCTTGTTAGGAAAAATTGAGACGATTGCCTGCTTTGCACGAAACAACGGTCTAACCAAGAGTTAATTTTGCGGAGAAAAGTGGGGAACGAAGAACGGATGGGCAGAATGTAGCAACTGAAAAAGACGAAAAGAACGCCTCTTCCATTTCTCTAGTTGTGTTCATACAAATATACATTTGAATAAACATCTACAGTTCAGCGATCGCTTATGATTACTACAATCATAAGTTTAAGAATAAAATCCGGAAGGTGATAAAATTTCTTAGAAGTTCGGTTTGTTATCTTCAATTTAATATCGTCGTACGAAAGATAAGAATCGTCGTAATTCGCGCTGGAGTAACAAAATTTCGGGAAGCTCTATGTTGTCGAAGAACAAATCGCTGGAATAGAACATTAGGCGACATCAGTGACAAAAGGTCAAAAGACAGAATATCAAGATAGCCTATAGTAATTTGAATACAGTTTCCAAATAATAGGTCACCAAAAACCAGGACAAAATGGTTCCCCCGTTTGGTATATATGACGTATGGTGGTTAATGGAAGCTTACAGGGTGGCGGCTGCGGAAAAACGTGGGAAAGGGGAAAGAGAGCAACGAAGGGGTGAATAGAACGGAGATGGACGGTGGGACGATGAAGGGACGAAAGAGAAGACTCGATTACACGTCACCGGCAGCCCAGAGCCTATTTGGTCGCAATCGGTTTTTCATTACCGAAAGCTTCATCGGCTTTATACGAATTGTACATTCGGCAAGCCCTCGTGAAACTCATCAAGATCGTACGTCCTTTTGGAACAGCGTTTCGTGACTTTCTGGCTGGCGCTGAACGAGTAGCTATTGTTTAGGTAACTCTGATAGAACTCGAATTCGAGACGCATCGAAATTCTCGGTACAATTGCTAACTCGATGGCTGTTTGAAACAAAATATGTAGATGGAAATTTCAGTCTGTATCTCTTCCTTTCTCTTTTTGCGTCTGCAACTATGTATTGTATCGTTTGAGGGAGATTTAAAAAATATTTGATCGAGGGAAAAAATTTTAGGAAAGATGTATGTATGTAAATGAAGTATTGAAGAATATCTGGAACTCGATGATTTAAAAAATATTTGCAGCCTTTATTGTTACAATTTTCTGTACTATATGGACTACTTATATTACGTAAATAAACAAACCCGAAATATAAATAGTAACATGAATGGAAATCGTAAATAAATAAATGTCAATCTAAAATAAATAAATTGAAAGTAAATTTTAATAATTCGTAAATTGGTTTCGTTTCGACATTTTAACGAATATTATTTTAACCAAAAACAATGTGCATGCTGCCATCTACTCTCGGTAGAATGAGTCATTGCGAATTAACTACTGAAGAAAACCAATACAGATGGCAATGACATCAGCTCAATGTTTGCAAGCACAGTACGTCTCCTATAACTATTGTATTTAGTCAATGGTTTGACTTAGGAATACTCAGCTGATTCGTTATTTGTTTCTCGTGTTCCACACAATACAAAAATAAATTGATCGTGTAAGATATTATTTCAGTATCTCACAATATAAATATTTCATATTTTATGATAACAAGTAATAAACTGATAAAAAAATTTTCGTAGTATCATGTCTACAGAATTACGAAAACACTAATGTAAGTGACAGATCAAAATTTGGAACAACAGATATAAAAATATGTCGTCTTCGCCTGAAAATGTTGCAATAAAGCAACCTATTAGACGCTTGGAGATCCAAATTAATAACTTCAATGTGGCCATACCACATCATGTTAATTTGTTAAAAGGCCACAAAAGTAACATAGAAAAAGTAAGTATTAAATTAGGTTATCTTCTAAATTTTCACATAAGTTCACATAAATTCTTGTTATTATAGTATCAAACGCAACATGAGTGGGAAAAGATGCGTAGAGAACACATGAATGTAGCTAGGATTATAAAACAGCTTAAAGAACTATTATATCAAATGGATACTTTAAGAGCTCATGTTCTTGATTCTGACATTAATCAATTTGATAAATTAACTGGCAATGCCCGTACAAGTATCATGAATGCAATCAGAGAATATATGGGTAAAATAAAATTATATCTGTATGTCACTCACATTATCTGAAGTCACGGTATGAAGATAATTTACATGCATTCGTAGAACTGCAGCTGAATTTGCCCATGTCGCAACCAGAGTCACCCAAAGAAGAAGATCAACCCAAAAGTCATCCACTTGACGACACATATATCCAGCTCCAGAAAGAACAGCAGGAGCTGCAGCATCAGGAGGCATGTCTGCATACTTGGAACACCTTGCAAGAAGATATACATCAACTTCATCAATTATTTGTTGACTTTAACAAAATCGTTGATGTAAACTTTTTAGTTTATCCAGACTTATTTTTTTGGCTATATTATGATTTTCTACTTATATAATTAGGAGCAAAAGGAGCTAGTAAATGCAGCAGAAGACAACATAGAAGTAACAAATGTAAATGTAACGGAGGGTGAGAAATTCCTTCAAAAAGCTGCTAAGTACAAAGTTACTATGTATCCTTTAGCAGGAGCTGTAATTGGAACTTGTATTGGTGGACCGATTGGTTTACTAGCTGGATTAAAAGTTGGTGGTCTAACTGCGTTAGGTTGTGGTATTTTAGGTAAGTTCCACTACCGTTAAACACTCTTACAGTCTGAATTCATAATATATACATTAATTATTATATATTCAGGATTTACTGGAGCATCCATAATAAAGAAAAGGGAGATAGAAATGCAAAAATCGAGATCAACAGAGCAGCATAGTTTGACAGAGCAGAAATCTGTGCAGAAATCAATATCTTTACCTGAGAATTTACAAGAAACTAAAAAGGAGTTGTGACATATGCCAAAATGTGATATTAGCGATAAGAATAAAAGAAAGAATGCTTGCAGTGTCGTTTAATCTCAAAGCACTGATATTGATAATACAATATGCTTTTAAAGATTTAGAGACTCTTTATATTTATTCTATATATAAAATAAGAATATTTTACAAATTATTGAGGATATTGCGGCTAGATATTTCTATAAAAACAACTTGTGATTTATGATAAATTTGTTTAAGTGCAACATATGACAAACCTATTAAGTTACGTGTTTTATCATACAAGAAAAGCATTGAATATTAATTATGAAATCTTCTGCCGGGACCAAATTTTATTGTTAAAATTACTAAGGTCCTTAACAAAAATTTTTTTACTTTGCGAAATGTAAATTTTTTTATACAATTATATGAAACATCGATATATATATAAGCATTATATACATATATATAAACATTGCATATAGCATATAGATTATTCTCAATAATGATATTAACCAAACAAATGCGATTAGATAGGGTTATGTTATTGCAAATATTACGTCGAAAACGTACATATATAGAAATAATTAAATACTTTTTCACTGAAATGTACTTACAATGATATAAAAATTATGCGTTGTGTTCAGCAGGATCGACGTAATGGAGCACTCGCGGCGCGTTTTTTATATGCTTCTTACATGTATCGTGGCGTTTACACAATATGTTGAAAATATCAAGCCAGCACGAAAACCGAATGCGTATTGTTCCTTGTAAACAATTTCTGCAAATAAACTAATATCACGAACGAATACCGAAACCGAACTTGCAACGAGAGTTTGACTTCGTGACTGCGCATAACGAAACGTCTCGATTTACTGCGCATCGATCGTTTGAACCACTATTGACTAAGTTCTGTGATAATACGCTTGAAATATATTACAGAAACATAGAATTCAATTATTAGAATTATAGAAATTAATTATTAGAAATAATTAGAATTATATTATTCAAGATGTTCTATTCTATACTATATTTGTAATTTCATAAAAAAGTTTAGTTTCAATTCAAACCACTGCTATACTAAATCGATAATGTCACATGCGACACGAAAATGGAAGGGGAGGGGGGGTACGTGACGTTCAAAATATGGAACGGAAAAAGCATTGAATGTCACATTCTCATTTACTGTGTACCTCATCCATGATGACATACAATATTTATTTCTTATCCCACGTTTTGAGGACCATCTGATCTCCTTACCTATGCGCATAAAACGAATCTCTAACTTGCTATAATTTGTTCTTATAAAGCATGTTCGATGTTAACGTTTACATCATTATTTCTTTTTCAAATAATTTTTATTCTTTAACTGTAAAATATTCAAAAGATTTTCCACGTAAAACTTATTTGATTTTATGGGCAAAGCATAATAAATATTTTTCAAAGAAAGAAAGTAAAAACTTCTTGTGAGAGAGGAAAAGGGAGGAATCTTTAAGAAGTTAATAGCTTATAAAAGCACATTTGCAATTACAAAGCACAAACTGTTTATTATGGTATACATATGTATGTGCGGTGATATTGATTAGGAAAGTGCCAGATTGTGCAGTTTCTGTTTGAAGTTCCTTTTAAAAAATGACGCAGCTATTGATTTCGTAGAGAAGTAAATTTATAGATATCAGTATGCTTATTTACAAAATCAACTATACTTTATAAGATCAATTTCTGACGGGTTTTGCACAATTTGTACCTTCCTATTGGAGATCAATATTTCAATAAAAAGCTGCACATTCGCATCCCTTAATAAATAATTTACATTAAAAGTACAACGTATTTTTATAAACTACTAGTTTAAGTTAAAACTTAAAGTTTTTCTTTCTTTTTCTTCTCATCAAGATGTTTTTATATCTTTTTCAAGTCAACGCGATCCGACGACCGTCCATTTTAATTTTTCTGTCATTTATACGTATCACCGAAAAAATTAAAAGGAGCCCAATTAAATTCATGATGAGGTCCCTTTTCTACAGTTTGATCGAAATTTTAATATCAATTTAATTTTTCTAATTGATACCATTACATATCTTTTTAATTAACAACTTGTTACGCATTTCAAGATGCACAAAATACATATACACATATACATATATGTATGTGTAAATAACAATTTATGGATATGCCTTTATCTATAGAATATCTCTGGCAACTCGAGTTCAAATACTGTTAAAAACAATACAGATAAAGACTTTTAAAATTCATATCAGTAAGATTTTGATCTTTGAATTTTAATTTTGAGTATTTATTTGTTAAAGAACCAACGAATCTGAATTTCTTGCCGAGGCATATTTTATCTTTATGAATTTTACTTTTACCATTAAATAAATCAAACCTTCATGGTGAACAACGCATTCACGTATTGACTAAGTTAATTCGAAACCAATGCTTTTATTCTACAGGACGAGAAATAGAAGGAAATAGTTTACTATTCACATCGTTACACGCAGTGCTCATACATTTAACACTGCTGTGTTATTAGTTGTGCTAGTGTTTGTACCGCGTCCATGAAAATAGTTTATCCAGTATGAATGCTTCACCGCGCAACGTTAGATAACGAATATTAAAAGCTTTATTAACAATCTTGAAAATATGAAAAAATTCTGGACTAGTGACATAGAGCTAAGCGAAGTCTACAATGTCTTTTACAATCTAAGCGCGAAAAGATAAGCAGTAATTGTTCGTCGCGACAAAAAATACTATTATTCAAAACTAATGTCTTGTAACAATTACTATTCAATTCCATTTTCTCTGCATTTGCTTTTTCTCTCATACCTAAAATATTCAGTTATACAAATTTCTAACGAGCATGCTGGTGGTATCGGATCATGTATTTCGTAATCAGGATCAATATCTACATCGACATTATTATTATCGGTACCGTCTTTATTAAAAAATAGAGTTTCAGATGATAATGACGACGAGGCTTGTTCATGATGCGTTATCAAATTAAGAATCGAATAAAAGTGTTAAAATTTTCAATTAGCTATCCTTTAATAGTAATTTTTTGACTATTATCTTCTTTCAAAATAACAATTATAAAATGAAGTGCATTTGCTGAAACTTTTATTCCACAAATTTTTGCATAAATAGGAGAATTTTATTTTCGTAGAAATAAAAAAGAGTTTCAGTTAAAGAGTGTTTTGGGAACTGACAATAAGATGTTGGAATGCAGTGCATTTTGATTTCAAAAAGAAGCCCGGACGCGAATTTAGTTTCGTTGGCGCTTGAATTCGATACAGAGTCTATTAATAAACAAAACAGTACAAAATTATGCACAGACATACACGCAATCATTTCTTGCCAAATAACGGTTTAAAGAAAAGAGCACAACGCGACTTACTACAAATTCACTAAACATGCTACAAAGAGAGTAACTACTAAAATGGACTTCATATTTGATAATAATTAGTTTATTTAATTGAAAAGATATTTTAACACATAGGTCACTGACAAATATGAGAAAGAGTATCTGGAAGTATTTCAGCATGTATATGTAAAAAGATTTTTTAAGAAATGGTGGTAAGTAACTCGAAAATCATGGATTTTTCAAAAAATATTTTTACACAGTTTAATAGACACAATGAAATGAACCAACTTTTCTTCAAACTTTCTTCAGATATCTTTCACCGTTCTTGAGATATTTCACAAAAAATGGATTTTAGATCTTTTCAAGGGATGATTACACCAAATTATAGCACGAAAAAATAGGGTTGTAATGCGGATAACATACTTCACTTGTACCCAAAGAATTTTTTTAATTTTCGGGTTACATAACTTTCTTTGTTAGTCACAAATAGAACAGTTTTTCTAATTTTTAGCGGGTTGTTTAGATACATCTTCACTTATTTATAATTTACTTGTCGATAAAAAATTCACATTAATAGAATTTTCGTAACGTCGAAAAGAATTACGGGTTACAAAATGTAATACTCTGCAAAGTTGCTTACGGATCATTACATAGACTGGTATATCATTTTCTTACTATCGGCATAAAAATCACAGTCTCGAGCAAGTATAATAAAAATAAAACTTGTCAATATTGCCGATAGTACTATTTTGATTTCAATTAAGTACACTCAAACATAAACCAGCGTGGACAAGTAAAAAGTATTCTTTCTGTGTACATATCATATATCTTCATGTTGCTAATAATAGGTGAAAACATTAAGGTAATAAAAAAAGTGAAAAATTTTTCACTATATTTTTTTAATTCACAAGTATCCAAAGATTATAGATAGCAAATAAGATTAAAGAACGATTGCACACCGTGAAGGTTTCAATGTAGGTTGAAAATAAAAGTCACACGATGTTTGTTCTGGAAATTTCACTGATCTGTTAATTTTTCAGTGATAATCAATTACAACAAGACATTAATCTCTGCAAGTGCTGAGACACAGGTGCACGAATGATGAAATCTTATCTTTCCCCAGGTGCTCGATATCTTCCTTCATTTATTTGAATGCGTTTTAGTATATATAAAGAAGTCTAACTGGTAGAAAACACATCAAGTACAACAGTCTCCCAACAAAGTGGCCAAGGTGAGTTCATGGATTGTTCTAAAATAAACTTTTATAATATTTCAACCATTTCTTTTACGAAACCTATTAATGATCTATTGTCTGAATGATCTTCTCAATATGCTCATTTCATATTTATTGGCATCCGAGCCATTTTAATTTCAAGTACTGCAAATAGACAAATTCAATTTTATCACCTGACAAAATTCTCCGAAATTCATCAAAGCTGTACAAACAGAATAAAATTTTAACACGACCAACTAATCCGACCTCTTTAAACACGTTAATATTTTGTCCTGATTTCTACAATGAAAAATACATCCATTTTCAGTGTGTCCCGCTTACTACTGAATTAAACTTATCATTGAACTATCGTCCGTTTTGCAGATGAAGCTCCTAGCGGTACTGTTGACAACGCTCGTTGCGTTCGCAACGGCGAACTCTCATTATCAGTCACCAAATTCAAGATTCCACTACGTTGCCATGTTACGAGCGAAGACCTTCGCCTCTGACGAACTGTCCAAAGACATTCATGACTTCATGAACCTGATCGACGAAAACAAAATAACTAACATCGTTATGTCCTTCCTGGAAGACGACGAAGTACAGAGGGCAATGGAATACATGTACAGCGAAGCATTCCACAATCTGGTTCGCCAGGTCGAAGCTATGCCAGAATATCAGGATTTGGTGAGGTACATGG